>CAUYUJ010004986.1:0-34931 GCA_963575745.1 Prorocentrum cordatum | reverse complement strand
GTGATAATGATAACGACCACGAAGTTGACGACGACGACGACGGCTGCGGTGATGAGGATGAGGATCAGGAGGGTGAGGCTGAGGATGAGGACCATGACGATGATGCTGATGATGATGACGACGACGATGATGATGGTGATGCTGATGACGACGAAGACGATGATGATGATGATGATGATGATGATGATGATGATGATGATGATGATGATGATGATTATGATGACGACGACGACGACGACGACGACGACGACGACGACGATGATGATGATGATGATGATGATGATGATGATGATGATGATGATGATGATGATGCTGATGATGATATTGATGATGATCATGATGATGATACCCCCCGAGGTCTCTGAAGGTCTCCGCAGTATTAGGTGTGCGAGTGGTGGGGCTCCAGGCTGCACACGGCCTCCCCCAGGGTAGCCCCGGCTGGCCCCAGCAGGCCCCCCGAGCAGTCTGGGGCGGTCTCAGCAGCCTCACCCTGGCCGGCGCGGAGCGCCCCGTGGGCGCCGCCGGCGGAGGCCAGCTGGGATTCGCTCGGGAGGGCGGCCGAGGCCAGCCGAAGCGCCACCTCGGGCGGCCTGCTGAGGCCAGCCGGGGCTACCTCGGGTGGCCATGCTGAGGTCAGCTGGGGCTGCCTCGGGGAGCCACGCTGAGGCGAACCATAGGGGGGCAAAACGTTGAGGCGAATCATAGGGAGCCACGTTGAGGCGAATCATAGGGGGGCAAAACGTTGAGGCGAATCATAGGGAGCCACGTTGAGGCGAACCATAGGGGGGCAAAGCGTGGCATAAACACAGAAACTCGGAGGTCCGCGCGGATTTCTCGGATCGGCGCTGGGGCCCCCCGGCGGCGCCTCTGGCGCCGCCCCTGGCGCGCTCCGCGGCCAGGGAGGGGGGGCGTCCAGCGCCGATCCGAAAATCGCGCGCGGATTCCTCCGAGGTTTTCTGTTTTATTTTTTGGTTTTTTTTCACATTTTTTGCCCCCCTAAATCAGCCTCGACCACCTCTGGGGGCTTTTGTCGAGGTCTGGGCCGGAACCCGAAGGGCTGTCCTCGCTCCGGGTCCCTCCTTCCCCTCGGGCCCAGCTCGCCAGCCTGGGGGGCTCCTCGAAGAGTTTCCCTCGAAGCTCACCTGCCTGGGGGGGCTGACTGCGCGCAGCCCGAAGCCTTACCAGGTCTGCGATCATGGATTGTGGTCCTGAGAGCCGCCGTCGGCAGCTTCATTAGCGGTCGCTTCTTCATCATGGCGTTCTTTCTCCCCTCTGGCGTTGCGTCCTGTTCGGGGCGTCGTCGTCGTCGTCGGCCGTCGTCGTCGGTCGGTTGTCGGCGTTGCGTCCTGTTCTGGGCGGCGCTGGCTTCAGCTTCGCCGCTCAGGGGCTCGGTCATGGACCCCCGGTCGAACACAGCCCGCCCAGCTTTCGCGCCGAAGGCCGCTGGACGTTTGCCGAAGACTGGCAGAAACCGCCCCGAGGACTGTCAGAAGGCCGATGTGCAACACAAAGAGTCCATGGTTCGGCGGCGAGCTCAGGGGGAAGTGAGAAGGGGCAGGCCTTCTCACAAGGCGACGGGGCTTCTCAGCAGCCTTCCGGCCTTCTGGGAAGCCGTCTGTGGCGTTGGAGATGGCTCGCAAGGATTCTCAGTGAGAAGCCCCGGCGCCTTCTGAGGAGGCCTGCCCCCTCTCATTTCCCCCCGTCCCCCCTTTGCTCGCCGCCGAGTGGCCCAATGCGCATCACGGATCCCGCAGGACCCCCCCGCCTGGCAATGGGGAGGCCAGGACAGCTCCGCGAACTCTTCCCAAAAGACGAGCCGCCGCCGTCGCCCTCGTCGTTGTTGTTGTAGTTGTGGTCGCCGTCGCCGTCGGTCGTCGGTCGTCCGTCGTCCGTCGTCCGTCGTCCGTCGTCCGTCGTCCGTCGTCGTCGCCGCCGTCGCCGTCGCCGTTGCCGTCGCCGTCCTCATCGTCGTCGTCAGTTGTCCGTCGTCCGTCGTCCGTCGTCCACCGTCCGTCGCCGTCGCCGCCGTCGCCGTCGCCGTCGTCGTCGTCGGTCGTCGTCGCCCTCGTCGTGGTCCGCCGCCGCCGCCGTCGCCGTCGCCGTCGCCGTCACCGTCGCCGTCGCCGTCGTCGTCGTCGTCGTCGTCGTCGTCCGCCGTGCGCCGTCGCCGTCGCCGTCGCCGTCGTCGTCGTCGTCGTCGTCGTCAGTCGTCGTCGTCGTCAGTCGTCGTCGTCGTCGTCGTCTTCGTTGTCGTCGTCGTCGTCCGCCGTGCGCCGTCGCCGTCGCCGTCGTCGTCGCCGTCGCCGTCGTCGTCGTCGTCGTCGTCAGTCGTCGTCGTTGTCGTTGTCGTCGGCGTCGTCGCCGTCGTCCGCCGTGCGCCGTCGTCGCCGTCGGCGAGGCTGGGCTGCTGCAGGGCGCCACGCGGGGCGCGCGGGCGGCGCACTCCGGCGGCGGCCGGCACCAGGGGGAGGCCCGCGGCGACGCGTGCCGCCGCCGCCGATCGCGGCGACGACGACGGCGACGCCGGCGACGACGACGACGACGACGACGACGACGGCGACGACGACGACGACGACGACGATCTCGGCGACGACGACGATGGCGCACGGCGGACGGCGGACGACGACGACGACGACGACGACGACGACGACGGCTTTGGCGGCGGCGGCGGTGGCGGCGGTGGCGGACCACGACGAGGGCGACGACGACAACGACGACGACGATCGAAGATCAGAAGGCGGCCTAACCTGGGGCTGTGATTGTCGACCCTCTTCTGCTGTTTTCGGCGAAACGAAACCATGTCGCACCTCACCCCTGGAAGGGATAGGTTGCCCCCCGACCTCTCAGTGATCCCTCCAAGATCAAATCAGTGATTCCAACCAGATTCAAGATGGTTTCAGGGCTGCAGGGATCTGGATTGTCGGCGGGGGCTCTTGCCTCCCAGGAGGCTGTCTTGAGGTCTCTCTTTAGCTGTCTTACTCGCCTTCCTTCCCCCGCCCCCCCCCCCGCGGAATTATCTGATTCACTCATTGTGCCGTGGTGCTAATGATATCGCTCCGCGTTTCCACCCTCCCCTCGGGAATCAGTCAGTTATTTTTGAACGCTGTGGATGCGGGGAGGGAGGAGGAGGAGGAGGAGGAGGAGGAGGAGGAGGAGGAGGAGGAGGGTGGGGGGAGGGGGCGACAATCTCCGCCTGCGGCGAACCACAACTTCGCGGGCCCCTTTGGCGGCGCCTCGGCGCCGCCGCTGGCGCGCTCCCGCGCGCCAGGGAGGGGTCCTCCTCCACCTCTCCTCCTCCTCCTCCTCCTCCTTCCTCCCTCCTCCTCCTCCTCCTCCCTCCTCCTCTCCTCCTCCTCCTCCTCCGTCCTCCCTTCCTCTCCTCCTCCTCCTCCTCCCTCCTCCTCCTCCCTCCTCCTCCTCCTCCTCCTCCTCCTCCTCCTACTCCTCTCCTCCTCTCCTCCTCCTCCTGCCTCTCCTCCTCCTCCTCCTCCTCCTCCTCCTCCTCCTCCTCCTCCTCCTCTCCTCCTCTTCCTCCTCCTCCTCCCCTCCTCCTCCTCCTCCTCCTCCTCCTCGCTCGCTCCTCGCTCCTCGCTCCTCCTCCTCCTCGCTCCTCCTCTCGCTCCTCCTCTCCTCCTCCTCCTCCTCCTCCTCCTCCTCAGACAATCGAGAGACTACGCTCCTGTGTTTTTCCTGTCCCTGTAGACGACAACACCGACAGTTTCTCGCGTCTCGTAAAACAGACGACGGCGGGAGTTCCTCCGTCGTTTTCGGCCTCCGGGGCCCTCGCGGGGCCCCGGCGACAGTGCCGAGGTCCCAGAGGAAGCGTCTGAATATCCAGGGCATCGCGGACGATCGGCGGCGACGACAGCGACGATGACGGCGGCGGCAGCGACGGCAGCGGCGGCGGCTACGGCGACGACGACAACGTCGGTGGATGCGTCGACGACGACAACGGCGGCAGCGTCGGAGTTGGCGACGGCGACGACGCAGACGACGACGACGATCGACAACCGACGACGACGACGATCTCGGCGACGACATCGTTGTCATCGTAGTCTTCGTCGTCTTCGCCGCCGCCGCTGCTGCCGTCGTCGTCGTCGTCGTTGCCGCCCCCACCGCCGCTGTCGTCGTTGCCGAAGCCGCCGAAGCTGCCGCCGTTGTGGCCGACGCCGCCGACGTCGTCGTCGTCGTCGCCAGTTTCGTTTCCGCGCCTCCGGGGTCTTTGGACGTTTCTTGGCGGCTTTCGAAGGTTTCCAAGGGGAGGGGGGAGGTTGGCGAGGAAAGAAAAGGACCTTTGAGAAGAAGGGAGTGGGTGAGGAAAGAAGGGAAAGGTAGGAGTAGGAGGGGAAGGAGGAGGGGGAGGAGGAACAGTGGGAGAAGAAAGGAAGAGGACAGGTGAGGATGAGCAGGAGGAGGATGAGGAGGGACAGGGAGAAGGAAGCGGACGACGATTGATGATGTTGATGATGATATGGTGATGGAGATAGTGATGGTGGAGATGGTGATGGTGATGATGATGCTTATGATGATTATGCTGGTGATGTTGATGCTGATGATGATGTTGATGATGATGATGATGATGATGATGGTGATGATGCTAATGATGATGAAACTGCTTATGATTATGATGATGATGACGAGGAGGATGATGATGCTGAAGTTGATGATGATGGTGATGATGGTTATGATGAAGGTGGTGATGGGGATGTTGATGATGACGATGCTGCCTATGCTGTTGATGACGATGACGACGAGATGATGATGGTGATGATGATTAGTATCATAATGATGACAGTGTTGATGATGATGAAGATGATGATGAACATGATGATGATGATGATGATGGTGATGATGATGATGATAATGATGATGAAGATGATGATGGTGACGGTGACGGCGAGGCTGATGATGACGATGATGTCTATGGTGTTGATGGTTGCAATAGCGACGACGAGATGATGGTGATGATGAGTGTTATTTTGTATCACCATTATATCGATGATGATGATGCTGATCATAAAAATAATGATGATAATGATGCTGATAATGATGATGATGATGATGATGATGATGATGATGATGATGATGATGATGATGATGATGATGATGATGATGATGATGATGTCTATGGTGGTGATGATGATGAGGAGGAGGAGGAGGAGGATGATGGTGACGATGCTGATAATGATGATGATGATGAGGAGGAGGAGGAGGAGGAGGAGGAGGGGTTGCGAAGAAACTTTGGAGGAGGATTACCAGAGCAATCCAGGATGCCTCAGCGATGCTGCAATCCAACCTCTCGTCCCAAGTCCCTTCCTCGTAACTCCCGAAGTACATATCGCTCGTTGAAGCTGTGCGTTTATTTTCCCTGTTCCAGTTTACCTCAGGTGCCCGTCCCATTTCCTTTTCCATAGATGTTCTTCTTCCCAGTTCCTCTCCCAATCTATTTCAGGAATCGAGCATGTTCCCTGTTCCTTCATTGTCAGGGGAAGGGCGGAAACCAGTATAGTTCCAACACCTTCCCGCTTCATGTTTCTGCCCAGCGCTTCCGAGCCAGGGGGCCATTGTCCTGTTCCGCTGCGGAAAAAGCCCCCCGAGCAAAAACCGTTTGGACCCGATAACTGGCGTTAACTAAACGGCCCCGGGTGCAAGGAGAAGGACGACACAGTCCAGTGGAAGTGCCCGCTGATTCAAGGGAGGAAAAACACTTGGACCCGATCATTGGCGTTGACCAAACGGCCCCGGCCGTTTACTGAGCAGCCCCGCCTTGTTCGATTCTTTCTGTGAGTGCGTTTACTCAAACGGCCTCGCTTGTCGGGGTGATTATTATGGGGGGGGACTTTTGTTGCCCTCTACTGATGGCCCCGTTCTGGAGAGGATCGGTCCCCCACCCGCGTGGGCGATTTTGTGCAGGATGCACCATCCATCGCCCCAGCTGGGCGACACAAGGGGAGGAGGAGGAGGAGGAGGAGGAGGAGGAGGAGGCGGAGGAGGAGGAGGAGGAGGAGGAGGAGGAGGAGGACGAGGACAAGGACGAGGACGAGGAGGAGAGGAGGAGGAGGAGGAGGAGGAGAGGGAGAGAGAGGGAGAGGAGGAGGAGGGTGAGGGAGGAGGAGGAGGAGGAGGAGGAGGAGGAGGAGGAGGAGGAGGAGGACGACCACTGATAGCCCCCCTCGTGGGGAGGATCGTTCCCCCACCCGCGTGAGCGCTGCGCCTCTTTCCTCGAGCCCCGGCCGCGAGCTGCGCGGAACCCTCGAGAAGGAGAGCCCCGCTCTGCGAGGGAGCCGCCTTCCGTCCATGCAACGGGTGTAGCACCTGGAGCTCCAGGCCATAGAATTCGAGGAAGGCTCCTCCTCCTCCTCCTCCTCCTCCTCCTCCTCCTCCTCCTCCTCCTCCTCCTCCTCCTCCTCCTCGTGTCCCTTCTCACAAGAACCGTTCTGGCACAATCGCGCCCGCGGGCGCCCTTGGGCCAGGCTCCGCACCTCTTCGTGGTGTTCTTGACTACGGGCTGCTGTCGCCACGCCCAGGGCGTCGCGACCAGCCCCGACCAAGTCGGAGCCAAACTTCGGGATGGGCCCGCGCCGTCCTCGCTCTGCTGCGCCGCGGCCCGCTGCTGGGACTGCACTCGTGGTGCCGTTCCTGGAGGACTGGACGCGCTGCTCGGGATGCTCCTCGTGGCGCTGGAACAAGAGCTGGTGTCAAGAGCTCTGGAAGTGCAGTTGCGGGAACGCCGTCGAGCCCTTCCGTCGGCACCCGCGGCGCCAGGCCGCAGCGGCGGCCCCAGCCAGTCAGGGCCGCGCGGGCTCCCTCACGCAGTGTCCTTGGCGTCGGCAGGGGCCCACTGACGGCGACGCGAGCTCCACGGGCGGAGTGAGCAGGGCCTCGGACCTCACCTCCGTCCTCACGCAGCTTGCGGCCTCCAAAGGCCAGGAGCCCCAGGCGGCTATTGCCATCGAGCTGGTGCGGAAGCTGGTGGCGCCGCCCCCGCCCGCCGTGGAGGCCGAGCCGCCTGATGAGGTCTTCCGCAAGGCGGCGGGGTTCCACAAAGAGGCGGCTAGGAAGCACCAGGGCGCTGTCGACGCGGTGATCAGGCTGGAGGGCCAGCTCGCGACGGCGCGGGAGAAGGAGAACGTGATGGCCGTGGCGCTGGCTGAGGCGGAGCACTCCAAGCGTGCCGCTGCAGCAGCAGTGGCGCGCCAGGCCGCCGAGGGCGAGCGGCAGCAGGACCTCAGCGAGGACATCTTCCAGCTCACGTGGGACCCAGGTGTCTTCGCGAATGTGAGCGACCTCTCGCCGTCCGAGCGTGGGGGGTTGAAGCAGTTGGAGTCCTCGCTCAACGCTGCCAAAGCCGACCTGGCGGGCAGGGCGAAGGCTATCAAGGACAAGTTCCAGCAGGTGCGCGCTGTGAAGATGCCACGGCGCAAGCGGAAGGGCTCCCACTCGCCCGATCGCCTCAGCGAGACCGACGAGGGCGACACAGTGATGAGCGACGCGGTCCTCGAAGGCAAGGCGGCGGTTGTGGGCAGCCCCGCGGGCAGCGCCGCGGAGAAGGGAGCGGCCGCCATCGAGCAGGCTGCCAAGCAGATCAGCGCCGCCAAGCTCGCTGCCACGAGGGCCGCCAAGGCGGCTGCTGCGGGCGGGGCGGCCGCGGCGCAGCCCAGCGCCGAGGGCGGGGCCCCGACCGCCGAGGCAGGCCTCCCCGTTGCACCCGCAGCCGAGCCAGGAGCCTCAGCGGCTAGCGGGGCCCCCGCGGCCTCAGCTTGACGGGAGGCCGCGGGCCCAGCCCAAGCTGGCTCGGCCCGCGCCAGCACGGGTCTCGAGGGTGGTGTTGACGGGATCGACTCCAATTTTGTCCGCAGTGGGGGCCATCGTTTATGCTTTGCGAATGTCACGGAGATGGGACCACTGGCGTGGGGATTTGTGGAGGAGTCGATCGAGAGGTTCAACGCGTTCTGTTTCGTCGAGACGCACGTGCAGGGGAGCCACTCAAGATCTTGGCCATTCATGCGAGGCCCTCCAGGAAGGGCCTCTTGGAAGGATCCACTGTCGCGGGGTGCGAGGGCGGCGAGTGGTTGTTGTGCAAGCGCGGTCAGTTCACGCACACGCTCGAGGGCAGCACGGACGTGGGTCTTGCTGCGCCTGGGGCCACTGCCGCCGACGGCTTCCAGGCCAGCGTGCTGCACCTCAAGGGCACGGGCTCGCTGGTGGTGGTGACCTTCTACGGCGTGAGTGGCACGGGCTGGAGAGGAAGTAATGTTCGGCGCTTCGCCAAGCTGGGGGGGCTCCCCCAGGCCATGCGCATCCCGTGGCTGGTCATCGGCGACTTCAACATGCCGAGCGAGACCTTACGGGGTGCAGGCTTCCTACAGCGAGTCGGAGCCCAAGTTGCGCAGGCTAAGGTAGCCACCACCTGCGATGCAGGCAAGGAGGGCTCACACATCGACTATGGATTGTGCTCGGCCTCGCGCGCGCCGCTGTTGGCGGGCATGTGGGCCACAGCGGCCGTGCCCTGGAAGACCCACTGCGGCCTCGTGGTGGAGTTTCGGGCAGGCCATGAGGTACTTCAGGGCCGTCGTCTGGTGCTCGCCAAGAGCTTGCCGCAGGCCTCGCGCCCGAGGAAGGAGAAGACCAGCACGAGGAGGTCGGTCGGGAGAGGAAGCAGACCGCCGCGCCCTCGCCAAGGAAAAGGTGCTGGACCTGCACGAACAGCTCTACGGCATCCACGTGCAGGCCAGAGTGTTAGAGGAGGCGTCCACCGGCGCGGGCTCAGCGGGCTCGGGCACCTCCGACGAGTGCAGTGAGAGCGACGGCTGGGATGTCTCCGAGTTCGGCCAGGCCTCCCCCGCAGCCCCCGCAGGCCGTGTTTCGGCGAGGTTTGACGACATGGACGCCGACCCCTTCGAGGACCTCGACGCAGAGCAGCTCGGGGAGATCGAGGGCGACCCGCCCGAGGGGCCCCCTGTGGGCGCGGCCGCCCTGCCTCCCCGCAGCCGTCGCCAGGAGGGGAGGGAGGACGCCCACTCCCTGCGCCCTCTGGAGGAGCGCGAGGGGGGGAGGACGCCCACTCCCCGCGCCCCACACTCTGATCACGACGGCAGCAGGGAGCAGCACCAGTGGCAACTGGAGGACGCGGTCTGGATCGACACGGCCGCTGGCCCCCATGAGGCTGCCCCCGAGCCTCCAGGGCAGGAGGTGACGGCAGCCCTCCTGGTCGGCGGCCCTCAGCTGATGCAGCTCAGCGCTCAGTACGCCGAGTGGGCAGCCCATGTAGAGCGCGCCATCTGCCGCCAGAATGGCCAGCGGTATGCAGGCAGCGTCTCTCGCAGCAAGAGGGCTCAGTTGGTGGGCGCCCCCGCCATGCAGGGCACGAGCTCCACGGCGTGGAAGGAACCCCTGCGCGGGGCGGCAGCGAGGTGGTGGGCCTCAGTGGCTGCGCTCTCGGTCGGCTTGGCAAGCTCCGTCGTCGCAGCAAGAAGGCAGTCGAGGACAGGTTGCTCCTGCGTGCAGCAGGGCGCGAGCTGAGTCAGCATGTCCCAGCGCAGGCCAAGAAGTGCGATCTTCGGATCAGGAGCGGAGGGCGCCCCGTCGGGCAGCCACGGCATCAGCATGCAGCGGATGGAGGTCAGCGAGCCTCCCCTCCTCGCGCTGGAAGGTCTCCCAGGTTCAGCACTTTGGTCGCTAGTCTGGAGGACGTGCACACCATTTTTGATGAGGACCTGACGGCGCTGGAGGAGGCGGCCCAAGACGCGGCAGTTCGCGCTCGGAGGCTTGCTGTTCAGGCCTCCCTGCGCGAGTTCCGTCAGTGGATTAGCGCCGAGGAGGCCACCCCTCTGGTGTTTCGCTCGTTGAGAGAGCGACAGTCAGCAGCGGATGAGGTGCTGGTCGGCAGCCGCATCCTCGTGCACCCGAGGGACATCCTTGACGCCAAGGCCGACACGTGGAGTGGTTTGTGGGCTCCGCATCCCTACGACCCCAGCGACCTGCAGGTGCTCTTCGGCGAGCTTCGCGAGCTGGTGCAGTACGAGGAGATGGAACCCATCACGGTGGTCGACATCCGTCGGGCCCTCCTGCGCATGCGGCCCAAGACGGGCAAGGGCATCGACCAGTTCTCGGTGAGCGACCTAGCCAGGCTACCTGACGCGGCGCTGCAGGGGCTGGCGGACCTCTACACCGCCGCCGAGCGGGCGGCCACGTGGCCAGAGCAGCTCCTCCTCGTGCTCGGCCATGTCCTGGAGAAGAAGGGCGGGGGCGAGCGCATCATCGGCGTCCTCAGCATGGTCACGCGCTGCTGGAGCATGGTCAGGGAGGACGCCATGCGGGAGTGGTCGCGCCGCACGGCCCCAGCGTGGGACGCGGCGGCGGCTGGCAACTCCTCGCTGCGGGAGGCCTTCACGAGGGCCGTGAGCGAGGAGTCTTACGCGGCCATGGGCGTCTCTGACGCGCACGGCCTGGTGGACATCCAGAAGTTCTATGGCAGCATGCCGTGGTCGGGGCTGGCTCGGGCTGCTCTTCGGTGCGGCTTCCCGCCCGCCGTCCTGGCCCTGGAGCTGCAGCAGTGCGTGGCGGGGCGCGTCCTGCTGCAGGACGGCTTGGCTTCGAGGATCGTGATCCCCTCGCAGTCGGTCGCCCAGGGAGTGCGATCGGGCACGCGCTTCGGCAGGTGCATGACGTACTACACCATGGAGAGGCTCGCCACGGGGGCCCCACAGGGGATGCCTCAGCTCCTGCCGTCGCGGATCTGGGTGGATGACCTCTCCCTCTCCGCGGTGGGCTCTCGTCCCGCAGTAGTCGCTGCCGTCTCGCAAGGCATCCGCGACTTCGGGCAGGGCATGCAGCAGGAGGGCTTTGCGCTCTCTCCCAAGAGTGTTGTGGTGTGCTCGCAGCTGGAGGACGCCCGCAGGGCCGCGAAGATCGTCAAGCAGCACGGGTTCACCGTCCAGGCGTCTTCCTTTGGCACTTGCCTCGGAGTCGACCTCGCGGCGGGCAGACGGCCTGTGCGCTCCGCGATCACGAAGCGCTTCGGCAAGACGAGGCAGGCGAACAAGCGGCTCCGAGGCATGGCCAAAGCATCGAGGCAATATCTGAAGTGCGGGTTCGTCGAGAAGGTCGGCCTCCAGACGGCAGCGACCTACTGCCTCGAGATCTTCGGCGCCTTCGTCGGCAACAGGCTAGCCGAGCTGCGAAGGCGGCTGGCGTCAGTCACAGGCGCCGTCAAGCGTGGGAGGTGCCTCACCACGCAGCTGGCCCTCCGAGCAGGAGCACTTGACCCTGCACGGCGCCCCCTCGGGCGCTCCTCGAGAACTGGTTCGAGGTGTGGAGAGGCAGCCAGGAGGTACGACAGCAGGTGGAGCGTGCCTGAATCCCCATCCATACCAGGCTGCGCGAAGCCCCACCCGAGGAGAGGTCGAGGCTGGTGCGCGGCCCCACCTCCGCCCTGCAGGCTATGCTACTGCAGCACGGCTGGTGTCCTGTGGGTCCTCGAGGCTGGGAGCGACACCTTCAGGACGGCTCTCGCGAAAGGTGGGCCTTCCCCGACGTAGTCAGCATCACCGAGGGCCCCTGCCAGGCCATCCTCGACGCCTTCGACGCCTCTGTTCAGGAGGATCTGTGGCAGCGAGCGGCAGGTCACTGGTGCGGAGCTGGCTTGGCAGGAGGAGCTGACCTGCGTTCCCTGCAGAGTCTCCTTCAGAGGCTCAGGCGGCTCCCTGGAGGGCCTGCACTCGAGGAGCTGCTCGCCACCAGCGCTGTCGGAGGCGCGTGGCCGCGAGCCAGAAAGAGGGAGGTCTTTGGTGACACCGAGCTCTTGACGTGCCCGCGCTGTGGGGAGGATGAGGAGACAGCCTACCACAGATACTGGAGTTGCCCGTGCAACAAGGGCAGCAAAACATACGACGACAGCGACGAGTTCAGCAGCAGAGCAGCCACCGACCACGAGGCGCACGCCGCCTTCTGGCTCAGGGGCCTCCTCCCTGCCAGATGGACAGAGGTCAGTGCCCCACCCGACGGCGACTCGTGGATCTTCTTGCAGGGTCATCGTGCTGATGTTGTCGCCCCTGGTGAGTTGGGGCGTGGCTCCGAGCTCGACCCCTTCATCCTTTTCGGCGATGCCAGCGGAGGACATGAGGGGCAGGTGCCACACCTTCGGCGGGTCGGCCTCGCCGTGGCCAAGATCCAGCTGCTCAGCGGAACGCTGGAGAAGGCCGCCTGGGGCAGCCTCAGCGGCCCCGTGCAGACCGTGCACCGCGGGGAGCTACGTGCGCTGGCGCTTGCTGCGCAGGGCTCCCTGGGGCCGACGGTCTACGTCCCCGACAACCTGGCAGTCTGCATGGGCTGGTGGAGCAGACGCGATCAGCGGCCGCAGGGTGTTGATTGCGACCTGTGGGCCCAGCTGGGCCAGCTTTTCGTGACGAGGGACAGGTCGGAGTTCGTCGTGGAGCACGTGAACTCGCACCTGGGCATGGACGAGGCCGCACGGCGTGGCCTCCCGCCATGGCTGATCATGGGCAATGCGGTCGCCGACGTCCTCGCAGGTGAAGCCGCTGAGCTGGCCCGCCTCCCTGCTACCGAGAGAGGGCGGGTGCTCCAGACCGAGCAGATGGCGCGGCGCCTACTGCGGGCCACCCTGGACGTGCTGAGCGCCGAGGCCGAGTTCACGCCATCGGCGCGACGTGCGAGGCGACGGCGGCAGGTCCCACCTGCGCCCAGCATGGTGGAGGCCTTCGGCTCGTCGCATGCGTTAGACAGCCGAGGCAGTTGCTTGAGATGCAGGTGTTCGGCCTCCCGTTCCGTGCGATCGCAGTGGATGGCATCTCGCTGTCCAGGGTTGCTGCGCGATGGGCCCGCCACATTCATGCTGCGGGAGGGCCGCCCGCATATCGGAGGAGGTCGGCCTCATGCTTCCCATCTTCTGCGACTCCACGAGCGCCTGGACGTGTGGTTCTGTGTATGCTGCGGGTGCTTCGTGGCCGCAGCGGGTCGCATGGTGGGCCTAGGCCTGCGGGCCAGATGCCTGGGTCGCCCTTCGCGGGCTGGGCGTGACTATCTCCAGCGGCTGGCACGAGGCCTGTGGCCGAAGGTCAGTGGACAGCGCAGGTTCGTCAGGAAGGAAGCCGAGTTGGAGATAGGTCCGAGGTTGCTGGCTCGCCGACGCCGTGCTGCGCGAGCTGCTGCACGGGCTGCAGAGCGACGAGGAGGCCTGGCCCCCCCTGCGCTGGTCGCGGGGGCCTACGGCAAGCCAGACGAGGCAGCCCGCTACGTGACGGACGACGCGGATGGAGATGCTCTTCGTGAAGGCGAGGGTGCTGCGGGTCGACCCGTGCGGGAGATCGGCCTAGCTTCGTCCGAACCGCTGATCCCAGAGCGGCTCTCGCCAAGGCCCCACGCCGTCGGCACTGCGCAGGAGGTTGTTGTGACGAGCGACTCGGTCTTCGAGGCAGCAGTCAAGGAGAAGCCAGCTGCTCCGCAGGCGAAGAACACGGAGGTCGTTGACATGCTGGACGGGGCGGTCCACCACCTGCTGGACGCCGCCATGATAGGCGATGCCGTTCGGGGAGGTGTGGGTGCTGCGGGCCGATCCGCGCGGGAGATCGGCCTAACCTCGCACGAACCGCTGATCCCAAAGCGGCTCCCGCCAAGGCCCCACACCACCGATATCGAGCGAGAGGTTGTTGTGAAGAGCGGCTCGGTCGTGGCGGCAGGCCTGGGGGAGTCAGCTGTCCACCACGAGCTAGACGGCACGAACAGGGGGGAGATGCGTGAAGGCACTGGTGCTGCGGGTCGGCCCGTGGAGGAGATCGGCCTAGCTCCGTGCGTGCCGCTGATCCCGAAGCAGCTCTCGCCAAGGACCCTCGCCGACACTGACACGGTGATGGGATGCGAGGTGCTGGGCGACGCCACCTGCGCGGGGGACCACTCCGCACGGGACGACGCGATCGGGGACGCGCTGGGCGACTCAGTCCTCGAGGCGGCAGACCTGGGGGGGCCAGTCCCGTTGGGGGCGGCACCCCCAGGTCCTTCGGCTGGGTCAGACAGTTGCCCGCACCCTGCGATAAATTGCGGGAAAGAAGAGTGGGAAAAGGAGGCGAGGAGCGCCACGGGCGCGACGACATCCTCGCCTCCTCGTGGTCTTCCTGCGGATGCGAATCTCAGCGACAAGGTTGCCTTCCTGCTTCGCGCTGCTCGAGGCCGAGGCGGCGCCGTCGTGGAGGACGAGATCGGCCAGGAGGCGAAGCGGCAGCGCCGTGTGGCGACTGCTGTGCCAGCGGGCCGTGGCCCCCGCCTCTGCAGCTGGCCGCCGTCGGCCGCCCGCTGGGCGCCCGCTGGCAGCCCGCCAGCCAAGCGGGCGCGGGCCGACGCCGCCGCGCTGAGCCTGCCCCGAGCTCCGCGGGCCGCCGAGGGCGGCAGCCGCTGAGCGGGGGGCGCGGGCGCCGCGGGCGGGGCGCGTCGGCACGACTGGCGCGTTCCCTACTGCCCTCACCCTCACCCTCGTGTCCCTTCTCCTCCACCTCCTCCTCCCTCCTCCTCCTCCGCCTTCTCCTCTCGCCTCCTCCGTCTCCTCCCGCCTCCACCTCCTGATCCGCCTCCTCTTTCCTCCTCCTCCTCCTCTTTCTTCTCCTCTTCCTCCTCCTCCTCGTCCTCGTCGTCCTCGTCCTCCTCCGCCTCCTCCTCCTGATCCGCCTCCTCCTCCGCCTCCTCCCTCCTCCTCCTCCTCCTCCTCCTCCTCGTCCTCCTCCTCCTCCTCCTCCACCACCTCCTCTTCCTTCTCCTCCTCCCCCTCAAGCGAGAGCCGCTTTCGGAAAACGAACTGGACTCCAAAGACGAGAGCGCGTGGCGCTGAGGCGAGATCCGCACCGCGACAACTGCGCCCATCCGTCTATGCACTTGCTGTGCCGCGCTTGGAAAATGAGCGGTTCTCCATCCGCGTGGCGAACGGAGACTTTCAAGACGATTGTGCGCGGCGTTGACACAAGAGCCGCATTTTGGAAACGACCGGTCTCGCATCCTCGTACTTGTTGGACGCTTTAGAAGCGAATGTGCGTGCAGCTACGGCGAGAGCCGTATTTTCGAAACTGCCAGCCTCCATCCTTGTATTCGTTGGGCTTGCTAAACTTTGGTATCGCTTGCTGGAAGGAAGTCTCTAAACGAAACGCCCAGACCATGTCATTGAGACGTCTGCTAGTGCGACAGGAGCGAGTGAGCAACAAGGGATACTGGTTCATGGTATGATATGGTGATGGCGGTGATGGTGATGATGATGAGGAGGAGGAGCAGCATCAGGATGGAGGAGGAGGAGGAGGAGGAGGAGGAGGAGGAGGAGGAGGATAAGGAGTAGGAGGAGGGGGAGGGGGAGGAGGGGGAGGAGGAAGAGAGAGAGGGAGGAGCAGGGAGCAGGGAAAGCAGGAACAGGCCGAGGAGGATGGGAAGGACGAGGAGGAACAAGAGGAGGGTAGGGGAAGACGAAACAGGAAACGGAGGCCGCCCAGGCGGCCGTGGAGTTTCAGAACTTGCGCAAGAGGGAGGCGTCGCTGCAGGCCATATTCAAGAAGGACTGGCTGTGGTCAGGGCCTGCTCTTGCGGCTCCCCCCCCCTCCCCTCTGGGAGGGGGGCGGTGAGGATGCAGAGAGGAGGCCGGGAGGGGGTGAAGAAGGATCGATGAGGAGGAGGGGGATGAGGAGGGGGAGGAGGAGGAGGAGGGAGGAGGGAGGAGGAGGAGAGAGGAGGAGGAGGAGGAGGGGGGGAGGAGGAGGGGGGGGAGGGGGAGGGGGAGGGGAGGAGGAGGAGGAGGAGGAGGGAGGAGGAGGGGAGGAGGAGGAGGAGGAGGAGGAGGAGGAGGAGGCGGAGGATGAGGAGGAGAAGAAAAAAGGGGGGGGGGGGGAGGAGGGGGAGGGGGAGAGGGGGAGGGGGAGGGGGACGGGGAGGGGGGGGAGGGGGGAGGGGGAGGAGGAGGGAGGAGGAGGGAGGAGGAGGAGGAGGAGGACGAGGAGGAGGAGGAGGAGGAGGAGGACGAGGAGGACCAGAGTAAACCCAAGAGCCACCAACGATGTTGGAATAATCCCGTCCCCCAAGCTCCCTCTTAACAGGCCCTTACAACGACAACGGTTTATTTCCAGAGAGGGACCTGCCTCGTTGGAAGACAGCCGTTTGAAGACCCTGAAGCATGCCAAAACATTATTCTCGGCATTCCAACGCCACTGAAGAACCTGACCTGTTGCGTGTTGACGATCCTGAGTCGTGCCAGCACGTCATTTCTGGGACCTCAACTCTGCGAAGCATCGTAACCGTTGCGTCCTCAGAATGGCCAACCCTTACACACATCATGCCTGGTACGTCGATCATGGGAGTCCGTGTAACTCTTATCTGCGTATACATATGTGTATAGCTATATGTATTTAAAGAATGCGCGCGGCGCTAAGGCGGGAACCACATGTTGACAAGGAGCCGCCCTTCATCCGTGAAGCTCATGCAAATTCTTGAGCCGAATGTGAGCGGCGCTAAGGCGAGAGCCACATGTTGAAAACGACCCGCCTTCAATCCGTGAAACTCTTGCAAATGATTAAAACGAATGTGCGCCGCGCCAAGGCGAGAGCCACATTTTGAAAACGGCCCGTCCTCAATCCGTGAAGCTCTTATGAACTTCTAAAACAGAATGTGCGCGGCGTTGAGGCGAGAGCCACATTTTGAAAATCACCAGCCGTGATGCTCCTGCAGAGCTTTAAGACGAATGTGCGCGTCTCTAAGGCGGCAGCTACATGTTGAAACCACCCGCCCTCAATCCGTGAAACTCTTGCACAGTTTGGAAAAAGTGCGCGCGGCGCTAAGGCGAGAGCCACATGTTGAAAAGGAACCGCCCTCAATCCGTGGAACTCTTTCAAACTTTTAAAACGAATGTGCGCTGCGCTAAGGCGAGAACCACATTTTGAAAACGGGCCGCCGTCAATCCGTGAAGCTCTTATGAGTTTCTAAAACGAAGGTGCGCGGCGCTGAGGCGAGAGCCACAATTTGAAAACCACCAGCTCTCAAACCGTGAAACATCTTTAAAACGAATGTGCGCGGTGCTAAGGCGAGAGCTGCAAAGACACCCGCCCTCAGTCCGTGGAACTCTTACAAACTTTTAAAACGAATGCGCGCGGCGCTAAGGAGAGAGCCACATTTTGAAAACCACCCGTCCTCCAGCTGTGAAGTTGTTTTCTTTTTGTAAGTTTCAGGGTCATAAACAAGCGAAACGCCCGGCCCGCCCTAGAAACTGGCCTCGAAGTGCGCCAGGAAGAAGTTACTTATAAGGAAAATTAACGGATGAGGAGGAGGAGGTGGAGGAAGAGGAGGAGGAGGAGGAGGAGGAGGAGGAGGAGGAGGAGGAGGGGGAGGGGGAGGAGGAGGGAGATGGAGGAGGAGGAGAAGGAGGACGAAGAGGACGAGGAGGAGGAGGTGGAGGAGGACAAGGAGGAGGAGGAGGAGGAGGAGGAGGAGGAGGAGGAGGAGGAGGGAGGAGGAGGAGGAGGGGGAAGGGGGAGGAGGAGAGCAGACAGGCTGCGTTTCATACCAATAGCCTGGTGCATTATCGTGACAGTCTTCTCGCACCGGTTGGCAGAGAGGAGGATCGACGAGGAGGCGGGCAGGCCTCTCCCATCGAGGTGATAGCTCGCAGCGCTGCGAGTGATGCTCGGCCCGCACGGCGCGCGCGCGACCATAGCCGTGCCTCAGCCACGCAGCCCGAGCACGCAGCACCACGGAGCACCCCTCGCTCGCCCAGACGTATGATGGCGGTCCTCCCTGCGTGCACTCCCGTGCCTCGCGAGTGGCAGGAAGGGATCCTGGAGGCCGCCAGATGCCTTCGTGTTCCGACGGCGTTCTGGGTCCCTGGGCTTCTGCACGGTCGCCGACGCTGGGTCCCTGGGTTTCTGGGTACGTGACGTGTGTCTGATCAGCCTCCTCCTCCTCCTCCTCCTCCTGCGGCGTTGCTTTGCTGAGGCTCCCCGGCTTGTGGGCGTGGCGTGGGTCCTCCGGCCGTGGCCCTTGTGTTCTCTCGTTTCGGTTCCGGCCCGTGGTCTCCCCGTGGGTCTCTGGCCGTGGCCCTTGGTCTCTGGGTGTGGCCTCTGGCCGTGGCCTCCCGTATGGAACTCGTAGACAGTCAACGCGCCGAGGAAGGACGCGCGCCATCAGCCAGGGTGCCCTTGTGTCCTTGCCTCTGCGACTCGTACTCTGCCGTATGCACTGGTCGCCCGCCGACCAACAAAATCCCAGCTTCGGCCTCCAAGGGTCTTGCGTCCGTGCCGCCCGTCCTTACTTCACGATTTGACTGTAGTCCGACTCCTTGTGGAGCGTGGTCGCACCCGCCCACACGATCGTAAAGTTCCACCCCTGTCCCCCACCGCGCTCGAAAGGTCCCACATTGGCCAAGAGAGCCAACGCGTCCACGCCCTTGGTCCCATGGTTGAGGATCCCCGGTGTAGCGCTCTCTTCCGCCTTCCCGGATTCCCTGGAGCTGGGTGGGGCCTCGTCCCGGCAAGGCTGGAAGGTTCCGCGGGCCTGGAGGGCCACCGAGCCGGCCTTCTGGGAGCCCGACGAACCTCGGGCGCGAGCGACGCTTCGTCGGAGCGTTCAGCGGAGCGCCAGATGAGCGATGGGACGGGCGAGGTTTAGCTTGAGTCGGGCCTGTCCTTCTACAGGAGGAAAGTTCAAAAATAGTGTTTATTTAAGACGATGTTAGTTTAGCTTCTTGTTTAAACATTGCTTTCGAATATTTTGCATGTTGTCGAAATTCTGCGCCCAAGATCCGCCTGTAGGAGGACATGCACGACCTAAGGTTAAGCTCGCCCGCCTCTAAGCGACACAAAGATGTGGGTTTCGCTTCGCTGATGTCGTGCGTGCCACCGATCAGAGGCACTCCCTCGCGGGGCTCTGGCGAGGGCCCCACACGTAGAGCTGATGACCAGAGGCTGATGGCGAGAAGCCGGCTTTTTAAAGGGGAACGAAGAATGGCATAAACATAAAATCTCGGAGGTCCGCGCGGATTTCTCGGATCCGCGCTAGACTCCCCTCCTTTGCGCGCGGAGCGCGCCAGGGGAGGCGCCGCCAGGGGGGCCTAGCGCCGATCCGAGAAATCCGCGCGAACTTCCGAGTTCATATGTTTGAGTATGTGACTGTTCGTTGCCCTATTCTTTGAACCGCATGATTCTGATTCTACCGGACGCACTGTTGAGGAGACGTCGGGTTCTTGACACCGCACAAACAACAAAATGCGCAGGGGTCAGTGTTGACTCGACAGAGGCACGGTGCAGCTTTTCGAATTCCGTGATGGAACCAGATATAAGCTTGCATTTTCTTGTGACGACTTTATCTTTGACCGACCCAACGGGAACAGAGGGATCGAATCGCATTGCAGAAGTTCTGATCGTTGAAAGGTTCATTGTTAAACAGGGCGTATTCCATCAAGAAACGATTACGCTTGTTCGTCACTACAGTCGCGGAGCGCGTTCTCCAAGCGGCAGAATCACCCCTCGAGCCGAGTAGTTCCGGCGATTAATGCAGCTCGACACAGCATGATTCGGCTCATTGCCGGAGGTAAGAGGAGAGAGATTGAAACTTGAACACAGTGGATACAAAACGGCAATTTCCAAAGCGAGGGACATGGCGCACGATTCCGCTGTCAGGGATTGAGACACCCAATTCTTCCGTTGAAAACGGTTGTATGTTGGTCAGCTGTCGACTATTCGCCAAACAGCATGGATACATGTGATCGTTTTCTTATTCCTTGTTTTGCCGATCGGCGCGGGCCCTCGCACTCCCCCTCCCCTCCCCATGGAGTAGATCTTGTCTGTTTTGGGAGCCTCTCGAGCAGGCGGAGCCTCCCCCACAATGGACAGTGGCGCAAACAGTCGCATTAAACAAAGACCCTCCCCCCTCCCCTCCCTTCCGCCCAATGTCGAAACGCCGAATAAGAAAACGCTCACCATGCAGTCACCGCGCGGCGCGACTCTCAGTGGTCAGCAACGGTGGCCGGCTTCGGCCCAGGGCTTCCACTGTGGCCTCCCCCTCGGAGATAGATAAAATTCGGAGACGTGCTCGGGCGATTCTGTCGAGACATAAAGGTGATCGTTTTGTTCATTCACTTTTTTGCCGATCGGCGCGGGCCCTCCAAACCCCCCCTCCTCCCTCATGGAGTAGATCTTGTCTGTTTTTTGGCGCCTGTTTCGAGCGGGCGGAGTCTCCCAGAGAGGCAGCACTCTTGCAAACAGTCGCACTAAGCAGAGGTCCGGAGCCAGACCCCCCCCCTCCCTCCCCCTTTCCGCCCATGTCGAAACGCCGAATAAAAAAAAGCTCACATAAAGCCGGGAGATTGGCGGCGGGTAGCAACGGAGACAAGGTCGGATGGGAGAGCCGCACTTCTGAGCTTTCAATGTGGTCGGCGCGCGTGTAGCAGATGATCTAGTATTCATCTGTCCGGCCCGTTGCGGGCCATTCTGTGCCAGGACTCTCTGCTCTCCACTGGCGGGGCCAGGAAGGAGGGCTGCAGCGCCTCCTCGGCGAAAGTGGCCCGTCTTGACAGACCTTCCAGAACCCGAGAAGTTCCGATCGACCTCAGCAATCGAAATGGGTTTCATGACGAGCCCCCCGCATCATATTGAGAAGTCCAGGCCAACATTCTAGAGACGTCAGCCACCCATCAGATTTATTGACGACGGCAATTGGATGCCTATCGAGTGCGCGATGCTATCCCAGTGGAATGAATGGGATTTGTCAGAATAAGAAAGCACTGCGTAAACATAAACGTTTGCCGGTCCGCGCGGACTTCCTGGATCTGCGCTGGACCCCCACTCCTTGGCGCGCTGAGCGCGCCAGGGGCGGCGCTGGAGGCGCCGCCGGCGGGGTCCACCGCAAATCCACGAAATCCGCATGGACCGTCAAAAGTTGATGGTTGTGCCTTTTTTTCTTCCTCCAAAGAATCAGGTATAGCCAGGAGTTTTCGGGTGACGGGCAGTTCCGGTTAGTGGAACGGGGCTTGGGGGGTCCCCCCCCCAGTACACATCATTAAACCGGGTCCCACTTCACCCAGTTCTATCAACGCCCGAGAGAATCCCGTGGCTCGTGGGTGATGGGCTTGTTTTCCACCGCCACCACCACCACCACCGTAAGTTCGAGGGGGGAGGAGGAGGAGGAGGAGGAGGAGGAGGAGGAGGAGGAGGAAGACCCCCTCCCGCTCCAACTTGCGGTGGTGGTGGTGGACCACAGGCCCATCAGTGGGCACGATCCCTGCCGAGGGCCCAGCGGTCTTTGCCTGAGTGGGCACGGAGGCGCCTCGAGGCGCCGCTCCGGCGGGGGGGGGGGGCAGAGCTGGAGCGCTCACGTGGCGGGGACCGCTGGGGGACCTGCTCGGACACGCGGCGTCCAGATGTTGTCCGTGCGCGGTCCCCCGATCAGAGGCGGCGACAGGGGCGAACAGCCCAGGGGAGATCAACACATGCATTCAAGTGCGCCGATTACCTATGTCTTCGAAAAGGCGAGGCCCGGCGAGGGCCTTCGGAGGCCGAAGATGGGAGACACAGCAAGAGATGCCTGTCGTTATACGTACGCTCATTATTCAGAAGGGGGAAACAACATGAAGACACAATTGATCGTCGATTCCCAGGAAAATATGGGAAAATATGGGAAGTGGGGGGGGAAGACTGATACCCAGAAAATATGGGGAATCCTGGGATTTGTGTGAATTAATTTGTGTGTGTCCCTGGGCCCCTTCATATACATACGCTCATTCTTGGCAAAGGAACGTCGTTGGAAGTCTGGGTCCATCCTGACTTCGGATCTACAATGCTTTGGCTGATTGTCCTATGTGAGGTTCTTCACGCTTCGTGCATCCCCACCAGCCCACTCAGAATCGCTGCTCAGGAGAGCTGACGGGAATTGGGAGGGCGAGACAGATATAGTGAATCAAAGCGGGCAGACATGGTGAATTGAGGATGCGGAGGAGGAGGGGGGGAAGGAGGGGGAGAAGTATAAGAACGACAACGAGAGGACGAGGAGGACGAGGAGAAGAAGAAGAAGGGAAGAGGAGGACAAGGACGAGGAGGACGATGAGGGCAAAGACAAGGAGGAGGACGAAAACCGGTGCGAGGATGAGGAGGGGGAAGAGGACGAGGACGGAACGTAAGATGAGGAGGAGGACGAGGAGGAGGAGCGGACGAGGACTCTGGCAGCCATCTGGGCCTTCTTGGGGTCCTCCTAGGGCTCTCTCGGGGCCCTCTTGGGGCCCTCTTGGGGTTCTTTTGGGGAGTCGTGGGGTCCTCTTGGGGCTTGTTTGGGGGTCGTGGGGCCCTCTGGGGGCTCTCTTGGGGTCTTCTTGAGAACCCTAGAGGGCCTCCTGGGGTCATCTGGGAGGCCATTGATCAAACGGGGGGGGGGGGATTTAGGTTCCCCTTCTGGGGCCCTCAGAATCGCCTCTTGGAGTCCTCTTGGACCTCTCTTGGGTCATCTTGGAGCGAGAAGTCGAGAAAGCAACACTTATTGTGTTCCTTCAGGTTTTTGCAAGGATGTTGGCCTCTTGAGGGGGTCCGATGGGGCTCCGAGAGCATTTGGCACCGTCCTGGAACGGCATTGTGGGCCTCTTCGGCTGTTTGAAGCCGTCTCGAGCCATCTTCGGCTATCTTGACCCATCTTGGAGGCCATCTTGGAGCATTCGCGGCACTCTTGGAGCCATAGTTTGGGCCATCTGACCGCTCGGGAAACCTCAACACAACCTCATGGAGGGGGAGGGGGAGGGTGCCACTCCCCGAAGGGAAGAGGGGCTTCAGAAGAGGACGGAGCAACATCGTTAGACCACCTGCGCCCAGAGGGCTGGTGGTAGTGTGTCGGAAATGTGTCCCAAGCGATGCGAACAAGTAAGGTGGGAATTTTCCGCCTCAGAATAGTAGGGCGGATATGTTTGCAAATGTACATCGGAAACAGCGGTTGCAACGTAGGGTGGGCATCGATTCCAAAGTAAGGAGCTTGGCACGTAGGGAGGAAATTCCCGCCTGAGAACCGTGGGGCGGGTAGTTCCTCAAAGTTATGGCGGCAACAGCGACGGCAGAGCAGGGCGGAATTCGACATCCGAGGAGCTTGAACATTTGGCTGATAGTTCCGCGCCGAGATCGTCGAAAGTCGAAATCGTCGAAGTCGAAAGTCGAACGTGTCGAACCGTCGTAACTCGAACCAGTTGCCCGCGAAATCGTCGAACGCGCGGCGGATTCCGAAATCGGAGCGCGGGAGCGCCCCAGCTCGACTTTGGGCAGCTGTGGGCCGTGCGCCTCCGCCAGCACGCCGCGCGCGGCCTCGGGGCAGCCGAAGGGCAGCCCCCGCTCCTCGACGCTGGCCTTCGGCAGATGTGTGTATATATACCGAAAGAGAGAGAGAACGAGAGAGAGAGAGGGAAAGAGAGAGAGAGAGAGAACGAGAACGGGAGAGAGAGAGAGATGCACGATGGTGTTGCCGATGGTACTGTTGATGATACTGCTGGCGATGATGGTGGTGGTGGTGTTGATGACGATGATGACGATCATGATGATATTGATGATGATGCTGGTGATGATGATGATGCTGATGCTGATGATGATGCTGATGATGATGATGATGACGATGATGATGATGATGCTGATGCTGATGATGATGATGATGATGGTGATGATGATGGTGACGATGGTGATGATGAAGAGGATGAAGGTGGTGGTGATGCTGAGTATAATGAACGTGATGGCGGTGGTTATGGCAATGGCTATGGCGTTATGATGATACTGATGGTGGTGATGCTGATGATGTTGACGATGATGAAGATGATGCCGAATATGGCGGTGGTGATGCTGAGTATGATGCTAGTGATAGCGATTGCGATGGCGATGGCGATGGCGGTATGACGATGCTGATGATGAGATTGATGATGGTGTTGCTGCTTCTGCTGATGATGATGTTGATGATGAAGCTGATGATGATGATGCTGATGATGATGATGCTGATGATGCTGATGATGCTGATGATGCTGGTGATGCTGACGATGACGATGCCGATGACGACGATGACGATGATGATGGTGTTGCTGCTGATGATGATGATGATGATGGTGGTGTTGAAGATGGTCGTAACATGATGGCGGTGCCGATTATACTGGTGATGACGATTATTGTAGTGAGGTGGTGATGGTGACCATGATCATATCCACGATGATGAATCTGATGCTCGTCCTCAGCATCATCCGACTTATGATAGTATTGATGGTCAACGAGTGCGCATCCGCTGTCACGGCTTTGTTTTCTGGGCAGGATCTTACTCTGAGAGAGGCGCAATCACTGCAGGCAGGCACTGTGCGAGCTTCGTCCGCCGACCTCGGCAGCAGCTCGGCACTCCCGCCCTTTGACACCATGCCGACCAGACGCATTCTCGTCGGAGGTCTTGGCATCGCTCGGACGTGTGCATTTTTCCATCGGCGAGGACCATCGAGCAGCATCCTTGATCATCTGGCGAAAAAGCCACGCACGAAGCCGAACAGAAAACACAGGGAATGGACGTCCGAGCGATGGCCAGGCAGAGGTCGCAGCGAGGGAAGGCGAAGGTCTTGCCAGAGGACCCAGCCTCATGCAGGCGCGAGCACCGCAGGGCAGGCAGGACGATGGAGGGAGCGCACCCCGTGGGGCCACGGAGGGTACTTGTGCGGGGTGCGCCCCAGGCGGCCGGGGCCGCCGAGCGGGCTGTGACACTGAGGCCTGTGGTGGAGCTCCTCGTGGCTTGGCGTCGCTCGGGCGTGTGCATTTTTCCTTCGGCGAGGACCATCGAGGAGCATCCTTGATCATCTGGCGAAGAAGCCACGCACGAAACCGAAAAAGGCACAGGGAATGGACGTCCGAGCGACGGCGAGTGGGGGGTGGTGCGGACTCTGCCACCAGGGCCCCTTGTGAAGCTCCGTATGGAGCCAGAGACGTGCGAGGGGTGCGCTCAAGCGTGGGTGGAGCTGCATGCGGACTGCCACCGGTGCCTTCGGTGGGGGTCACGATGGGGCAACGAAACGTGTGAGGGATGCGCCGGAATGGGCGATGGAACCGCATTCGGACAGGGAGTCTTCGGTGGAGCTCCCTATGGGTCCGCAAACGTATGAGGGGTGCGCCGACAATGGGGGTGGAACCGCATGTGGACTGTGCCACTTAGGCCTTTCGTGAAGCTTCCTATGGAGCCACGAAATATGTGATGGGTTGCGCCGGGATGGGGGTTGGAACCGCATGTGTACGGTGCCGTGTCGCACGTGCCAATGCGGTCTTTGGTGGAGTTTTCTTTAGGGCAAAAAGCGTGTCAGGGGCGCGCCCGAATGGGGGTGGAACCGCATGCGGACATCTCCGTGTAGATCCTCATGGGACCATGATGGTAGTGGTGTTGGTGATGGCGATGGTGATGGCCTCCACAGGATGGTTGGGAATGATGGTGATTCTGATTGTGAGTGTGATGGCGGGGAGGAGGAAGAGTAGGAGGAGGACGAGGAGGAGGACGTCGCCCCCCACTCCGGCCAAGGAGGAGCAGAGGTTCGAGTCTCGCCAGCCCCACTACAAGGCAGGCCGATGCCTCCCATGGCAGCGAGGGAGGAGGGAGGAGGGGGAGATGATAATGTCTGGATAGGAGGATGTTTGGAAGGAGGAGGAGGAAGAGGAAGAGGAGGAGGAGGAAGAGGGGGAGGAGGAGGAGGAGGAGGAGGAGGAGGAGGAGGAGGAGGAGGAGGAGGAGGACGAGTCGCCTAAGCCCTTCGGAGAAACCCTCCACTCGGGGGCCGCCTCTGCAGATTTGGGATTTCGGGCCTCTCGGATTTCGCCTGGATTTCTGGAGGGACGGTCGCCTCTTGGATTTCGCCAGATCATTTCGGATGGATTGTTTTGGGGGTATCGCCCCTCGGGGGCCGTTTCGGGCCCCGCGAGACCATCAAACAGTGGCGTGTGGCGAGAAACCTCCCCCCCGGGGAAGCAGTCGGGACCTCCTGGGGCCGCGAGCTGGAAAGATCAGATCCGCGGGCGCCAGGGGTGTTCCGAGGTTCGAGAGAGCGCTTTCTGCCGCTACTGGCAAGCCCCCCTCCTGGGCGACTTGGGGGGGGTGGGGTATCTGTAGAACCTCCCGCCCCGAACGGGGGGTGGGAGGGCAGGGGCGGACATACCTCCCCCCCCACCCCCGGCCCGGCTGGGACCGGGGGGGAGAGGGGCAGTCGGGAGCGGAAAAGAGGGGGGTGATGATTAGGGGGGGGGGGGATATCATGGCGGGGGCCATGATATTTCCCCAGATCTCGTGGCGCCTCTCCTTCCTTCACTGCGTCCCTGGCCCCCCCGCTGGGCCGCGCACATGCCGCCGGTCATGATCTGCACCCCCTCCTCTCTTGGGCACCCCCCTCGTGGCCGCTCCCGGGGCAGGGGGGAGAGGCCCCCCCCCCCTCTCCCTGGTTCGAGCCGAGGGCCGAGAGGAGGTGGTCGGCGCCCTCCCGTGCCGGAACTGGAGCCAGGAGAGATGGCGAACGGGCGAATTTGGCGGCGAGCGGAGGGGGGTAGGGGGAGGGGGGAAGGCTTCTTAGCAGCAGGGGTGCTTCTAAGAAGCCCCCCCCCTCCCCCTACCCCCCTCTGCGCGCCGCCAAGAACGGGCGAATTGTCCGTGTCATGCCAGGCAGCACAGCATGCTCAGAATAAAGCTCAAAGAGCCTCCAACAAGGCCCGCGCAAAGCTCAAGTAAAAAGTTCACACCAAGCTCAATCAAAGCCCAAGCAAAGCTCCAACAGAGCTCGATCACACATCGGACAGAGTTCCAACCAAGCTCCCACACACACAAGGCTCACAGAAGACCCACACAAAGTTCCAACACAGTTCACACAAGGCTCCAACAAACATTATACACAAGTGCATCAAAGCTTACACACAGCTAAACAAGATTCACACGATGCTCACACAGTGTTCCAACACGGCTCAAACAAAGCGCATCCAAAGTTGAACCAACGTTGAAGCAAATCTCTAACAAAGCTCTAACACAGCTTAATCACAGCTCAGACAAAACTCACACAGTTCCAATACAGTAATCACAAAGCTCAAACAAAGCTGAACCAAAGCTTAAACAAAGTTCAAACAAAACTCAAATTAAGCTCAACCCAGGTTCCAGTAGAACTCAAACAAAGCTCCAACAAGGCTCCAACAAATCTGACATACATCTCAAACACAGCTCAAACAAGGATCGAGCACAGCTCAAGCAAATATCAAACAAAGCTCAATCGAAGCTCCATAAAAGCTCACACCAAGCTCAATCGAACCCCACACAAAGCACAACAAGGCTCAAACAAAGATCAAAGAGAGTTCCAATAATGCTGCAACAACGCTCCAATAAAGTTAACACACTGCTCAAACAAGGCTCAAACAAAGCTCAAACAAGGCTCAACCAGAGCCCACACAAGGCTCAAGCAAGGCTCAAACAAAACTCAAACAAAGTTTAGGGCGGGGAGGGGATCGTTCCCCCCCCGGTTCGAACCAGTGGGGGGGGGGAGCCTGAGCCTGTATCCCCCCCCTTCCGGTTGGAGCCACGGGGGCGGGGGGGCTGTTCTTTTGCCCCCCCCCCTCCCCCACGGTTTCTGGGCAGTCCCTCCCCCCCCTGGCTTCTGGGCGGGGGCGGGTCCCCCCGCCACCCCTCTGGTTCCCGGGGAGAGGGCGACATCTTACCCCTCCCTCGTTTCCTCGAGGGGGGAGGAAATCTGCCCCAGTCAAGCGACTGTAGACTGTAGATCGTGCTCCCTCCGATATTCCGACGGTCCGATGCGGTCCGATGTTTGCGTGGCGCTCGTGTGCATTCCGTGGCGCGGCAGGTCCGACTTGATCTCGGCTCCCGTAATCGGCGCAGCCCGATCCGACGTGCTTTCCGATACGATCCGGATTCCCGATTCGATGCCGACCGATCTTGCACGCGCGCGCGCTGGCGGCGGCGACGAAGGCCACGACCACGACAGTGATGCCGTCCGCGCCAGGGCGGTCCTGGGGTCCGGCAAGGGCCCCCGGCGGAGGACGAAAGCGGCCCGAAACCTCTTTTGCGTGTCTCTGCCCGCGGCGCGAGCACGCCTGGCGGCGGCGGCGCCGACGACGGCGGCGCGCGCGGCGACGGCGGCGCCGAGGGCGCCGTCGACGCGCGCGCGGCGGCGCGCGACGGCGCGCGCGCGCGCGCGGCGGCGGCCGAGGCGCGGCGGCGGCGGCGCAGACGGCGCGCGCGCGCGAGGCGGGGGCGGCAGGCGCCGCGGGGCGCCCGCGGAGCGGCCACGGCGTGGTCCGCCGCGCGGGGGGGTGGGGCTCCGGCGGGCGGCCGGCGGCGGGCGGCGCTGGGCGAGCGCGCGGCGAGCGGCGGCGGGGCGGCGAGCGCTCGTCGACGAGGGCGGCAGTGGCGGGCAGTAGCGGCGAGAGGCGGCGGCGGACGCCCGCGGGGGAGGAGGGAGATCGGGCCGGGCGAAGGGAGGGGGATTGGGAAAGGGGGGGTTACGAAATTTGCTGCGTGCAGCTGGTTTCGGCCCCTCCGAGGGGCCCCTTCCTCGACACATAGCCGCCTCCGGCGCGGGGGGGCGCCGGGAAAATCAGCTACGTGAGCTGATTATCAAACCCCCCCTTTGCTATCCCCCCGTTTCGCCCGACCCGAGGAGAGGAAGGAGGAGAGAGGGGGAAGGAGGGACGGGCCGAGGGAGGATGCGGGAAGACGGGGGGGGTGCTGGGGGGCAGGAGGGGGACGTGGAACGAGGCGCGGGAAAGAGGAGGAGGAGGAGACGGAGGAGGAGGAGGAGGAGCAGAAGGAGGAAGGGGAGCACGGAAAGCGATGGGGACGGAGCGGATGGGGACGGGGGGGGGGAGTGGCTGTTTTTTTGTTGTTGCGCCCTATCTTTCTCTCTCTCTCTCTCTCTCTCTCTCTTTTTTTCTCTGCCTCTCTGAGGCCCGAGGTGTGCGAAGGTGGAGAGGGGGCGCCACGACGGGAGGCCCTCCCCTCCCAGTCCCTCCAGCCCTCCTCCCTGCGCCCCCCCCCCCCTTGCCCCCCCGCCTCCCTGCCTCCCCCCACCCCGTCGACCTCGGCATCGCCCTGATCGTCGTCGTCGCCGCCCTCGCCACCGCCGACGCCGCCGCCGCCGCCGCCGCCGTCCGCCGCC
Source organism: Prorocentrum cordatum (assembly GCA_963575745.1). Classification (NCBI taxonomy): domain Eukaryota; class Dinophyceae; order Prorocentrales; family Prorocentraceae; genus Prorocentrum; species Prorocentrum cordatum. Next base: position 5,788 of record CAUYUJ010004986.1, on the reverse strand, counting down.
GCCGTCGCCGCTGCCGCGCCTCCGCTGCCCTCGCCTCGAGCGCCGCCGCCGCTGCCGCGGCCGCTGCAGCCCTCCGCCGCCGACGCCGTCGCCTTCGGCGCCTCCCGTCTCCCCAGAGATCCAACGCATTGACAAAATCAAGGCGGAGGTTTTTCGCAAATTTCGGCCCCTAGGGGCCCTCGCAGGGCCTCGGGACCGTCAAACAACGACTCAGGATGAACAACCGGTCCTGGGGAATGGGTCGAGCCTTCTGGGGACCGCGCATTGGAAAAATCACGGCATCGGATCTCTGGGTCCGCCGTCGCGAGTGCCGCCCCCGCCGCCCTCGGCGGCCGCGGCCGCCGGCACCCTCGGCAGCCGCGGCGCGACCGCCGCCGCCGCCGCCGCCGTGGTCGTTGCCTTCGCCGCTGGCGCCGGCGGGGAGGGAGGAGGAGGGGTAGGAGGAAGAGGGTGTGGAGGAGGAGGAGGAGGAGGAGGAGGAGGAGGAGGAGGAGGAGGAGGAGGACGAGGAGGACGAGGAGGGTTCAGAGCTGCAGGAGGCTCAAGCGAGGTCTCCACCAGGACAAGGAACGAGCCACTGTCGAATTGGACGGTGCCATCCTTCTGACCTGGTTCAAGGGAGGGATTCAGAAACAACGACCCCACAAATTGTTGTTTGCTGAACGGCCCTGGGCGTTTACTACGAACCCTGCCCTGTTCGATTCCTGCCTCAGGTGCGTTTACTACGCGACTTCTCGGTCAGGGTGTTTATCATGAGGGTGGTTTATCTGGGCTTATCTGATACGTATCTAGCGATGGTATTTTCATTTCCCAGCTGGTGTCTCGCAATGGTGGTCTGAGGCAATGGTGTCATCCTCAGAAACATGATGAGGAGGAGGGGGGAGATGGAGAAGGAGGAGGAGGAGGAGGAGGAGGAGGAGGAGGAGGAGGAGGAGGAGGAGGAGAGGAGGAGGAGGAGGAGGAGGAGGAGGAGGAGGAGGAGGAGGAGGAGGAGGGAGGAGGGAGGAGGAGGATGGGGATGACCAGTGTTAACCCAAGATCTTCCAACGATGTTGCAACGAACCCTCCCTCCAATTTCCCTTGTCGTGGGTTTTAACCACATGTTTGTTCACTGCGCGGGGAGTGCCCCCATTGGGAAACAACCCTCGGAGAATCCCGATTTGAACATCAGCACCGCGAATCAACGTGACTGATGCGTCCTGACAGTCCTAATTCGTGCCAGGACACCATCATAGGACCTCAACCGTACGAGTATTCGAGGCTGTTGGGATTTTCGAGACAGATGCTTGTGCGCGGCGCTCAAGCGAGGGCCATCTTTTGAGACAGAACCGCCCTCAATCCCCGAATACGCTACACTTGTGCAAACCGCATGTCAAGGGTCAAGGTCCCGTACGAGCACGAAGCCCGGTCCGATACCGGACGCGGAGTGAAACAATTACAACTCCTTGCTGCTGATGCATTCATGATTGGGCAATTACCACATGTTGAAGACGTCCCGACCTCCATCCCTGAGGCCGTGGCGCACTTTTCACACGAACGTGCCCAGCGCCGCGACGAGAGCCACAGGTTGACAAGGACTTGCCCTCCATCCTTGAACATGCTGCAGTGTTTAGTTCGAAAGTCCGCGGCGCTAAAGCGCGAGACAGCGTTTGAAAACCACCCGCCCTCCAGCGTTGACGCTGTGGCAGACGCTTAAGATGAATGCGCGCGGCGCTAAGGAGATAGCCACATGTTGAACGAACTGCCCTCCATCCTTCACATTGTTGAATGGTTTGGCCACGAATGTGCGCGTCGCTAAAGCGACAACAACTTTTTGAAAGCGGCTCGACCCCCGTCCTTGAAATTGCTGCAACTCTCGAGCTTCAGGATCATCAAGTGTCAGGAAGCCTCGGGCGAAACACCCGGCCCGCCATGCCGACGCGATTGGGGGCACGATTGGGAGGAGTTGTTTACAAGGAAACACGATGAAGGTGGCGGACAGCGAGGAATAGGAGACGGAGGGGGAGAAGGGCGAAGGAAGAGGAAGAGAAACAAACAGGACACCGCAGCCGTTTGGGCTCGAGCGTTCTTCTGCACACTCTCACAGCTTCCGGTATCCCGACATTGTACATCCGTTTATGCACCCTGTCTCCCAGCCTGTGATGTGCAGGAGATCCGTTCGCAGGGGAAAGGGGATTCCCAGTTTGCACGGGCAATGCGTAGCCTGCGCACCCACTCCGCGCGAAGCTGCCGACAGCATGCAGAGTCTGCATGACGGAGAGGCAGGTCACAATCTGAAGCAGCACTTGGGCGAGTGCAGTCGCCTCATGGGGGAAGCTGCGCTTCCGTTGGGGGCGCTCGGGACTTGCATCTCCGGAAGATACTCGCAACGGCATGGCTTTTGAGGGGGGAGCATGGTGTATCCAAGTGTTTTGCCCTCCTTTGGAGAGATGAGCGACGTACTGCCGCCCATCCGCCAGGCCAGCTGGGTTCCCAGGTGCTCCAAGAGGCCCTTTGCCAAGCCTGTGGCCCCTCTAGCCGCGGGGCCCCGACGGAGTACGCGAACGACCTTGGTGATCATTTGTTGTATCCACTGTTTCGCCGATCGGCGCGGGCCCTCGCACCCCCCCCTTGGGAGGATCTGGGCACCCCTGGGCGCAGCTGCCGAACAGCATCCCGAGGCTGTAAACATGTGATCGTTTTCCATTTGCAGTTTTGCCGATCGGCGCGGGCCCCAAACCCCCCCCCCTCCCTCCCCCCCCATGGAGTAGATCTTGGCTGTTTTTTGCGCCGGTTTCGAGCGGGTGGAGTCTCCCCCAGAGGCAGCACTCTTGCAAACAGTCGCACTCAGCAGAGATCTGGAGCCAGACCCCCACACCTCCCCCCCTCCTTTCCGCCCAATGTCGAAGCGCCGAATAAGGAAAACGCTCACTTGTCCATGATGACCTGAGTGCCAGCACCACGGAGCAGCCGGACGACTCCGAGGTGGACGGTGCAGGCGGCCAGGGGAGCTTCGAGATGTTCGCCACGGAAGCTCAGTGACGGGAGCACCACAGCACATTCCACAGCTACCGCCTGCTGCCCACTGGAAAAAAAGCACCTGCCTTGCCGCATCCAGACGCTCGAATTCCAATGAGGCCTGCTGTCGAACCGCCTTGCCACCGACGAGGAACGGCTGCAATAAAGTCAGGCCGAGGCCAAGGTTGACGGGTTCCACACCCTCCGCGATGACTCCCGGGTGGGAGGTGCAGGCGGCCAGGATATTCTCGAGATCTTGAATATCCAGCACCGCGAATGGAGTACAACAGTACGTCCGAGGATTGCAGTGGGCACGTGTTCCGCTGTGCTGTTCGATCTTGTTTCCGGGGATGGCCGGGAGGGCGGCGACGCCCTGTTGGAGTCGGAGTCTATGGCATCACGCAGCTTCGAGGCAGAGTTCACAGAAGCCGACGGAGGGGAGCACCGTGGGTGTCTCCCAGTTCAGCAACTTCGGTGACTGTTCGCAGCCAGACGTTCAAGCCACCTCAGGGGAGACACGCAATGGTGGGGAGACACAGCCCATGTGCAATCATTCCATATGTGTGCGTTACCACCGTGTCTTCAGCATCAATTCGACATTCTTGCCCAAACGTGCTGGTGCGTGCCATTCGGAATTCAGGCAGGAGCCTGCGTTGGGAGAGTCAGCGGGTCAGAGCTCTTCGTCGGCCGATGCGAAGGAGGCACGAACACAACCCAGGGCAGCATGAGCGTGAGCGTGGCATTTTGATTTCCTATCCACGCTGTTCAATTCCCCATCCTCATCCCAGACGTCCTCCCGGTGCCATTGCTGGGGGAGAAGGAGGAGGAGGGGGTGGTGGAGGAGGAGTGGATGATTTCGAGTATTACACTGTGCGGTGTGTGTGTGTGTGCGCGTGTGTGTGTGTGTGTGTGTGTATGTGTATGAGTGTGTGTGTGTGTGGGTGTGTGTGTGTGTGTGTGGTGGGTGGTGGTGGTGGGTGCGTGCGTGCGTGCGTGCGTTGCGTGCGTGCGTCGGGCACGCGCCGGGCGTGCGTGCGTGCGGTCGTGCGTGCGTGCGTGCGTGCGTGCGTGCGTGTGTGTGTGTGTGTGCGCGTGTGCGTGGGTGTTAGTGTGTGCTTGCGTGTGTGCGGGTCGTGTGTGCGTGTGTGCGAGTATGCGTGTGTGTGTGTGTGTTCTTGGCTGTGTCTGTGTGTGCGTGCGTGCGTGCGTGTGTGTTGTGGGTGTGTGCGTGTGTGTGTGTGTTTTGTGTGTATGTGTATGTGTGTGTGCGTGTGTGTGTGTGTGCGTGTGTGTGTGTGTGTGTGTGTGTGTGTGTGTGTGTGTGTGTGTGTGGGGGGCGTGCGCGTGTGCGTGTGCGTGTGCGTGTGCGTGCGCGTGCGCGTGCGCGTGCGCGTGTGCGTGTGTGTGTGTGTGTGTGTGTGTGTGTGTCTGTGTGTGTGTGCGTGTTTGTGTGTGTGTGTGTGATGGTGTGTGGGTGCGTCCGTACGTGCGTGCGTGCGTGCGTGCGTGCGTGCGTGCGTGCGTGCGTGCGTGCGTGCGTGCGTGCGTGCGTGCGTGCGTGCGTGGTGCGCGCGTCGTGTATGGGAGGGGGGGCTGGAGGACTCCACCCCACACCGCCGCCCCCCGCAGCGACTGCACACATCTTTTAGGAAGCACTCGCGACATGTTGTCGTGAAGGGACTGGCCTCGCTGAGAGCGGGATTGTCGCGCTACGTGTTCTTAAGCAGCGACGGTATGGATTCTTTGTCCATCATTTTCGGTCCTGTATGCTGTTGTTGGTCGTTTTCGTTGCTTAGTTTCAGCCTCCTTCCAGCAAGGGTGCAACATGATGGGAGCTCAGAAGGAGGCGTCGCATTCAGAGAGGGAGGCGAAGACCTTCCGAGAACGGCAGCTCTTGTCGTCACGGCGCTGGGTTTCTCTCGTATCCGGATTGAGGGGCGGCTTGGCCATCTTATCATGCTAGTGCGGCCCATCTTCTACCCTCAGCCTTCCTAAGGATTGATCGCTGCTGGTCTTGCCAGCAGAAAAGGATTGGAGGCAGGAATGGTGGGGGGGTGCGGGAATGAGGATGACGAGTGTGCCTGAACAAGCCAGCATTTCTAACCCTACGAGGGTTCAAGCTTCGAACTTGGACCGCTGGGTTGTTTTTCGACAGAGTGTGAGTGTGTTGCGCACTTTGGGTACTAACAGCGAAGCTATGCGCCCTCCTATCCATCATCATCATCATGAATTATGATCGGTTCGGTAACTTCGCTGTGTAGGTGAATCCTCCGTTCAGCCATGGCATGGCGCAGCATTGAGCTGTCCCAAGCCCAACACTTGCCCCACGATCGAGCAGGTTCCCACCGTGGAGTCAGGGGAGGTGGAGGTCACACGGCGGGGGCAGGGGAGTGGAGGACCCCTCCCCGCCCCTGCGTGACTTTGGTGCCGGCCGCCCCATAGGTCAGGCGAGCGAGGGGCGTTGCAAGCACCTGTCACATTTCCTGCTCTCTCTCTCTCTCTCTTTCTCTCTCTCTCTCTCGCTTTCTCCCTCTGCCTCTCTCCGTTTTGGTCGGATTTGAGTTGTGTCCACTTTCGCTAGCTTGACTGTTCTGCTCGTCTTGACCTTTCGTTGCGATTTGCGATGTGCGAAAAATATGGCGGAGAGGAGAGAACGAGGAGAAGTAAGAGGGAGGGGAGCCAGAGGAGGACCAGGAGCAGGATGATGAGGAGGAGGAGGATGTGGAGGAGGAGAAGGAGGAGGAGGAGGAGGAGGGGGAGGAAGAGAGAGAAGGAGGAGGAGGAGGAGGAG
>CAUYUJ010004985.1:40440-65156 GCA_963575745.1 Prorocentrum cordatum | reverse complement strand
CCACCACCACCACCACCATCATCATCATCATCATCATCGTCGTCATCATCATCATCACTACCACCAATCATCATCATCATCATCACCACCACCACCACCACCACCACCATCATCATCATCATCATCATAATCATCATCATACTTATCAGAATCATCATCACCACCATCATCACCACCACCATCATCATCATCACCACCACCACATCATCAGCATCATCATCATCATCGTCGTCGTCATCATCAGCATCATTATCGTCACCATCATCATCATCATCATCAACATCATCATCATTCATCATCATCATCATCATCATCATCATCATCATCATCATCATCATCATCACTACCACCAATCATCATCATCACCACCACCACCATCATCATCATCACCACCACCACCACCACCGTCATCATCATCATCATCATCATCATCATCATCATCATCATCATCATCATCATCATCATCATTATCCTCGTCATGTCGCTCCTCACTCCTCCTCCTCACGAGCCCGCCTTCCAGTCACCCAGCCGCTGGGCTGCCGCAGACGAGGGGAGCGTGGCCGCATCGAGCGGCAGCGTCGGCGCCACGGCGCTGGCTGCCTCGGAGGCGGGGGGGGCACCTCTGGTAACCTCCGGGGGCTGCCGAGGTCACTGGGCACCGCAAGATGACCTGTGCACCACCGCCCACCACCGCCGTGGCCGGCAAAGGCTCTCCTGGGGCACGGTCTGTAACGCACGCGCCGGGCAGGAGTCTGTCTGGGCCCAAGCGAAGCATCCTGGGGCTCAGGGTGGCCTTGGCCATTCAGTGGCGGTGGTGTGTAGGCTGCACCCTCCTCGGGGGCGACCCTGGGACGAGGTCCAGCGGGTTGTTGGGAATGGAGCACGGCATGGAGCATACGCCCTCCAGGCCGAGGCCAGGAGGGTCCATACACCTACGGCCCAGGGTGACCCTGGTCAGGCACGGCCGTGGTGTATGGAGGTTGAGGGTTGAGATCGAAGAAGGACAGAGTGCCCCCAACGGGAAACCTTCCTCCGTCTCGCTTCGTGCCGTGCGTCTCGTGCGTGCAAGCGAAGTGAAGCTGCGCAAGGGAGAGAGAGAGAGAGAGAGAGAGAAAGAGAGAGAGAGAGAGAGCGAGAGAGATCGTGCCCAAATCAGGGGTAATTCACATTAGATTGCTTTGCTTCCAAGAGAGCGCCTGGGGGGCCTTGCCTCGGTGGTCCGGAGGTTGCCCCGTGGTTGTCCAGAGGTCGCCTCGAGGCTGTACTGAGGTTGTCCCAAGGTTGTCGCGTGTTTGTCCCGTGGTCGTTCCGAATTTGTCCCACGGCTTGTCCACGGAAAACGCCAGGAGAGAAGGAGCGAAGAGGGAGGCGGTTGATTAGAGACAGAGAAAGAGAGATAGAGAGAAAGACAGATAAGAGAGGTAGAGAAAGAGAGAGAGAGGGGGGAAAGAGAGAAAGAAAGAGGGAGGAGGCAGGAGAGGGGAGGGAGAAGGGAGGAGGGAGAGGAGGGAGAGGGGATAGGGCAGAAAGGCATAAGGATGAGGGAAGAGAGGAGGGAGAGAGAAGGGAGGAGAGGAGGAAGGAGGGAGGAGGGAGAGGGAGGAGGAGCAGGAAGGTAAGAGCGTGAACGTTCGGGGAAGTCCTAAGCGAAAGCACCGTTCCTGAAGGAAGTCTCGGGCGGGAGCCCACGACGGGCGGGTGATCCCCTGACGGGCGGGTCGGGCGGGTGGGACATGCAAGCGGGATGCCTGAGTATGGCGAGAGCGTGATTACTCAGTAAATTGTAACGGCGCTCTTGGCGCAGCGTGTTTCCTGAGCGTCGAAAGCGCGATTCCTGAATAAATTGCTCGGAAATCACAAGCGAAAGCGCAATTCCTGAATAAAATGTGAAGGGTTCTCTGGCGGGAGCGGGGGTCTTGAGTAAATTGCGAGGAAATCTTGATTCAATTGCGCAGAAGTCTTTGGCGGGAGCGCCGTTCCTGAGCAATTTGTGAGAAGTCTCAGATGGGAGCGGGGGTTCTGACTAAATTGCGAGGAAGTCACAGGCGGGAGCACCGATCCCGAGTAAAATTGTGAGGAAGTCTCAGGAGCGGGGGTCCTGAGTAAATTTGGAGGAAGTCTCAGACGGGAGCCGTTGTTGTTGTAATCCGGGGGGCCAAGGGCCCAGTTTGAGCACCAAAACTTTCCCTGTCAAAATATAGGGTGCGAGCGTCGAGGAGCACACTTTGATTGAGAAAAAAACAGCATGCACCAGTGAGGGGGATCAACAATAATGTTCAACAACACCAACAATCTTAAGACTGCTCGAGTGTCCGTTAACGCGTATTTCCCAAGCCCTCGATACCCGCCCTTCGTCTTCGATAGTGCCCCCTTTGGGGGGCATACCTTTCTTCCTTGCAGGCCGGGCCCCGACAAGCGGCGGGGCGGCCGCCGACCGTCGGCCTGGCCAGCGGCAGCGCTGATCGGCGGCAACCCAACCCCAAGAGGGACGGACAGGGGACCGATCACGACGACGACGACGACGACGACGACGACGACGGCGACGACGACGACGACGACGACGACGACGAGCGAAAGCGAGAGCGAGAGAGAGGACGACAGCAGGGCCACGAAGAGCACGAAGTAGGCCACGAAGGAAAACAGCGGGGACGCGAAGGGAATGCGTATGGGGCCACGAGGATCGCGAACGAGCGAGGGCCACGAAGGGCAGATAATGTGGAACACAGAAGGCAACGACGGTGCCACTGAGGGTAGCAACTGGGCCACGCAGGACAGAGAGTGGGGCACAAAGGGCGACAGCGGAGCCACGAAGGGCATGCACATGGGGCCACGACAGGCGCGAACGAGCGGGGGCCACGAAGGGCATACGTATATTGGGCCGCGAAGGGCAAGGACGGGGCCGCTGAGGGCAGCAACGGAGCCACGAAGGGCAGCGAGGGGGCCACGAAGGGCGACAGTGGAGCCGCGAAGGGCATGCATATGGGGTCAGGACGGGCGCGAACGAGCGGGGGCCACGAAGGGCATACATATATGGGTCCACGAAAGAAAGCGAGGTGGCCACGAAGGGCTGCAACGGGGCCACGAAGTGCAGCGACGGGACCACGAAGGGCTACAAGGGGGCCACGAAGGGCAGCGAGGGGGCCACGAGGGCTGCAACGGGTCCACGAAGGGCAGCGAGGGGGCCACGAAGGGCTGCAACGGGGACACGAAACAAAGCGAGGTGGCCACGAAAGGCTGCAACGCGGACACGAAACAAAGCGAGGGGGCCACGAGGGCTGCAACGGGTCCACGAAGGGCCACGAGGGGGCCACGCAGGGCTGCAACGGGGCCACGAAGGGCAGCGAGGGGCCACGAAGGGCTGCAACGGGGCCACGAAACAAAGCGAGGGGGCCACGCAGGGCTGCAACGGGGCCACGAAGGGCAGCGAGGGGGCCACGAAGGGCTGCAACGGGTCCACGAAGGGCAGCGAGGAGGCCACGAAGGGCTGCAACGGGGCCACGAAGGGCAGCGAGATCCCGATTCCTAAGTAATCTGTGAGGGAGTCCTAAGCATGAGCGCGACTCCTGGGTGCCTGAGTGTCGGGAGCGCGGCGCTTGAGTAAGGTGCGGTAAATTCCAACGCAAGGGCGCTATTCTTGAGTTAGTTCCACCGCCTTGTAAATTCCAACGCAAGCAAGTCTCCAGCGAGAGCGCGACTCCAGAGCGCCGAAAAAGAGAACTTCCTGAACAAATTGAAAGGAATTCACCCGAGCTGACGCAGCGCAACGGGACGTTCGGTGGCAGGCTGAGCAGGACCAGCAGGCGGCCGCGCGTCTCACTGCGTGGCAAAAAAAGACCGGAAGGACTTCCAGATAGGCAACGAGCTTTTCAAGAAGGTCCACTCTCTGCGAGGGGTTCAGGATAGCGACAGGCAGTGGCAGTGCGTGTGTGTGTGTGTGTTTGTGTGCTCTGCGCAGGGGGGAAAAAAAGCACAAAAGCAATGCAACGCAAATAGACCGTGGTCGAATAAGCCCGTAATACTGTAACACGCGTAAGTTGTGTGGGATTTGCGCCGTCGGGGGTCCTACTGGGCCCCTCTTACAGCATATTGGGGCCTCTGGTTTCTCGCGTAGCCGTTGCTGGACCCATCAAGTTGGACGATGGCAGTTGTCGGGCGCATTTTTGCTGAGCTCTCTGGCCAGCTCCAACCATTTTGGACACCTGCGGATCGGGTCGTGGACACATGCGGAATGAGGCCGTCTAGGGAGTCTATGTGGCCGTTCTGAGGCCGTTTGTGGGGGCCCCTCTGGGGGGCCACTGGGGCGTCCGTTCTGAGGTAGTTCGGGTATTTGGGGGGCCCTATCGGTATTGGGCGTCCGTATTTCGGATATTCTGAAGTATTTCGGGTATTTGGGCGTTCGTTCTGAGGTTCTTTGGGGGGCCCTATCGGTATTTGGGCGTCCGTTCCAAGGCCGTCCTGGGAGCCTACGGGGCCGTTTGGGGGGTGGCCCCTCCGGGGGGGCATTGGGGCGTCCTGGGGCTGTCCCGAGCCGGCGTGGGCCTATTCTTGGAGCCGTCCCGAAGACCTATTGTGAAGTCGGGCCTGTCCCCCTACAGGGTGATTTTCGACGAAAAATGCAACAAATACCCCACACATACCCCAAAGAGGTCAGAAAATACTCGAAAAATAGTCCCCATGCTATTTCTGGATCATTTTTGGAATATTTTGTTGGGGTATCTTTTATTTTTCGTCGAAGATCCCCCTGTAAGGGGGACACGCCCGACTCAAACCTGTGGGGCCGTCCTGCGGTGAAGTCTGGGGCCTCTCTGGGATAGGTTTTTTTTGAGCGGCCTGACGGCCGCCAGGGTGCCGCGCAAGCACCCCTCGTGAAACTGCCGCCGTCACTTCCTCTTGCAGCCCGTCAGGCCAACAATCTTGAACTTGTGGCCCAGGTTCGAGCAGCGGAGCAGACGTGTGCCTCTCGGATAGTTTTTTGAGCGGTCTGACGGCCAGGGTGCCGCGCAAGCACCCCTCGTTGTTTGTCGGTGAGGCTCGGGACGAAAAACGTCGAGCGTCACCGGACCGAGAGCAATGCTGTGGCTGCACGTCCTGAAGGGCAATAAAGTGCCGCGCAAGCACCCCTCGTGAAACGCCGCCGTCACTTCCCCTTGCAGCCCGTCAGGCCAACAATCTTGAACTTGTGGCCCAGGTTCGAGCAGCGGAGCAGATGTGTACCTCCGGGGAGGCCGCTGCCGACCTGCATGTCCTGGAAGTATGATTTTGGATTCGAGCTCCAGCCGTTGATCGTCGTGTTCTGCGCGCCATCCGCAAACGAACACGTCGCTTCTCCAAACTCTGTGTCGTGTGTGACAACGAACATGAGATACAAATCTACGTTTGTTGCTGGATCCACTTTAACCTCAAATGTGATGTCTACCGTCCGACCCGCGGGAGCAATCCATCCTGGTCTTCCAGGCACGTCTTCATAAAATGACCATGCGTCGGTGCGAGCTGGAAACCCTTGTGGCCCATCGCTGTCAGCCCAAAGTCTGAAAGCTGGTTTGACTGCACACGAGAGACGGGGATCATTGTCAATTGATATTAAAGCAGGGTGATCGTCTTCTTTTACCATTTGGGGAAAGACGCCCTGTTTTTTGAAGGCAATAAAGAATCCTGCCAGAAGGCGCCCGATGTTTTCGTGCGTAGGCTCCGGCTTCGGATGGGGATTCTTGGCACTGCCCCAGTGTGGGTCCGAGTCCAAATTACTGCACACGGACCTGTAATAACTGACCGTTGGTATCATAGCCTTGCGCAACACGGGATAATGTGGAAATTCTGTATCAGGCCGGTGACAATCATATCCACCATTTGTTGAGTCGCTTGATGTGAAAGTCTCCAGGTACACCACCGCAGGTGACCCTGGCAAAGACAGAAGAAAACTGATCAAACGCTCTGTCTCCAAATGCACCTCCTCGTCATCCTTCCATCCACAACAGGGCGCTGCGTCAGATATCGCATAATCAACTATGAAAATGTCGGTCATCGACAAGGTTTCGAGGGGGAACGGACGGACCAAACGATCCCTTGTAGTGCCGCCCCCAATGACTCCTTGATTGTCCACGACAACGTTTGGCCAAGTCGCCCTGCGCAAGAAATGTTCTAAACGGCTCGAGTATCTTTTCTGCTGTCCATCAATAGTTGGGTGATCTGAGTCGCCAGCAAACCCATGACCAGCGGTCATCGAATTTCCCAAAACTGTAATTCTCAATTCGCGATCGGGGTTTTTTGACATCAAGGCCAGCTTGCCATGCAATCTACGCAATGCGATGGGGAAGTTTGGTGAAATTCCCCGAACGCAATCCTCCTTGCTGATGGTGAAGTTGCGATCGTCGGCGACATCGAACAGGCGAGTCAACGCTCCTCCAAACTCGTCAACAGGTTCTGGATTGACAACGAGAAGGCCCCCTGCTGAAAACGTACCTCATGAGCGGCGAGCATATCCATATCCACACCCTCGCGGTCTGGATTCCAGGGCGCGATCCCGTGGATACGCGGTCGCATGGATACGTTCCGCGCGGAGCATCCGGCGAACAACTTCCCGTATCCATGGGATCGCGGCCCAGGGGCCCAGCCCGCGAGGCCGTGGACATGGATATGTTTCCCCCCCACGAGTACCGAGCAAGCCGAACAGCCACACCCGCACTGGCGTCATATGGAAAGCCAGGCGCCGTCTCCCGAGAGTCGGCGCCCGCAGGAGTGCGGTTGGGGAGCGGAGTCGCGGCAGCTGGGACTCCACGGCTGCGGAAGCCAGGAGGGGGGAGAGGGAGGAGGACAGACCTCCCTTTCGTAAACCTCCCTTTAGTAAACCTCCCTTTAGTAAACCTCCTCCTCCTCCTCCTCCTCCTCCTCCTCCTCCTCCTCCTCCTCCTCCTCCTCCTCCTCCATCTGCGCGTGGCTGACCCTTCTCTGGGGACTGACCGTCCTGGAGCAATCATCGGCGGTGGGCAAACCTCTCTTTAATAGACCTCCCCTTAGTGAAAACGGCCTGGGACCGAAACCGACGGACCTGGACCCACAAAAAATGACGGCCGCGACGCCCTCTCGCGAACCGAAAACGGCCAATTCCTGAATCGACGTGTCGGGGTAGGAGGTCTGTCCACCCCCGAAGGGTATACCGAAGGGTACACCGAAGGACTGTCCACCCCCGAAGTGTAGGTCTGTCCACCCCCGAAGGATACACCGAAGGTCTGTCCACCCCCGAAGGGTACACGAGGCTCCCATGATTCGTTACCGAAGGACTCGGACGTGCGTGCCAGAGAGAGAGGGAGGCTCCCCGCGAGTGCGGAGCGGCCAAGCTGCGCCCCCCGTCGTGCCAGGTGGAGGAAGGGGGGGATTGAAGGGGCCCTGGGACACACAAATCCGCCGACCCCTTGGGGATCATCGGCGTGTGAGATGCTTCCCCCTCCCCAAACCCCTCCCCCGGGAGCCCGGTCCGGTCGATTTGGAAGGGGGGGGGGGTCCGGGACGAGCGCAGCACGGCCGGGACGAGCGGTTCACGGGGCTTTTCCGGGCCCAAGAGGGCCTCAAGACGGGCCAAGAAGCCCCCAAGAGGCCTCCAAGACGGCCCACGAAGGCCCCGAGACGCCAAACGACCGCTCCAAGACGCCCAAGATGGCCCCAAGACGGGCCAAGAGGTCTCCAAGACGGCCCCCGAGGTCCCAAACAAGCCTCCCAAGAGGGCCCCAAGAGTCTAAAATTGTTGATTTTCCATAGTGTTTTTCGATGTTGCTTTTCCGCCTTTTGGCTTCCCGACGCTCCAAGACGGCCAAAGAGGCCCCAAAGACAGCCCCAAGATGGCCCAAGAGGCCCCCAAGACGGCCTCCAGACGGCCCAAGACGGCCCCAACACGGCCCAAGAGGTCCCCAAGACGGCCCAAGAGGGCTCCAAGACGGCACCAGAGGGGCCCAAGAGGGCGACCAAACATGTTGAAACTCTAGCTTTCTGCCCCCAGGAGCCCCAGGGGGCCCCAAGAGTGCCCCAAGAGGCCCCCAGAGGCCCTCACGAGGCCGCCCAGACGCCCCAAGGAACCCCCAAGAAGCACCCCAGAGGCTCCGAAACGGCCCCCAAGTGGCTCCAAAACTCGCTTCCAGAGGCCCCCGAGAAGCGATCCGCGAGATCCCGATACACATACAAGAAGCCTCTCAAGGGGTCGGCGGTGTGGCGTAAGCCTAAGAAGTAAATAGACACAAATAACAGGATTCCCTATATTTTCCTATATTTTCTGGGTTCGTTTCTTCCCCCCCATTTCCAATATTTTCCCATATTTTCCTGGGAGTGAACGATTAATTGTGTCTGTGTGTTTTTGTTCCCTCCTGAGGGATGTCATGTTGCATCTTGGGGGGGACCTTGTCTGTCCCGTCGCGCTCCTGTCCGCGTCGAATCCGTGTCGAATCCTCCATGTCGGACTTGTCGGATTCGTGCCGAATCCGAGTCGAATCCGCGTCGAATCCACGCCAAGCTCGCGTCGAGTCCGCATCGAGCCCGCGTTGGGCACAAAAAACACCAATTTGGGGGGACAGGCAAGGTCCCCTCAAGATGCAACGTAAGGGATGAGAAGAAGAGCAAGGAGGAGGCGGAGAACGGAGGAGTGAGGACGAAGACGACAAAGGGGGGAAGGAAGAAAGGGCAGAGGACCCGCGGGGGAGAAAGGAGGACAGCGAGAAGGGCGAGGAGGGGGAGGAAGGGAGAGGAGGGAGGATAGCAGGAGGAGGAGGAGGAGGAGAAGGAGGAGGAGGAAGTGGAGGAAGAGGGAGGAGGAGGAGGAGGGAGGAGGGGAGGAGGAGGGAGAGGAGGGGAGGTGGAGACTGGATGGGATGGGGAGGAGGCGGCAGGGGAGGGGGGGAGGCGGGGGGGGAGGAATGAAGACCGGTGCAGACCCAAGACTCGTCAACGATGTTGGAATTCGCTGGCCCAACGGGCCAGAGGCGTGCTGAGATCGAGGAGGAGGAGGAGGAGGAGGAGGTCTACGGTAACAAATTGACAACACTCTAGTTCGCGCGCGCGTGGCGGCCCCTGGGGGTCCTGGAGCGAGAAGTAACCCCAGGCAACTCCCGGCAAGTCCGGGTCGGAGATGCCGGATCTCTTGGGCGCGGGCCTGGGGGCCTCTGGAACCGTCCAGGAGCGGCCCAACGAGTCGACAAATGGGTGGCAGGCCCTACGGCCAGAAGCCAACAGCGTCCCAAGGCGGCCCAAGATGGCCTCACGATGGCCCTCGATGCCCCCAACACGCCCCTCGAGGCTTCCAAGAGGCGTCCCAAGAGGCAAAAATCCAAGAGGTGACCCAGTTTGGGAGATATTCCGCCTTGTCGCCTTTTCGGCTTTCCGACGCTCCAGGAGGTCCCAAGAGGTCCCAAGAGGCCTCCAAGACCGCCCCAGCACAGCCCAAGAGGCTCCCAAAATGGCCCCATCATAGCCCAAGATGGCTCCAAGACGGCCCAAGAGGCGGCCACACGGGCCCAAGACCGCCCCAAGATGATCCCAAGAGGGGCCAGAGACGCCCCAAAATCGCCCCAAGCCGCCCAAGATCGCCTCAAGACGGCCCAGGAGGCCGCCAAGACGGCCCAAGAGGCTTCCAAGAGGCCTCTTAAGAGGTCCCCACGAGACAAAAATAATTGATGTTACAAAGGTTATTCAAGGTTTTCAGCCTTCTCGCCTTTTCGGCTTTCCGACGCTCCAAGATGGCCCCAGAGGCACCCAAGACGGCCAGAGAGGCCCACAAGAGGGCCCCCAGACGGTCCAAGACGACCCCAAAACGGCCCCAGAGGCGCCCAAGATCACCCAAGAGGGCCCAAGACGGCCCCAAGAAGGGCCCAAGAGGGGGAACACGAACCACCAAGTCAAGCCTTCCGCCCCAAGAGGCCCCCAGGAGGCCCCAAGAGGCCCCGAAGAGAGTCCAGGAGGCCCCCCGGAGGCCCCACGAGGCCCCCAAGAGGCCTAAAAAGAGGCGCCAAGAGGCCCCCAAACAAGAGGCCACGAACGCGCAGGCAAACGCCTGCGATGGCACAATACGGACCAGCGGGGTGAGCGAAGCGATGAAATAAACCCTCCCCCAAAGCTCCCTTTTCATGGGCTCCCGCGAGGATCCATTTCAGCGGCGAGCGAGGGGGGGAAGGGAGAAGGAGAATGCCTTCTCAGAAGGCGGCAGGGCTTCGCAGAAGCCCTCGCGCCCTCTGAGAAGTTCTCTGTGCCTTCGGGCAAGGCTTAGGAGATCGCTCGGAAGGCCGGGGGACTTCCGAGCCTTCCGAGAAGGCCCACCCCTTCTCACTTCCCCTGGGCTGGCCGCCGCGACAAGGATTCGCTTCCACTGGGGGGAAGTGCCCCGTTGGGAGGTAAGCGTTTGAAGCTCCTCCAACGTGCCAAAATATCCTTCTCGGAACTTCGGCGCAGCTGATCAACATGGCTGTTGCGTCTTGACGGTCCTGAACCGCGCCAGAACACGATCCCTGGGATTCAGCACCACGAATCAATAGTAATTGCTGCGCCCTGGCCACCGCGAATCGCTCCAAAATATCATTGCTGATACGTGAACCATGGGAACCCACGAAGCTCTTGCAACGTTTCAAGACGAATGCGTTCGGCGCTAATGCGAGAACCACATTTTGCAGACGAACCGCCCTCAATCCGCGAAACTCTTGCACCAATGTATACCGAATGTGCGCGGCTCTACGGCGAGAGCCACAATTTGCAAACCACCCGCCCTCAATCCGTGAAACTCCTGCAAATGTTCGAAACGAATGTGCGCGGCGCCGAGGCGCGAGCCACGTTTTGACAACCACTCGCCTCCATCTGTGAGACTGCTGCCACTGTTTTAAGATTCAGGGTCATAAATGATGGAAAAATCTCAAGCGAAACGCCCTGCCCGCCCTTGCGGCTGGCCTCGGGATGCGACAGGGAGGAACTATGTGCAAGGAGATGGAATGGAGAGGGGGAGGGATGAGGCCGCGGAGGAGGAGGATGCTCTGGAGAGGGCGAGGAGGAGATCACTGACCAAAAAAGAACCCCTGACCCTCTGGAAGGGGACCTGAGATGGGAGGGCCAGGAACACGAGGGATAGGGGATCTTCTCTGAAGGTGCATCAAGGGCTCCCAACTTCGCGCTTCGCGCTCCGCGAAGCGCGAAGCGCGAATAACTTCGCGCTCTCGCGCCGCCCCCCCAAAGGGAGAAAAGGAGGACGAGGAGGAGGGGGAGAAGGAACGAGGATCGCGAAGCGCGAAGCGCGAATAACCTCGCGCCCTCGTGGGAGCCCTCGTGCATCGAGCCAAACCGCCCAGAATCGTGAGCCCTGATGCGAAGACGGAGACCTCGGTGAGGCTGTGTCTCCCTCGTGTCATCAGGGTTGGGGGCTCCTTGAGTCGGGGCGGCCAAGAGGGAGGCGTCCGAGGGGGGGGCCTTGATCCTCAGTGGGGAGAGGGTCGGGGCGGCCAAGAGGGAGGCGTCCGAGGGGGGGGGGGGGGCGCAAATCGTGGCCGGCGGCATGTGCGCGGCCCCGGGGGGGGGGGGGGGCAGGGGCGTCATGAAATAAGAAGGGGCGCCATGAGATCTGGGGAGATATCATGGCCCCCGCCCTGATATCCAACCCCCCCCCTAGTCGCCCCCCCCCTCGTTGCCGCCCCCGAGAGGGGAGGGGGAGGAGGGACCAGGGTTTTCCCAAACCAAACGGGTCTTCCCAAACCAAACAAAACCAAACGGGTCTTCCCAAACTGAATGGGTCTTCCCAAACCAAACCGGGTCTTCCCAAACCAAGACCTGGGTCTTCCCAAACCAAGACCTGGGCCTTCCCAAACCAAGACCTGGGTCACACAAACCAAACTTTGGTTTCGGAAGACCCGTTTGGTTTGGGAAAGACGCCCCTCCCCCCCGCCCTGATATCCCCCCCCCCCTAGTCGTCCCCCCCCTCGTTGCCGCCCCCGAGAGGGGAGGGGGAGGACTCCCCATATTTTCTCGTTTTTTTGTTCTGGGTTCTTGCCGTCCCCCCCACTTCCCATATTTTCCCCTATTTTCCTGGGGAGTCGACGATCAATTGTGTCTGTGTGCTTCTTCCCCTCCTGCGAGAGTAATGGAACAAAAAGTGACATAAACATAAAAACTCGGAGGTCCGCGCGGATTTCTCGGATCGGCGCTGGGGCCCCCTGGCGGCGCCTCCGGCGCCGCCCCTGGTGCGCTCCGCGCGCCAGGGAGGGGGGTCCAAACCAAACCAAACGGGTCTTCCCAAACCAAAGTTTGGTTTGGGTGACCCAAATCTTGGTTTGGGAAGACCCAGGTCTTGGTTTGGGAAGACCCGGTTTGGTTTGTGAAGACCCGGTCGGTTTGGGAAGACCCTTTTGGTTTTGTTTGGTTTGGGAAGACCCGTTTGGTTTGGTTTGGACCCCCCTCCCTGGCGCGCGGAGCGCACCAGGGGCGGCGCCGGAGGCGCCGCCAGGGGGCCCCAGCGCCGATCCGAGAAATCCGCGCGGACCTCCGAGTTTTTATGGTTATGCCACTTTTTGTTCCCCTACTCTCGCAGGAGGGGAAGAAACACACAGACACAATTGATCGTCGACTCCCCAGGAAAATAAGGGAAAATATGGGAAGTGGGGGGGACGGCAAGAACCCAGAAAACAAAAAACGGGAAAATATGGGGAGTCCTCCCCCTCCCCTCTCGGGGGCGGCAACGAGGGGGGGGACGACTAGGGGGGGGGGGATATCAGGGCGGGGGCCATGCGATCTCCCCCGATCTCATGGCGCCCCTCCTTACTTCCTGACGTCCCTGCCCCCCCCCCCTCCCCGGGGCCGCGCACGTGTCACTTTTTTGTTCCCCCAGAGACTAGGGCTCCCAACTTCGCGCTTCGCGCTCCGCGAAGCGCGAGGCGCGAATAACTTCGCGCTCTCGCGCCGCCCCCCCAAAGGGAGAAAAGGAGGACGAGGAGGAAGGGGAGAAGGAACGAGGACCGCGAAGCGCGAAGCGCGAATAACTTCGCGCCCTCGTGGGAGCCCTTGGAGGGCAGGGGGAGGAGCGGAAGGGGGCGGGGAGAGGCGCCGGAGCCGGCGGGCCGGCCGGGCCCCCCCGCGCCTCGGCGGGCCGGGCGGGGCCGCTCGGCGGAGCAGGCTCGAGAGAGCGGGCAGAAGTTTTAAGTCGGGCCTGTCCCCCTACATCCTGCGAAATGCTTAAGAAATCATGGGTTAAGAAATTCATAGTCTCATAACTTGGATAAAAACCCAACATTTCCATTGAAATCTTAGGATTCACATTGAAACGTTAAGAAAAATCGAGACTCTGGCCGAAAACTTGAGTTTTCTTAAGCATCGCCCAAGGTGTACAGGGGGATTCTCGACGAAAAATGAGAAATGCCCCAAAAATAATCCAAACATAGTCCAGAAATAGTCTGGGGACTATGGTTTGAATGTTTTTAAATACATGTTCGGGGTACTTTGGGGGTACCTTTATTTTTCGTCGAAGATCCCCCTGTAGGGGGACACGCCCGACACAACAGAAGTTCTGCGCTGCCCCGGCACGCAGCACGCAGCACGTGGCGTGTTGGCGCGGGGCTCAAGGCGCAGATTGGAATCGGCGGCGGACAGGCCTCCCTTCAGCAGACCTCCCTTTAGTGAAGACGGCCTGGGACCGAAACCGACGGACCTGGACCCGCAGAGAGAGAACGGCCGCGACGCCCTCTCGCGAACCGAACACGGCCAACTCGCTCGTCGACGTGTCAGGGCAGGAGGTCTGTCCACCCCCGAGCTCAAGGCGCAGATTTAAAACGCGGGTCCGGCGCGATGCGTTCCACAAAATGTGGGCCTAACCCACGTGGCGCGACGGCACGCAGCGTGTGAGCACGGAGGTCTTCAGCACGGCACGCGTTGCGTTTCAACACGGACGTGCTAGGGGCAGAATCCATCGGGGTGGCAGACAGGTCGGCAGCGAAGACCTCCTTCAAACTCCTGGCCTCCCCGAGCGCTGCCGAGGGCCAGAGAAGCAGAAGGGGCCGACGCCGCTGGCCTTCCCTGATGTTCGCAGTGTCCAGGCCTGCCAGGATGCCCTCACTGCCACGGCTAGCCTCGCCCCGAAGAAGTCTAGCCAGAACGCGCCCTGGCAGGGGCCCGGGAGTAGCGGTGTTGGCACCCCCTGAGATCCGACGTTACGGAACATGATCGACCAACGAACCCGGAAAAGAATATAGAAGTGTCCGGCACGGCAACGTTTTCAAGACGCCTGCCTGGGCGACGGGCAGTGGCAATGCTGAGTGTATCGATCTTGGTGCACCGTGCCGAGGGCTGTGCTGTGCTGTGCCGTGCTGAATTGCGATGTGCCATGCGGCGATTGTGCTCTATAATGTTGTGGATCGAGTACTCCTTAGCATTCGAGTCCTGACCGAACTGATCTGGATCTTCAGCTCGAGATGTCTGAGCACTTAGTAGCTGGCCCAGAACTAGTTAGCTCGAAACGTACGGGACGTTCACTCAACTCGAGCTCAAAATCCGACTCGGATCCGAAAAGGAACGACACGACACGGGGCGCAGGCTCACGGACGCGCCACAGGATGTGCCAGGAACGCAATGGGGGATGCGCCAGAGGACGTGTCAGGGGACGTCTTAGAGGACGTGCCCTTGACGTGCACGGGACGTGCCAAGGCGCGTGACATTGGGCGGGCCAGAGGACGTCATGCCAGGGGACGTGGCAAGGGGCGCGCCACGGAACGGGCAGGGGAAACGCCTGAGGAAGAGCCAGGAAACGCGACAGAGGATGAGCCAGGGAATGTGCCACGCCGAGGGGCGTGCTAGTGGACGTGCCAGGGCAAGTCACGCCAGAACGTTGGAAGGGACGCGCCAGAGGACGGGCCAGCGCGCCAGGGGACGGGGTTGGACTGCGACGCAGTTTTACTGCGACAAATATTTCGCTTGAGACATTCTCTACACATCCTCATGTCAGACATCCGCCTGGGCGACCTGGGCACGTGAAAACAAGCGAATCGCTCGAGGCGTCCTCAATAAATTCTCCATGCTAGACATCGGCCTGGGCGACCTGGACACGTGAAAACAATCGCTTCGTCCGAGACATCCTCAACCAATATTCATGTTAGACATCCGTCTGGGCGACCTGGACACGTGAAAACAAGCGTTTCGCTCAACGCATGCTCAACACATCCTCACTTTAGACATCAGCCTGAGCGACCTGGACGCGTGAAACATAATGACTCGCTGGAGGAACTGGTACGGTGAAGAGGTCACCCCCCGAGGAACCGAAAAAATAGTGGTAGCAACCCTAGAACGGCCATATATCTAACTATTCAGCTACTGTAGGGCCAGCTAGGACACTCAACATGAGTACTCTCCCTCTTTGCACATATATGTTGTACTGATGTATGTTGTCGAATGCCATGTTGGCGAGTAAGTACGGGGGTTTGGCCATCAGGCCCCACCCCACTGTGGACTACTTAAGCCAGCCTCAACAGATTCAAGATTCTCCCGCACAGCGAGCATCAGGCCTGACAGCAACTATATGATCAACGCTTCTCCTCTACAGTTAGCCTCTCCTTCATGTGTTTGACATTCCTCTCATGGAGTGGGGTGGGTACTTCTGTGATGCTGGCGGGGACTTGCTGGAGACTTTGAGGGAAGCGGCGGTGCACGCCAGAGCGCATCGCCCACTGCACGACCGCAGAGAGGCGGAACTCGGCACCCCAGCTTTACCGCAAGCCTGCCTGCCTACCAGCCTCATATCGTTCGGCATAACGTGCCAATCTCTCTCTCTCTCTCTCCACATGCTTAGCTTGTCACTCGTCTACTGCTGCGGGGATGTCTGGATGAGACTCGTACCCATAGGCCGACATGATCAGCCTATACTGCAGGGTGCATGCATGTCTTTTGCCTTGCGAAGGAGAATATAATCCTTCTACTTGCGGGAGGTGGCGGGGAGGGATCTATCTTTATGAGCCGGGGTGGGACACAGCTTCTGCAGCAACCTTTGCGCCAGACCACCTGCAGCTGTAGCAAGTCTCCCTCTTTCGGTGCCCTCCCAGGTTACTCCTCGTATCAGGTATGGTGTATTGATCCTCTTCCCCACTCAACCATGCGGCCTGGTGGACGCATGCTCTATGCCCTTCCGGGCCCTCTTACTTTTTTCAATTAGAGTCGCCTCACTGTCTCGGCTGCGCCTACCAAGCTTAATCAGTTTGCTGTCGGCCTAGGTCGGCATTCGATAATCGGCTTGTTCCTTGCATCCTAACGCTTCGGGCTTCGTCCTCTGAGTTAGCGCAACGTCAAAAAGGAGGAGGAGGAGGAGGAGCCTGCGGGAGCTCCGAACCGCCCGCAAGACGGTTCCAGGGTTTCCCCCTCCCTTGCTTTAAGTTGGGACCACTTTTTTTCGTCCAAAATCCGCCTGTAGAGGGACACGCCCGACCGAACCCTTACTCCTGCGAGTTGGCGCCGCGCGTGCGCCCGCCGCGTGCGTGGGCAACGCGCGCGGCCCCCTTCGTGCTCGCTGCTGAGCGACCCTGGGTGTGCCCCATGCATGCCCTCCTCCTGGAGAAGGAGGAGGAGGAGGAAGAGGAGGACGAAGAGGAGGCGGGGGGGGAGGAGGAGGAGGAGGAGGAGGAGGAGGAGGAGGAGGAGGAGGAGGAGGAGGAGGAGGAGGAGGACGAAGAGGAGGCGGGGCCTCCCCCGCGGCGGCCCGCAGGCCCAGCTGCTCGCAGATCAGCCGCCCCACGGCTTGCTCCTGCCGGGCGCCCGCCCCCCGCCCATGAGGCGCGCGCGCGCGCCGCCCCGGAGATCCGACGCTGAGACTCGCCGCCGCCGCGGCCGTCGTCGCCCGTCGTCCGTCGTCCGTCGTCGCCGCGGCCGCCGCCGATCGTCGCCGCGGCGTCGGCGGCCGCCGCTCTCTCTCTGCCAGGACGTCGTTCCTTGCCATCGCTCGGACGTCCATTCCCCGTTCGTTTTTCGGCTTCGTCATTTTTTGTTGGCTCGAGGATCCAGGATGCTCCTCGATGGTGCTCGCCGAGGAAAAATGCACACGCCCGAGCGATGCCAAGGCGAAGAGGCTACAACCTGGACGCGTTCGCGTCATACGAAAGCAAACATGATCGACCCACGAACCCGGAAAGGAATATAGAAACGTAAGGCATGGCAGCGTTTTCCAGACACCTGATTGACGACGGGCAATTGCCATGCTGAGTGTATTGATCTGAATATACCGTGCCAAGGGCTGTGCTGTGCTACGCCGTGCTGAATTGCGATGTGCCATGCCACGATTGTGCTCTGAAGCGTTGTGGATCGAGTCCTCATTCGCATCCAAGTCCTGACCGAACTGATCTGGATCTTGAGCTCGAGCTGCCTGAGCACAGAGTAGCTGCCCCAGAGCTGATTGACAGGGGGACATGCCAGGGGGACGCGCTACGGCACGTCCCAAGGGACGCGCCAGGAAGGTGCCAGGGGACGTGTCATGGGGACGCACCGAAGGTTGTGCCAAAGGGGCGCGCTACGGAACGCGCCAGTGGACGTGCCACGGGACGCGCCAGGGGACGCGCCAGGGGGACTCGCCACGGGACGCGCCACGGCACGTGCCATGGCCACGGTCCCTCGTAAACTACGCTGCGTTCACGCTCCCAGAGCTGCGCTCTCTCGTGAATTGAGCTGCGTCCGCGCTCCCAGGGCCACGGTCCATGAAAATTACACTGTGTGAGGGCTCCCAGAACCACCTGGGCATCCTGGGGCGCCCAGGCCGCTCGAGTTCTGCAAAACAAGCGTGTCGCTCGAGACATCCTCGAAGCGTCTCGCTCGAGACATCCTCAAGACCTGGGCACGTGAAAACAAGCATTTCACCTGAGACATCCTCTGAATTTCTGAATTCTGGTCCCCAGGAGAGAAACAATCTACAACACAACAAAACAAGCATTTCGCTCGAGACATCCTCAACAATTCCTGCAAAACAAGCATTTCGCTCGTGACATCCTCAAAGTTTAATTCCGCCGGACATACGCGACCTCGTTATCTATCGCAAAATAATTCCGCCAGCCCTGCGCTAGTCGAGGCCGAGGGTACACATCCAAAAGAGAAACCTGGGCCGGAGCCCTTTCCGGGAAAATGCACACGCCCGAGCGATGCCAAGGCGAAGAGGCTACAATCTGGACGCGTCATATGAAAGCCAAAAAACATAGGGCTGGGTTTTTTCTGGCACGGGGGGCCCTCTCGGGGCCGTCCGAGACAGCTTCAAGGAGGAAGCACGAGCCCGGGGAATGGATGCTGAGAAAAAGTTGCAGCATCACGACCCAAACTTTCATCGGGGGGGGGCGCAAACACGGATTAGCGATCCGTGGACTTGGCGCGCGGTCGCCAGATCCATGGATCGGGGGAGGTACTCTCCCCAAAATGCGGCCAGTGCCGACTCCTTCGGCGGCGAAAATCCGCGAGTTCCATGGAAACGGGCCCCGTCGCTAGTCCACGCCCCCTTGATCCATGTTGGCGATCGCCTGAAGACTTCCAATGCAATGACAAGGATACCAGAGAAAAAAAACAATCTGAATGTTTTTAGGGCTATAGGGCTATGGGGCTGTAGGGCTATAGGACTGCAGGGCTATGAGGCTATGGCGCTATAGGGCGGTAGGGCTACAGGGCTATGGGGCTATAGGGCTGTAGGGCTATAGGGCTATAGGGCTATAGGGCTATGGGCTGTAGGGCTACAGGGCTATAGGGCTATAGGGCTACAGGGCTATAAGGCTACAAGGCTATCGGGCTATAGGACTATAGGACTATAGGGTTATCGGGTTACAGGGCTATTAGGGCTACTAGAGCTTTATTTAGGGCTATCAGGGCTATAGGGCTATAGGGTTATAGGACTATAGGGCTATAGAGCTATAGGGTTATAGGGCTATACGGCTATTGGGCAATAAGGCTAAGGCTATAGGGCTATAGGGCTATAGGGTGATGGGGCTTTAAGGCTATTGGGCTACTAGAGCTATAGGGCTACAGGGCCATAGGACTATAGGGCTATTGGGCTATAGGGCTATAGGGCTGTAAGGCTGTAGGGCTATAGGGCTATGAGCACCAGGGTACTCGGGCACCCGGGCCACCGGGCACCTTGGCACCCGGGCACCCAGGCACCCGGGCACCCAGGCAGCCGGGCGTGCCGCCGAAATCGGCGCGCCAAGCCTCACCTGATCATACGAATCCGCCAGGACCCCTACAGAGGCAGGCTCTGCTTGGGGAACCTGGAGGCGGAGGGCCTTCCCTTGACTTCGGCCTCCCTGGGGGGCCCCCGCGGAGCCCTGGGGGCCGTCAGAAGGCGACTCGGGCTGCGGAGCTGGGCTCCTGGGGGAAAGTCCGCCGAGCCCCGCTGGCCCGGGGAGAGAAGGCGCGATGGATGACTGGTCACTGCCGCAGACGCCGAAAAGGTCGGTGCAGACGTGCTGCACCGACCCTTTGGCGTGGACCTCTGTCGGCGCAAGGCCCCGAAGCGGCGAGCGAAAAAAACAAAGTGAATTTCACGTGGACCGTTCGTGCTCTCCATTCCTGGCCCCCCCAAAACAGCGCACGAAACTCACCTCGTAATCCAGAACGAACTTCTCCGGGACACCCCCCGGGCCCATGCTATCGTTTTCCGCATCAAATCCGCTCTGCGATGTTGGCGCCTTGACCGTATCCCCCCCCCCGGGAGCTGAAAATCGCAGTTGAGGGAGGGCCCATAGAGGGGGCGTCGACGGGCTCCCCGGCGCCGCTTCCGGAGCCAGAACGCCACAGGACGGGCCCACGGGAGCTCCAGGGCGGTCCAAGAGAGCGTCGAGACGGCCCATGGTGGCCCCTCGACGGTCCAGTACTTTCAAACAGTTCCCGAGGCCACTAGGACAGCTCAAGAAAGCTCCCAGAGGGCCGCCGAGAAAGCCTAAGACAGCACCAGAGAGCTCCAAGACAGCCCACGAGGGCACCCTGAACGGCCCGCGAGGGCCCCAACAAGGACCCAAGAGAGGGAATACGACTTCACAGTTGTAGCCCTTCCCCCCCGAGAGCTCCCCTGGGGCCTCCGAGGCGCCCCCACGAGGCCGCACGAAACCTCCGACGGGCCCCCCAGTAGAGGCCCCCCGGAAGCCCCAAGATGCCCTCCAGAAGCCCTCAAGAAGCCTTCCATCGTGCATTTCTCACTGTCTCTTCTGGGGGTCGGCGACAGGGCGTAAGCAACTGGAGCAAGAGATTCCACGGACCCCGTCGGATCTCCGGGGACAAATGTTGAGCAGGGACCGACCGTCCCGGCATTCCGATAGTCCTACCACGAATTGTTCTTAGAACCCAAAAATGTTCTAAGAACAAAAACAGTGTTCTTAGAACATAAACCCGATGTGATAAAACAAGACAGACTCCGCCAGAAATGTTCTAAGAACACTTCGTGGAAGCCACAAAAGGTTCGTAGAACATTGTTTGGTAGGGCTATAGGCAAGCCAGGACGCTTCGCCACTGCTTGAAAATGAGCGACGACCAAAATCGGGTCTGACGCGAGATGGCACAGCGGCCTCACGCGGCGCCTCACGCGGGCCGCCAGGGCGGCACGCCGCCATGGAGACGAGGGCGCTCACGCGCGAGCTCACGCGGGCAGCTTACGCGCCAATGTCGGCGCAGAGGGCCCGTTGTGTTTGGCGTCGCCCAAATCACGACTGGAGCCCTCTAGGGGAACAAACAGTGAAACATAAAAACTCGGAGGTCCGCGCGGATCCCTCGGATCGGCGCTGGGGCCCCCCGGCGGCGCCTCCGGCGCCGCCCCTGGCGCGCTCCGCGCGCCACGGAGAGGGGGGTCCAGCGCCGATCCTAGAGATCCGCGCGGACCTCCGAATTTTTATGTCCATGCCACTTCTTGCTCCCCTGCCCTCGGGCCCCAGCTCTCCGTGGCACTTCTCGACCCCGGCCGTCCTCCGAGCCGGCCCCACGACCCGCCACCGGGCGGCACCGCCCGCCGCGGAGACACGCTGCCACGCCCGTCGGGTCGGGCGAAGAGGGGGGGATAGCAAAGGGGGGGTTTGAGAATCAGCTCACGTAGCTGATTTTCCCGGCGCCGCCCGGCGCCGGAGGCAGCTACGTATCGAGGCAGGGGCCCCTCGGTGAGGCCGAAACCAGCTGCGTGCAGCAGATTTCGTACCCCCCCTTTCCCAATCCCCCCCCCTTTCGTCCGGCCCGAGCCCGCATCTCCGGGGCCGGCCGGCCGACCCGCCCGACGACCACGGCCTGCGAGCGGGGGCTCGCCCACGGGCACGGAGGGGCCGTGCGGCAGCGGGCGGCCACGGCCGCCCTGCCGAGCTGGCCCTGCACGGCGCAACCTCGGCGAGGCCCCAGCCCACTTCCGAGGGCGTCATGGCCCGCCGCCCGGTGCTTCCCCCCGGGCGGGCCCCCTCGTGCCCCGAGGCGTTCGCCTCGCGAGGCAGTCACGGCAGGCGTGCTTCTTGGTCGTCGGCCTCTGGGGGCCGCTGCCGGGGCCCAGGACCGTCGAGGGCTCAGGATGGATGGCCGGTCCCGCGCACGGGGTCCTACGCGAGATGGCTCAACGACCTCACGCCAACGTTGCTGCATTGGCAACGAGGGCGCTCGCGCGCGACCTTGCGCGGGGAACTGGCGCACCAGCGTCGGACAAGACGGCCCCGCTCTGCTGCGTCGCCCAAGCGGCGCGAGAGCAGGCAGCGGCCCAACGCCGAAGCGTGCGCGAGCCGCCAGCGCGGCGCGCCAAGTAGGGGCGCTTGCACTCGACCTTACGCGAGTAGTTTGCTGGCGAAGGTCCGCGCGGTCGACCTCGTGGCCCTGCGTCGCTCAGGTGGGAGATGGCCAACGGGCAATGGCGCAGGCACACGTGAATGGAGGAACTGTCTTTTTCTTGCCCGAAGATGCAGGTTTGGTTTTCGATCATGCTCGGCGGCGACAAGAGAACCGCGGCGACGACATCGACGATGGCGGCCGTGGCGACAAGGAGGTGATGACG
Source organism: Prorocentrum cordatum (assembly GCA_963575745.1). Lineage (NCBI taxonomy): Eukaryota > Dinophyceae > Prorocentrales > Prorocentraceae > Prorocentrum > Prorocentrum cordatum. The sequence goes on along the minus strand of CAUYUJ010004985.1, from coordinate 43,195 downwards.
AGGAGACGGTGACGAGGTCGACCGCGACAACGACAACGAGAGCGGCGTCGACGACGCTGGCAATGAGGAGCGGCGAGGCCGCCGGCTGCGATGACGACGGCGGCGGAAAGGCGGATCCCGGCAGCCACTGGCAAACGGCGGTCGACCACGACGACGGCGGTCGACGACGACGACAACGACGACGACGACGACGACGACGACGACGACGACGACGACGACGACGACGACGACGACGGCATGGCGCGGGCAAGCCGCCCCAAATCTAACAATTCTAGGCGCACGCGCGCGGGCCTGGCGGACCGCGCCGCCAAGCTCCCGCGCGGCGAAAGGGGCACCCGCTTGCTTGAACATCGCACCAGGCGCAGACGACCGGCTGTCCTCCGTCGTGGACGAGGAGGAGGAGGAGGAGGACGAGGAGGAGAGGGGGGGGGGAGGAGGAGGAGGAGAGGAAAGAGGGGGAGGGGGACGGAGGTCGGGGGGTGAGGTCGCAGTGAGAACGAGGTCCCCCAGCAGGACTTAGGTCTCGGCTTCGCGCTCGCGCCGTGCGCGCGGGCGAGGCCAGGCTGCGTGGGAAGGCAGGAGAATGAACCCGCCGCTGCCAGGGCGAAGCTGGGCTCCATGACTCCACTCCCCCGGTTGGCCGGCGGTGGCTGGGAACGTCCCGCTGGTGTCCCGTGGTGTCCCGTGGTGTCCCCCGTGGTGTTCCGTGAGATCGAAAGTGAAATCGACTGAACGAGATCGATAGTGAAATCGGTAGCAAGATCGGTAGTGAGATCGGTAGTGACATCGATACTGATATCGATCGACAAATCGATAGTGAGATCGATAGTTAGATCGATGGTGAGGTCGATTGTGAGATCGACGGATTGTGAGATCGACAGGTAGAGGGAGATCGATACTGGGATCGGTAAGGAAATCGATAGTGAGACCAATAGTGAGATCGATAGTGAGATGGGCAGGCAGATAGAAAGTGATATCGGTAGATAAATCGATAGATACATCGAAAGTGAAATCGATAGCGAGGTCGATTGTGAGATCGATAGATAGTGAGATCGACAGATAGAAGGAGATCGGTCATGGGATAGATTGTGGGAGCGATAGTGATATCGATCGTAGATAGAGAGTGGCATCGATAGAGGCATCGTAAGATCGATAGAGGGAGCGACAGATACTGAGAGTTTCGGGATCGGTTTCGCGTTCGCGTCGTGTGCGCTTGCCAAGCTGCGTAGGAGTGCGAGAAGAATGAACCCGCCACTGCTAGGGCGAAACTGGGCTCCATGATTCCACCCCCCGTTGGCCCGCGTTGGCTCGGGGGTGTCCCCCCGTGGTGTCCCATGGTGTCCCGTGGTGTCCCGTGGTGTCCCCCGTGGTGTCCCGTGAGATCGATTGTGAGATCGACTGAACGAGATCGATAGTGAGCTCGGTAGTCAGATCGATAGTGGTATCGATAGTGAGATCGATCGACAAATCGATAGTGAGATCGATAGTGAGATCGATAGTGAGGTCGCCTGTGTGATCGATGGATGGTGAGATCGATTGGTAGAGGGAGGTCGATACTGAGATCGGTAGTGAAATCGATAGTGAGGCCGATAGTGAAATCGATCGCGAGGTCGATTGGTAGATAGAAAGTGAGATCGATTGATAAATCGACAGTGAATTCTATAGCGAGGTCGATTGTGAGATCGATTGATAGAAAAGACCGCGTCCCGTGGACGCTGGGAAGGGGGGTGTTCGAACCGTGGGGGGGTGGCCCCTGAGATGCAAGGGTGGGGGGGGGGTTCGAACTGGGGAGCGCCCCCCCCCCCTGAAGGGGAGGGGGGGTGGTCGAATCGGGGGAGGTGTCCCCCCCCTGACTCGCAAGGGGGCGGAGGGGGGCCCCTCAGTCCAAGGCGGGGGGGTTCGAACCAGGGGGGCGCCCCCCCCCCACTCCTGTGCACTGGGGGGGGTTCGAGCCAGGGGGGGGGGCGTCCCCCCCCTCAACCCACCCCCCTGCAACCGACGACGGCGAGCGCTGGCGCCGGCCCGTCGGGCAGCGACGACGACAACGACGACGACCACGGCGACGGCGACGGCGACGACGACGAAGACGGCGGCGGCGACGACGACGACGACGACGGCGGCGGCGTCGGCGTCGGCGTCGGCGTCGGCGCCGGCGCGGGCGCCGCCGACGGTGGCGGCGACGGCGACGGCGACGGCGACTACGACGACGACGCGCACAAGGCCCTCCCCATTGAGTTGCAGGTGGGGGGGGTTCGAACCCGGGGGGGGGCCCTGCAACCGACGACGGCGAGCGCGCCAGCGCTGGCGCCGTCGGGCAGCAACGACGACGACGACGACGACGAAGACGACGACGAAAACGACGACGGCGGCGACGGCGACGACGACGACGCCAGCGGAATGCAGGGGCCAGGGGCGGCTGGCGCGCTCCGCCAGCAGCAGGGGTACCTGGTACAGGTTGGACACGTCGTGCAGGGAGATGACCATCTCTGGAGGCACCTGGGCGATGGAAATGATGAAAGAACTGCACACGCTCAGAGCCAGAGGGAGGAGGAATGGGGACAGGCAAGGCGATGAAGGCATGATGGGTACGGGTGCGAACTGTCGGACCACGAGCAGGGCTTCCACTCGAGCGCGTGAAACGACAATGTCTGGAGGCACCTGACGGTGGTGATGGTGGAAGTGGTGGCGGTGGTGGTGGTGTCGGTGGGTGGTGGTGGGTGGTGGTGGTGGGTGGTGGTGGTGGTGGGTGGTGGTA
>CAUYUJ010004985.1:37500-40340 GCA_963575745.1 Prorocentrum cordatum | reverse complement strand
AGGCTTCCCGCCGTGATCTGTCCGCGACGAGGGGAAGACGGGGAGGAAGGAGGAGAGGAGACGAGGAGAGAGGAGGCGCAGGAGGAGGCGCGAAAGGATGAGGAGGAGAGAGGAGGGAGGAGGAGAAGGAGGAGGAGGAAGACAAGGCGGAGGAGGAGGAGGCACAGGAGGAGACGCGGGAGGACGAGGAGGAGGATGAGGGGCGCCAGGCATGGTACAGGCCTTGGCGGTTGCATCGTCTCTTCCACCGCAGCAACAAACGATATCTTTTTGTAGTCCGCCACGCAGGGGGACGATGCGTATTCGGCATAAGAGAAAACATGTTCCCATTCCAGTAGCATGAAACATGCTGTGTTCCACCCCCACAAAATACCTTCGTAATGCGCAAATTCCTTCGCAGTCGGAATACCACATTCGGAGAACAAACAAAATCCTTTGCGACGAAATTCAAAGGATCTCCGTTGCCGTGCAATACAAAAGGATTCCCTTTGTGGCAGAATGCAAAAGCAGTCCTCTTGTGGCAAAATACAAACACAACCCTTCTGTGGTGGCTTACTAAGGGATTTGCTTTGTGGCGACATATAAAATGAATCCTCCTGTGGCCGAATACAAAATTGGTTCCCCTGTGGCGGATAACAAAATACTCCCCTTGCGGCAGAGAATACTACGAGGATTCCTTGTGTGGCGGAATCATAAGGCATTCCTTTGGTGGTGGATTACTAAGGGAATCCTGTTGTGGCAGAATACAAAAAGGAATCCTTATATGGCTGATTTCCAATGGATTCCTTGTGTGCTGGAGTGCAAAGTGAATCCTCTTGTGGCCGAGTGCGAAAGGGTTCCCATGCGGAATACAAAACGATTCCCTTTGTGGCATAGCAGGAAAAGACTTGATGTGTGGCGGAATAGTAAAGGATTCCTCTCCGCGGTGGATTACTACAGGATTCCGTTTGTGGCAGAATACAACAGAAATTCTGCGGTTGTTGATTCCCCAGAGATTATTTATGTTGCGAAATCCAAAAGAAAGCCGTTTGTGGACGAATACAACAACGTTCCCCCTGCGGCGGAATGCAAAAATGTACCGTTTTTGGCAGGGGACCGACAGATTGCTAATGGATTCCTTTGGTGGCAGAATACCAGAGGAATCCTTCTGTGGCTGATTGCCAAAACGTCCTTATGTGACAGAATGCAAAGAAGATCGGTTTGCTGCCGAACACAAGAGAAGCCTTTGCATAATACAAAGGGGTTCTTTTTGTGAGGGAATGAAAAGGGAACCCGTGGGGAGAAAAACCCTTGAAATCAAACATGAAATTGGGCAAATATCATTGGGCCATCACCACGATTCTACCAAAATCATGTTGTTTGTTTGTGGGGTTGTGTTGGTTGCTCGGGTTGTCTTGTTGTTTGCTGTTGTTTCAATTGTGTTCCTCCCCCTCCCCTCCCCGCTCACAGAAGAAATCCTTTCGTATTCCGCCGGAGAAGGAATCCTTCTGCATTCTGCATCAAAAACAACATGCTCAAACTGACCACAAGGAAGATTATTATGTATTCCGTCGCAGGGGGAATTCTGTTTGCAATCCGACACAAAAGGAAACCGTTGGTGTTCAGCCGCATACGGAATCATCTTGCATTCCACCGCAAAAGGAGCTTGCGCATCACAAGAGCATTCCGTGTGTGTGGGGGGTAATACAGAATTACTGTGCGCGGAATGGGAAAGTGTCTTTTTGGGTGTAATACACATGCATTCCTTCTGTGACGGGTTACAGAAAGATAGATTTCGTCATTTCCGTTATATACATACGAAGAGAGAGAGAGAGAGAGAGGTGAGGATAAAAAAAAGAAAAAACACAAAAAAACGCAATATAATAAAACATTAATAAAACAAACACAAAAAAACGCTCAAACCGCCCAGGCCAGTATCGTGTCTGGTGCGGGAGGAGGAGGAGGAGGACGACGACGACGACGACGACGAGGAAAGGAAGGAGGACGAGGAGGAAAGGGAATGAGGAGGAGGAGGAGGGGCCGGGCCGCTGCCGCCCACCCCCCCGAGGCCACCCGCGCGCGCGGGCCGTGCCGCGGCGGCGCCTCGTCGATCTCGACCTCGGCCCGCGGCGCGCCCGTCCGCCCGCCGCGCGTCCGCCGTCCTACTGCGCCCGCCATCCGTCGGCGGCTCAAGGCGCTCCATGTCTGGGAGGCTCCCAGTCTGGGAGGCCCCCTGTGGTGAGGAGGAGGAGGAGGAGGAGGAGGAGGAGGAGGAGGAGGAGGAGGAGGCGGGAGGGGAGAGGAGGAGGGGGAGGAGGGGGAGGAGAGAGGAGGAGGAGGAGGAGGAGGAGGAGGACGAGGAGGAGGAGGAGGAGGAGGGTGAGGAGTGGGAGGAGGGTGGAGGAGGAGGTGGGAGGAGGAAGGAGGTGGGAGGAGGGGAGGAGGAGGAGGAGGAGAAGGAGGAGGGTGGGAGAGAGGGCAGGAGGGAGAGGAGGAGGAGAGGAGGAGGAGGAGGAGGAGAGGAGGAGGAGGCGGAGGAGGGAGGCTCCCTGTGCGGAGAGGAGGAGGAGGAGGAGGAGGAGGAGAGGGAGGAGGGGAGGAGAGAGGAGGAGGAGGAGGGAGGAGGAGGAGGAGGAGGAGGAGGAGGAGGAGGAGGAGTCCTCGGCTCTCCTGCGGCCATCTTGGCCGTCTGGGGAAAGTCTTGGAGCCGTCCTGGAGGCCATCTTGGCACACCTTCGCCGCCCTCGAGGCCCTCGTGAAGCTACCTCGGGCAGAGAAGCCACCGGCGACCAGTCTTCACCGCGTACTCTGGGTGGCTCGCAGGTTGAGCAAGCAGGCCACTGGGGGCAAACAGGCCACTG
>CAUYUJ010004985.1:10000-32500 GCA_963575745.1 Prorocentrum cordatum | reverse complement strand
CGCTTCCGCGGAGGCAGCCGGCGACGCCAGCTGGACCACTCCGGGTGGCTCGAAGCTTCGATGTCCACCGCGCCCAGCATCTCCTCGTCGTGCCGCGCCCCAGCCCTGCGCTCCACCAGCAGGGAGGCGCGCGCGCGCAGACGCGTACGACATGCTGGCCCCGGGGATTCGACGCGTCGAACGCACCTCCGAAGTGACGCACCCCCGCCCCTTCCGCAGCGACCCGGGCACGGCGATCCAGGCCCGCCCCGGATACCATCCAGACGCCCTCAGGGAGCGGGCCCCGCAAGTCCGCCAGACGCAGCCCCAGCTTGCCGCAATGGGTGTCCAGGGCCACCTCGAGCATGCGCGATCACGGGAGGCCGCGCGCCGCATGCAAGGCCCGGCACGCCAACGCCAGGCTAGAGTAAATCAGGGCCCGGTCCGCCCAAAGCGCCGAGTGCACCACCACGTCGACTTCTGCGCCGAGATGGCCTTCATGCATTCCTTCGCCAGGGCCGCAGGCGGGTGCTCCACGAAGGGGGCCGCCCACATGTACTTGTTCAGCGCCCATTGCACGACCTGCTCCCGCAACTCGGCTCCGCCTGGGACAACCTGGGCACGCCGGGCTGCGTCCACCACAGGGTCCCAACCGTCTCTCGGGGGCGGCAACGCCGAGCGGAGGCCAGTCGCTGGCTGGGCAACCACACCCAAGTGTTCGGCGGCGCCGGACCCAGCCCACAGCTGCCGCTTGCCGTCGTTCTCCGTCAACCCGACGGCGGCATCGAACTGCTGCGTGACCTCCAGCTGGGTCTGTAGGTCCTCCAACGTGCCCGTTTTCACCGACCGGTCGTCCACGTAGCTCCAGTGGCCGGCCCCGTGGGCGCCCACCAGCCGGTGCCACGGCGCCAGCACGAGGGAAAGCACGCGGCAGCAGGCAGGGTCTCCCGCGGGAATCCCCCTGGTGGAAAAGAGGGGCTCGGCCATCCCCCCGGCGACAGCGCAAAAACAAGCCGCGGTCCAGCCGGCGACGAGGGAGTTCACCACGGGAGGGGGCACAACGGCGCGCTCCAGGGCTCTCCTGGCAACATGGTGAGGGACCCTGTCAAAAGTTGTTTCAAGTCCACCTCAGCGCCGTACTGCCCTCGGCAGACAACCAAGAGGCCACCGAGGCGACCACGCCCACCTCGCCGTAGGCTTCGTCCGGCCCAGGCGGGAGGCACTGCAACAGCGTGGCGTGCCAAGCCCTCTATCAGACGCTGGCCACGCAGACCGGGCGACTGTCCGAGGACCCCCGCTTGGGGTTCCCCGCCACCCGGAAGGCATACATACTTTCAGGGAAAGCGCGCGCACCTTCCAGGCGGCGTGCGTCCCCAGGCGGAGCGCCCCCCGCAGGGCGAGGATCGCCGCGCCGAGGCGGAGCTTCCCTCCACGGCTGGCTGCCGCCAGCGCCGATGGCCGCGCCCGCGCCCCTGGCCAGGCCTCCCGGCAGTCCGCCAGAGTACTGCTCGGAAGAAAGGGTCCCGCAGGCTGGGTGTTCCCGGAAAACGCCTCGACGCTTGACCCCCCCTGGTTTTCGAGGGGGGGGGGGTTCGAACCGGTAGTGACTGGTAGTGACTCCCCCCCGGTTTTCGAGGGGGCGGGGGGGGGGGACGGGTTAGGATCCCCCAGTGACCCCCCCTGTTTCCGCCAGCAGCGGTAGAACACGCTCTTTCCAATGTCGTCATGATTGCTCACAACGTGGACCCCCAGAGGTCTCGACCCATTCCCCAGGACTGGCTCTCCATCCCGAGCCGTGACGCTGGCAATGCAAAGTGCCACGGAAGGCCCCCTGAGGCCGAACACTGATGAAAAAGCACAAACAAACATAATACATCGTGTGTGTGTGTGTGTTCAAGTATCGCCCTAAACGGTGCTTTCCTTTTCTTCGTTCTGGTTTCGTTCTCCCCCGTTTTGTCTCCCATCCGCCCTGGCTGCAGAACGACATCGAGACGGACACAGCCCACGAAATCGCCAAAACACCGCTTCGGTCGACACCCCCGGTGTACGAAAACGAGAAGCCCTCGGGGATCTGCTCACCCGGGTCAATCCAAACCCGGGTCAGTCGGGCTTTGCAGGATCCTGCAGGATCCTGCAGGATCCTGCAGGATCATGCGCCCACATCCTGGTCAGCGCAGCCCTGCCCCTGCAGGATCCTGCAGGATCCGGCGCGCTGACTGACCCCCGCCTGCATCGACCCCCGTCCTGCGAGCCCCCGAAAAACTCCACGACGCGAAAGGGGCCGGGGAGGGCCTCCACGGGAGGGCGCGCCGAGCGGGCGGGGGGGCCGAGGCCGCGGCGTCGCAGCGGCACATCAGCAGGTCCGGCTTCAGGCCCGCCTCGCGCAGCAGCTTCACCGAGTGCTGGCCTCGGCATGGCGGGGCGGCGCGCTCCACGACTCGCGAAGTAACTGCTCGCAAACGGCCTGGATTTAGGTCGGGCATGACCCCCTACGGGCGGAGCTTGGACAAAAGATCAAACATGTTCCATTTATATGTATATGATACCAGAGAAAAACCAATCATGATCTGTTTAATCATATAAGGCTATGGGGCTAAAAGGCTATAGGGTTATAAGGCTATAGGGCTATAGGGATAGAGGGCTAGAGAGCTAGAGGGCTACAGCTATAGGGCTATATGGCTGTAGGGTCATCAGGGTATAAAACTATGGAGCTATTAGGGCTATAGGGTTCTAAAGCTATTGGGGCTATAGGGCTATAGGGCTAGAGGGCTATAGGGCCATAGGGCTATAAGGCTATAAGGCTCTAGGGTTATAAGGCTATAGAGCTACCGGGCGGGCACCCGGGCACCCCCAGGCACGCCCGGGCACACGGGCACCCGGGCACCCCCGGGCACCCGGGCGTGCGGCGAAAATCGGCGGCAAAGCTAACCTAACCATATGAATCCGCTAGGACCCCTACAGAGGTTAGCTCTGATTGGGGAATGTATACATATATTCATATATATATATATATATGTATATATATACATATATAGAATCCCAAAACATGTGGAGAACAACCCGAACATAAAAAAACTCCCCATACGATCTTTCGTTATTTTACTATGTTTGAGTTTTGTCCTCCTGCAGAGGGCCATGCCCGACGTGAGCCTGGATCTGCCGCGCGGCATCTGCGATCCACTACGCGGAGGAGGACATGTTTTTTCCCAGACGTCTGCGGCCAGGCATCTCTGAAGGGGCCCTGGGACGCACAACTAAATACACACAAATCAAAGAGGATTCCACATATTTTCCCACATGTTCTGGGTTTTTCCATTCCCCTCCGATTCCCATATTTTCCCATATTCTCTGGGGAATCAACGATGAAGTGTGTCTGTGTGTTCTTTCCCCTCCTGAATGATGGCGAGTAGGCGAGACGACGCGAGGCGAGGCGAGGCCCCGCACGGGACGGGGGGGGGGCGGGCCCGTCGCGAGCGCTCCCTCCCCCGGGGCGGGCGGCGACGGGGGTGCCCCGCGGGAGCGGCCGAGCAGGCGACGGGGCGCGGCCGCTGCCGAAGACCGAGGGCGAGGGGCGAGGGGAAGGAGGGCCGCGGAGCGGCCGGAGCCCTCGAGCCGCGGGGGCCCCGGAGCCCCCCCTCACATGCTTGATGGACGACCCCCCTTGTTCTCATGTCAGGTGTCTCTTTCTTTCTTTCTTTGTTTTTTCTTGCATTATTTCTCTCTCTTTCTCTCTCAGTATATCTCTCTCTTTCTCTCGCTCTCTCTCTTTCTCTCTCTCTCTCTCTCTCTCTCTCTCTCCCTCTCTCTCTGTCTCTCTCTCTCTCTCTTGTTATCTTCCTCTCTTTCTCTTTCTCTCTCTCTCTCTCTCTGCATATATATATAGATGTATCGCTCTCTCTATCTCTCTCTATATCTCTTCTTCTTTCTCATATATACACACATATGTACGTGTATATATATATACATAAATATATGTCTGTGAGTATGTATCCATATAGATAAATAAATATATATAGATATACCGTGCCAATACAAGATGACATGTTCACCGAACAGTGGGCACATAGGTCGGCTCACCTCTTGCGCGCCGCGTCAACCATGGCCCTGCCGATAGCTTGCGTCTCTCTCTCTCTCTCTCTCTCGCTCCCTCTCTCTCTCTCTCTATCTCTCTATCTCTCTCACTCTCTCTCCCTCTCTCTCTCTACAGATATATATATATATATATATATATATCGGTTTCATTATCTCTATATTTCTCTCTCTCTCTCCTGTTTTATCCCCCCCATACTATACACACCGACATACCCACATAGACACATACATCGGCCCGGAGAGAGCCCCAAGAGAGAGAACACGGACTGATGTTAAGCGCCCTCCGCCCCAGGAGGGCACCTGAGACCGCAAGCATGCCCCCAAGAGACACCCGAAAGCTCAGGATTCCTGGGGGGGGTCGTACCGGCCGCAGCAGGTGCCGCCGACGACCCGACACCCCCTCTCCTCCCCTTTTCCCGAACGTTTCGTACTGGGCACAGTGCGCAAAGAGATTCTGAAGATCCCTGGATGCTTTCTGATAGATTCTTAAAAACTTCAAAAGAAGGCCTGGATTCCGGTAGATTCCTGCAAACTCGTGAGATTCCTGAACCAGAGCCTCTTGCAGCCCAGCCAGCACATGCTTCCTGAAGATTCCCCAAGGGTTCCTCAGAAATTCCGCAAGGTTCCCTAGGTAATCCTGGGGTTCTAGAAAAATCCCAACTATCCCTGCAAATTCCAAAACGATTCCTTCGGAATCCTGGGGATCGTAAACACACTCAAGATTCGTGAACTAATCTGACGATGCACTGAAGGATTCTACAGATTCGTGAAGGATTCCCGGTATGTTCCGAGCATCCCAAGGAGGCCAAGAATCTCTGGGATTTCGTTCTGGCCCGCACCAGCGGTGCCTGCAGGGTTTTCCCGGGGGGGTCGTGCATCTCGGGGTTTCGTACCAGCCCGCATTGGCGATGCCGCAAGAATGAAACCCACAGGATGAGCCATCCCGAGGCGGGGGGTGAGCTCTGCACTGGGCACCGCCGACATAGATTATACATGTACACAAAGACGTACTAGAACCATCGCTCGCGCTTCACGCACGCTGGAATTCTACTTACCATGGGGCCAACCAAGCGTATAGCGCATCAGAGGGGCAATGTCACGATGATTGGGTCTTTGGCTCAGTATCTGAAGTCGACATGAAGCTTGGTATTCGCGGCATTTCTGGGCCACCATTCGGCAATAGTGCGACTCTCTTCTGGGCCATTTGGGCCTCCGCGGCCAGCTTGGGGCCACACTTTGGCAACAAATGGAAAATCCAGAAAACGAAACAAACCATGTTGAAACTCGTTTTTGTTTTGAATGATTTGGCCGTCTTGGCAGCCCTGTGCGGGCAAACTGGCATCCTCGAACTTCTGCACAATTCTGGGGGTCTCCTGGGGAAGTTCGGACGGAGGAGGGGGACGAGGAGGGGACGACGATGACAGCGACGACGAGGAAGGGGAGGAAAAGGGAGTGGGGAGCAGCACGACGAGGAAGGAGCAGGACAAGGAGGAGGAAGCGGAAGGAGAAAGCAGGAAAGAGGTAGGGGTAGGGGGAGCGAGAACGGGAGGAGAGAGACGGAGACGGGTATTAGAGGGAGGAGAACGCAGCAGGAAATGAAGGAGAAGAAGAGAATAAGAGAAGAGGAAGCGGGAGGGAAAAGGAAAGAGGAAGCAGGGGAGAGGAGGAACAGAAAGAAGATGAGGAGGAACGAGGGGGAGAAGGTTTGTATACCATGTCTTTGAATACCTTTTGGAATGGAAACGTCTTTGATTTGAAGCGCGCTCGCAGAATGTAACTGTCTTTAGGGGGGCCGCCCGGGGGACTCATGAGGGCCATTTGGGCGTCTATTGGGGGCATCTTGGGCGCTGGGATGTTCAGGGGCCACCTTGGCGCCGAAGGCGATCGGAGGACCGTTCGGAGGCGTTTGGGGGCCTCTTTCGGGCCTCTTCGGGCACTCTTGAAGCGTTGGGGGGGCTGGCTTGGGCGCCTCTCGGGCCGTCTCGGGTTCTTGGGGCCATACTGGGCGCCTCTTCGGCGGCCTTGGGGCGCTCTTGGGGTCCCCTCGCAGCCCGTCGGCGGGGCCAAAAACGAATATGCCAAGTATATCAGATTCCTTCGAGGACTGGAAGGATGGAGGAAGGAGGGGGATGAAAAAGAGAGAGAGAGAGAGAGAAAGAAAGAAAGAAATCCGCCGGCCCCTTGTGGGGCCACCAGGCTGTAGGAGCGAGGTTCGCAGTTTCCTGTACCAGTTGTAGCTTGTAGCTTCCAGTGTTACAGTTCTGCTTCTTGCTGGTTACTGTAACTAGTTGACTTATTGCTGGTTACTGTAACTAGTTGATTGACCGCGCGAGGGGGGGGGAGGCCCAAACCGGCTTTTTAGCACCCCCTGGGCGCGTTGTCTGAATTGCTGGGGGGGCTCGAAATCTACACCCCTCACGCAGATCCGCGGGGTCAGGGTCCAAAAACACAGGGGATTTGCCACATTTCTGAAATTCGGTGCCACCCCTCACGCAGATCCGCGGGGTCAGGGTCCAAAAACACAAGGGATTTGCCACATTTCTGAAATTCGGTGCCACCCCTCACGCAGATCCGCGGGGTCAGGGTCCAAAAACACAAGGGATTTGCCACATTTCTGAAATTCGGTGCCACCCCTCACGCAGATCCGCGGGGTCAGGGTCCAAAAACACAGGGGATTTGCCACATTTCTGAAATTCGGTGCCACCCCTCACGCAGATCCGCGGGGTCAGGGTCCAAAAACACAGGGGATTTGCCACATTTCTGAAATTCGGTGCCACCCCTCACGCAGATCCGCGGGGTCAGGGTCCAAAAACACAGGGGATTTGCCACATTTCTGAAATTCGGTGCCACCCTTCACGCACATCCATCGCAAGGCGTGGTAACCCAAACTGCGAGAACTCCCTCGGCCCTTTAATCGCAAGGTGTGGTAACCAAGCCCGTAAACCATACACGTCTTACCAATCGCCAGGTGTGGTAACCCCTCTTGTGATCAGTTGGTTTTGCTGATTGCGAATCGGCTTCGCATGAAGTTTCGATACTGCTTCACGACAGCGCCAAGGCCTCATGACTTAGCTCTTCCATGGCCCATTCTCCGAGAGAGGGGGCCGGCGGCAGGGGGCGAAGCCCTTACAGATAAAGAAAGAGAGAGGGTAACAGAAAAAGAGATGGAGAGAGTGGAGGAGACATATTTAGATATACATGCATACAAACTTAGATTTGTGGTATATACACATATAACGCAACCAAAGAAGCCCATATACTTAACTCATGTATCGTTCATGTTGCTAACGTCACTGCTAGTTCCAAGACCTCTGGTAAGAATACCAGCGACGTTGCTCACCCCCCGTGGAACTTAGCGCTAGCTCCGCCGAGCGAATCAGGCTGCCAAGCGAACAGACGAAGAGTAGGCGCATCTATTCTGTAAGATACATCATTGGTTGAATACTTGCTGAGCGCTCTCCACAAGTCTGCGTCGTCGCCCTTTCTCGACGGTCGGTACTCTGGATCCACATCTCGCTTGGCTGCGAATTCCTTGCCTTCTGACACTTTCCTTATCAGCTTCGGAGAGCACAGCAGCCGCGCTCAGGGACAACCCCGTGCGCACCCCCTACGGTGTCAAGAAAATGCCACGCCTGCGATTAATGGACGACCGGCACGGATAGCAGCCGCGCTCAGGGACCACCCCCTACAAAACCCCTATGTTGTCGAGAAAGTGCCACGCCTGGACGACCGGCACGGATAGCGGCCGCGCTCAGAAGCCACCGCCTGCGCACACCCCATGGCGTCGAGAAAATGCAACGCCTCCTATGTCTGGACGCCGGGCACGGCTAACGGCCACGTTCAGGGACCACCCCCTGCGCACCCCCGACGGTGCCGAGAAGGTGCCACGCCTGCTATGCCTGGACTACCAGCACGGATAGCGGCCGAATTTAGGAACCACCCCCTGCGCACCCCCTATGGTGTCGAAAAAATGCCACGCCTGCTCTGCTTGGAAGACCGGCACGGATAGCGGCCGCGCTAGGGGATCACCCCTTGCACACCCCCTATGGTGTCGAGAAAATGCCGCGTCTGCCGTGCCTGGACGACAGGCACGGATAGCGGCCGCGTTCAGGAACCACCCCGTGCGCACCCCCTATGGTGTCGAAAAAATGCCATGCCTTGGACGACCAGCACGGATAGCGGCCGCGCTCAGGGACCACCCCTTGCGCACCCCCTATGGCATTGAGAAAACTCCACGCCTGCTTTGCCAGGATGACCGGCACGGACAGCGGCCGCGCTCAGGGACTCCCTATGGTGTCGAGAAAATGCCACGCCTGCTATGCCTGGACGACCGGCACGGATAGCGGCCGCGCTCAGAAGCCACCGCCTGCGCACACCCCATGGCGTCGAGAAAATGCAACGCCTCCTATGTCTGGACGCCAGGCACGGCTAACGGCCACGTTCAGGGACCACCCCCTGCGCACCCCCGACGGTGCCGAGAAAGTGCCACGCCTGCTATGCCTGGACTACCAGCACGGATAGCGGCCGAGTTTAGGAACCACCCCCTGCGCACCCCCTATGGTGTCGAAAAAATGCCACGCCTGCTCTGCTTGGACGACCGGCACGGATAGCGGCCGCGTTCAGGGACAACCCCCTGCGCAGAAAATGCCACGCTTACTGTGAATGGACGACTAGCACGATAGCGGCCGCGCTCAGTGACCACCCCCTGCGCACCCCCCAATGGTGTCGAGAAAGCGTCGTATGATTTGTGTGTGCGTGTGTGTGAGTGTTGTGCGCGCGTGGCTATAGAGACGTCCTTGTATGATGTGAAGAACGCGCACGAGATGTCATCCCTCTCGTAACTGCGTGCAGTGTGTATGTGTGTGTGTGTGCGTGTGTGCGTGTGTCACGTGGTGTGCGGCTGTACGTGTGAAACTGTATGACGTCGTGACAGTGATGACGCGTGAAACTGTATGACGACCAGCGTGGAAGGAGAAGGGTGAGGGAGGTGATGGGTCGCGGGCGCGACGCGGATGGGAAGAAAAAACATAACCCCACGAAACATGTGGGGGAACTGAGGAAATGAAGACAAGAACAAAGAGATATAGAGGGAGAGACCGAGATAGTGCTTGCATGTTTCCAGTGGTGGACGAGGTGGCACTGTGTGTGAGAGAGGCAGAGAAGAAGAGGAGAGAGAGGAGAGGGGGACGGAGAGAGAGAGAGAGAGGGCCGTCCTTCGCGTGAGGCTTCGTAGCATTTTAGGGGAGTCAGAGAATCACAAGGATGTGCTGCACGTTTGTTTTGATTGGTTCTTCACCACATCGCTCACCCTCCGGATCCTCGCCTCCGGCTCCTGTCCACGGCGTACTTTTTCCTGTGCAAACTCCTCGGCACCGCCTGCACCCCGGGCCCCGCCCTCTCCGGCCGCCTGAGGCCCCGCCCGCCTGTGCCCTGTCTCCCCAATTAGAGCTGTGCGTAGCCCGCCTAGCTTTTAGCGGAAGAGGTTCGCTCTTGCCCCGCCGATCCAAAAAAATGTTTTGATTGGTTCTTCCATGGAAATCACAGATTTCCTCATCCTTCTTAGAACTACGAATCCTGTGACCGACCAAAAAATCACTACCCTGTCGAAGAACCGCACGCATTGTAAACGCATGGTGGATATCAACAGAAATGCTTAATGCACATAAGCATACTGAGCGATCTGCTTTACCCAAGAACGCTTCGCCAAGAAACGGAAAAACACACTCAAACCGCCACGATTAGTGCGCGCATTCTCACGATGCAAGTCGGACGCGGGAACGTGTGAGGGGCGCGACGAAATGAACCTGAGTACGCATGTGAACCCTGCCACTGGAGCCTTTGGCGGATCTTTCTCTGGGGCCACGAAACGTGTGAGGGGTGTGGCAAAATGGACCCGAGTACGCATGCCAGACCCTGCCACTGGAGCCTTCGGCGGAGCTCTTCATGGAGCCACGAAACGTGTGAGCCGTGCGGAAAAATGGGCCCGAGCACGCATGCCAGACCCTGCCACTGGAGCCTTCGGTGGAGCTCCCCATGGGGCCACGAAACGTGTGAGGGGCGTGTCGACATGGACCCCAGGAGCTCCCAATGGGGCCGCGAAACGTGTGAGGGGTGTGCCGAAATGGGCCCGAGTACGAGCGTGTGAGAGGTGTGCCAAAATAGACCCGCGTACGCATGCCAGACCCTGCCACTGGAGCCTTCGGCGGAGCTTCCTATGGTGCCACGAAACGAATGAAGGGCGTGCCAAAATGGACCCTGGTACGCATGCGAACCCTGCCACTGAGGCCTTCGGTTGAGCTCCCAATGGGGCCACGAAACGTGTGAGGGGTCTGCCGAAAAGGACCCGGGTACGCATGCGAACCCTGCCACTACAGCTTTCGGTAGAGCTCCCTATGGGGCCACGAAACGTGTGAGGGGCGTGCCAGAATGGACCCG
Organism: Prorocentrum cordatum; assembly: GCA_963575745.1. NCBI lineage: Eukaryota > Dinophyceae > Prorocentrales > Prorocentraceae > Prorocentrum > Prorocentrum cordatum. The sequence goes on along the minus strand of CAUYUJ010004985.1, from coordinate 21,994 downwards.
AGAAACCATGCGGACGCTGCCACTTGGAGGAGGAGAAGAATGAGGAGGAAGGAGGGAGGGAAGAAGACGCGCTGCGCTGCGAATTAAGAACGAGGACCCAGCAAGCAGGAGGGTTGGGAACAAAAGCAAAAAACAAAACCACCAAACCTGTGAGACAACTCAGGAAACTAAAAAGTCACAGGTTTCAGGATCCCACGAGGGGGAGGGCCAGGGCCATCGGGAACCCTCCCCCGCCTGGAGTCCCGAAAATAAGTGGTTTCTTGTTTGTGTGGTCGTCTCACACTGTGTGTTTGGCTTTGCTTGATGGGTTTTGGTAGTGCCACAAGTTTCGTAGCTCTGAGATGACGACCTGTGACTGCCACTGGAAAAAATGGGCATGATTGGTTTTTCAATGACAGGCATTGGCTTCCTCGTCTTGAAGCTACGCAGCCTGTGACACGACCAACAAAAACAACAACGGAAAACACTCGATAAAAAAACAAAAAAACAAAAAAAAAAAAAAAAAACGTTCGGGATCCCAGGCGGCCAGGGCCGGCTGGGTCCCTCCCCCGCCTGGGATCACGAAAAAAATATTGTTTGTTGATTTTGAAGTCTCATAAAGTTGCTGTATGATGATAATGTTCATGTTGTTGGTAGCGTCACAAGTTGTAGTTATGAGATGAGGAAACCGCTGATCTTTCACACACACACACACACACGCACATGCACATGCATGCATATAGATGTATCCCTTTAAATTGCACACATCTAAAATGAGAACATACCTAGATCAATATATATATATATGTTCATATATAGGTACATGTATATAGCAGTATGTACACGTATGCAAACATGACAAAATATATGTACGTATGCACATGCACGACGTACAGACGTATGCGTGTATGTACCAAAATGTGTATGTGTGTAAGCAAGTAAGTATGTATGTGGGTATATAGATATTCATGTAAGCATGTATGTGCAACTGCGTAGGTACATACACCCGTGCATATATGTACATATATGTATGTCAGATGTTGTACACATATCGGTGTACACACATACCTACATACATACATTACATACATACATACATACATACATACATACATGCATGCATGCATGCATGCATGCATGCATGCATACATACATACATACATACACATATACATACATACATACATACATACATACATACATACATATATGCATGCATGCATACATACATACATACATACATGCATGAATGCATGCATACATGCATGCATGCATGCATGCATGCATGCATACATACATACATACATACATACATACATGCATACATACATACATACATGCATGCATGCATGCATACATACATACATACATACATACATACATACACACATACATACATATAGAGAGAGGGTAACGGAGAACGAGAGAGAGAGAGAGAGACAGAGAGAGATGCTGAAAGTACACAGAAACAGACACGCGTGAAATACCCGTGTCTGGGACGTGGGCCAGGGGCGTCTTGGACGCACCTCGGGGTGCCGCGCAGTGCCTTGCGTGGGCCTCTTCAGAGCGTCTCGGGGCCCCTCTGGGCAGCCCCTTTGAGCCTCCGCGGGGCCGCCCGGGAACCTCTCCATGCCTCGTGGGAGCGTCCTGCAGGCGTTCGGGATGGTCTTTGGGGCAGGTTGGGAGTCGAATCCCCATAAATAATGATCGGAGACCCCGCTGGGCCCCGTCTTGGGGCCGTGTTGGGGCTCTCTTGGGGCCTTCCTGGGCCACTCCGAAGGCTTCTTGGAAGCCTCTTGGGCCGTCTTTTGTTTTTCGGCGGATCTAATCAAGAGCAGACGAAGTCACGCGGGTCTATCCGAGATCCGACAAAATCGTACCGCATGGGCCGCACGCGGCGATACCTGAGATGTTCAGCGCGCGCACGTAGCTTTGCCGCACATCGCTGCCACACAGGCACCGCCAACGGCTCTCGACGTGAGGGCCAGAGAAGGCAGGTGCCCGAGTGACACCTAGCTACTAATATGTCGAGACATATTGCCCCGCCTAATCCGCTTCTTACTCGTTTCTTGCCATGACGCCTGGCCGCCATGGCGCGGCCCACCCTCGAAGCGCGCCTTACTCTGGCTCCTCGCCCTTGCACCCCTTGTGGAAGTTGGCGCAGCAGTACTTGATCTTCGGGGGGGACCACGACAGCTCCAGGCAGTGCATGCAGTGGTGGTACCCGGCGTCGCAGTCGTAGACGTTGTTGTCCGGGGCGGGAGGCTCGCCCGAGGGCGGCAGCCCCGAGGGGGGCGGCAGCTCCGAGGGGCACCCCCTCTGGGCCGTCTTGCAGCAGTACAGCTTCTTCTCGCCGGACCAGCCGCGCACCCACTGCAGCGGGTCGAGGTCGTTGTACCCCGCGTTGCAGTCGATGGGGCAGGGCGACGTGGACGTGGTCGGGCACCCCTTGTTCTCCATGAGGCAGCACTGTATCTTCTTCGCCTCGTCCCACGACTCTGGGGCACCTTCGCCGCAGTTGATCTTTTTCTGGGTGGTCGTGGGCGGCGGCGGAGGGGGCGGGGGCGGAGGCGGCGGCGGCGGGGGCGGCGGGGGCGGCGGTGGGGCCGCCGTCGTCTTCTCGGTCGTGGTGGTCTTCTCGGTCGTGGTCGTCGGGGCATCTGGCGGAGGGGTCATGATGTCCGGCAGTGGCGGTAAGGTCGTCGTCGTCGTGGTCGTGGTCGTAGTGCTCCCCGGGGCGAGCGAGAACAGGAGCAGCGGAAGCAGCAGCAGGGACAACAGCAGTGGAATGAGGATCAGGCAGCAGTTGGGGCCGCGGCCGGGAATGCGAAGCACCCCGAACTCGCCCGCGCCCGCCCCCACATACCTGTACGTCGTCTCCTGCGCATAGTCGCCTCCGGGACCCACGTAGCTCAGGATCGTGCCACCTCCTGGGCCTGCGCCGCAGCCGCTGCCACCGCCAATGCCGCCGCCCATGCCGCTGCCACAGCCCGTCGCTTCGGCGCATCCGGCACCACAGGCGGGACCGCAGCCCATGGCGGCGGTGGTCCCGGCGCAGCAAGCGGTTCCACAATCGGCACCGCCGCCGTACATGCCAGCGCCGTGCATGCCGCCAGCGTAGCCTGCACCAAACCCAGCGCCAGAGCCGCCCCAAGCGCCCCCCGAGCGGTAGTACGCCATGGCAGGCGGATCAAGAGAGACAAATCAAAGGCGACCTGAAAGAGGGCGGAAGATTAGAACAAAAAGTTGTGCCGGAAAGGCTTGAGCCAGAATGGCTGCGGGAAGCCTCTTGGGCCGTCGTGGGGCCCGATTAGGCAATCTTCGGTCCCTAGTTGTGGGGCTGTCTGTGAGGCCTCTGGGGCCGCCGTTGCTATGGAAGGCGCACACAATCGAACTTGTCAGAACGCTTCAGAAACAACGAAATACTATGTATCGGGGCCTCTTGGGGGCCTCTCTGGCCCTCTTGGGAATATCTCGGAGGCCTACGGGAAAGTTGGGAGCCCCACCCCAAACAGTAATGGCCCACGACCCTTCTCGGTTGTCTCTTTTTTTTGCTGGCTGCGTTTCGCACTCCATCCGGGAAGCAGCCAAACGATCGACGCCACAGAGGCGGGCACCACATGCACATCATATTCTCAAGGCGCGTGTCGAAGTAGTGGTGACACCGACCGGCTTGGCAACGCAAAACACGTCAGGGGGAGCGGACCCTTCTCGGCCGCCTCTCGAAGCGCTCTTCGGGCTCTCTTTGAGGACGTCTTGGGACACTGCCGGGCGGTCTCCGAAGCCTCTTCGGCCGTCTGGGCTTTCGCTCGGGCTGCCTCGGAACACTCCTGGGCCGTTGCTGCAGCCTCCGCGTGGCCCTCGTCGAGCAGTCCTGGGATCGAGCGGCCGACGAGGCAGGCATTCGAGGCCTGCTTGATGGGGTCGGAGCGGACGGGGTCGGAGGACTTCGCCGCATCGCCGATACGTCGGCGATGCATCGCCGATACGTCGGCGATGCATCGGCGACGGCGACGTGGAGCAAATCGGGCCCCACATCGAACCGCACCGGCGATGCATCGGCGGTGCGGCGCGATCCTCCGACCCCATCCACTCCGATCCCATCTAGGAGGCCTAGAGTAGGGGAACAAAAAGTGGCATAAACATAAAAACTCGGAGGTCCGCGCGGACCTCCGAGTTGTTATGTTCATGCCACGTTTTGCTCCCTTCCAGAGGCATGCCGAAACCAGACAAAAGTGAAGGGGCCCTGGGACACACAAATAAATACCCACCAATAAAAATATTCCCCATAGTTCCGTATATTTTCTGGGTTTCTGTCTTCCCCCCCACTTCCCATATTGTCATACCTATTTTCTGGGGAACCGACGATTCATGGTGTCTGTGTGTGCTTCTTTCCCTCCTGAATTTCATGCCACTTGTTGTTCCCTTCCAGAGGCATGCCGAGACCAGACACAAGAGAGCCAGAAGAGCACATTCGGCCCCGTGCATCCTGGAGGGGCGGGCCTCGGGCCTCCGTGGGGCTCCCGGCGCCGTCTCTCTGACGCCCCTCGCGGGCCGTGCCGGCGTCGCCGGCCCGGGGGCCCTCCTGGGCTGTCCCGAGCACCCCTGGGCGCCCTCCGGGGCCCCTTCGCTTCGAGCTATTGCGCCCCATAAATAATAATAATAATAATAATAATAATAATAACAATAATAATAACAATAATAATAATACATACATACATACATACATACATACATACATACATACATACATACATACATACATACATACATACATACATACATTACATACATACATACATACATACATACATACATACATGCATACATACATACATACATACATACATACATACATACATACATACATACATACATACATACATACATACATACATACATACATACATACATACATACATACATACATACATACATATACATACATACATACATGCACATACATACATACATACAACATACATACATACATACATACATACATACATACATACATACATACCATACATACATACATACATACATACATACATACATATACATACATACATACATACATACATACATACACATATATATATATATATACACCGATCCGGCGTGTGAGTGTCTGAGAGCGAAGACTTGAGCTCGCTCAAGCTTCGCTCTGCAGGGGGGGGGGGGGGGGCACGAATCGCCGAAACATTGCTCGAACCGCCCAAGATGCCCCGAAGACAGTTCGAGAAACCTCCCAGACGTCCCCAAGTCTTACCCCCCCCGGATCGGCGGCACTGGCCGGAGGCCAGCCCTATATACCTATATATATATATATATATGTGTGTGTGCGTGTGCATATACACCTGTATGTTTATATATATACACAGATATATATATATATATAGATCGAACCGGCGAACACCATGGGTTCGACGACGGCGACGACGACGTTGGCGACGTCGCCGTCGTCGAACCGCGCACACCTCTTCCACCACCCCACGTGCTTTGCCATTTCTCGCAGCCCCCTTTGCCTCCACATGCAGCTGCGTTTCGGCCCGATACGCCCGTTTGTCCTCCCCCCCTCGCCTCGCACACAGTGCACTATTCCAAGACTTTCAAGCGAAGCGCAGCGAGCTTCAAGTATGGTATACATATAAATGTACATCTCTTTCTCTCTCTCTCTCTCTCTCTCTCTTTCTCCCATCACCCTTATCTCCGTTTGTCCTGCCCTAGTGCATCCACCTCCGTTTTCTGAGCGCCTCGGCGTTACCATGTCGGTATATCGTTCTGCCTCTGCTTCTTCCATGCTGTCTCGTGCTTCTTCTTATTATTGCTGGTACGGTTATCTTCGTTATTCCTGGAAAGGGCTCGGGCCCTGATTTCTCTTTTAGTTTTGAATTCCCCCGGCGCCATGCTTGAAGGAGGCTGGCGAAATTATTTGCTATAGATACCGGGGTAAAGTCACATCCAGCGTGGAAAAAGCGCTTCGCTGGTGCCCGCTGGAGGAAAGTGCGCCCCCATCTCGGATCCTCGAAAAATAACGAGGTCTGCAGATACCCGTTTTCCTCTTTAAAGAAAATGGTGGGGCATTTTTATCAGAATCTTCAAGGAAAAAAACAAATCTGGAGCCGCGACCAGGACATACAAGATGTGAAAATGTTGACTTTTCGCGTGCCCGCTCAAGGATGGCGCGTCCTACGCGCAGAAATGCTGGGGACGTCTCGAGCGAAACGCTCGTTTTGCAAAATTTGATGGGCCTGGGAGCTCCAGGATGCCCAGGGGGTTCTGGGAGCGCAAATCAGAATTGATTTACAAGGGATCGCGGCTTTGGGAGCGCGGACGCCGCGTAATTTACGAGGGAACATGGTCCTGGGAGCGTGGATGCCGCTTACTTTACGAGGGATCGTGGCCTTGGGAGCGCAAATCCAGCATAATTTACAGGGGAGCGCGGCCTTGGGAGCGCAAGTCCAGCATAATTCACAAAAGATCCTGGCCCTGGGAGCGGACGCTGTGCAATTTACTAGGTATCGTGGCACTGGGAGTGCGGGCGCCGTGTAATTTACCAGGGATCGCGGCCTTGGGAGCGCGGACGCAGCGTAATTTGCAGTGGATCGTGGCCCTGGGAGCGCGGACGCAGCGTAATTCACTGGAGAACGTGGCCCTGGGAGTGCGGACGCCATGAAATTGACCATGGAGCGCGGCCTTGGGAGCGCGGACGCTGTGTAATTTACGAGGGATCGTGGCCCTGGGAGCGCGGACGCAGCGTAGTTTACAAGGGATCGTGGCCCAGGGAGAGCGGACGCAGTTTACTTTACGAGGGATCGTGGCCCTGGGAGTGCGGACGCCATGAAATTGACCATGGAGCGCGGCCCTGGGAGCGCGGACGCTGTTTACTTTACAAGGGATCGTGGCCCAGGGAGAGCGGACGCAGCGTACTTTACGAGGGATCGTGGCCCTGGGAGCGCGGACGCAGCGTAATTTACAACGGATCGTGGCCATGGGAGCGCGGACGCAGCTTCATTTACAGCGGATCGTGGCCCAGGGAGAGCGGACACATCGCAATTTACTGGGCAGCGTGGCCATGGAAGCGCGGACGCAGCGTACCTTTTTTTAGGGAGCGCGGTTTGGGAGCACGGACGCAGCATAGTTTACAAGGGATCGTGGCCCAGGGAGAGCGGACGCAACATCATTTACGATTGATCGTGGCCCTGGGAGCGCGGACGCAGCTTCATTTACAGTGGATCGTGGCCCAGGGAGCGCGGACGCAGCGTAATTCACTGGGGATCGTGGCCCTGGGGGGGCGGACACAGCGTGATTCACTATGGAGCGCGGCCCTGGGAGCGCGGACGCAGCATACTTTACGAAGGATCATGGCCCTGGGAGAGCGGACGCAGCGTACTTAACAAAGGATCGTGGCCCTTGGAGCGCGGACGCAGCGTACTTGACAAGGGATCGTGGCCCAGGGAGAGCGGACGCAGCGTACTTTACGAGGGATCGTGGCCCTGGGAGCGCGGACGCAGCGTAGTTTACAAGGGATCGTGGCCCAGGGAGGGCGGACGCAACATGATTTACGAGGGATCGTGGCCGAGGAGAGCGGACGCAGCGTACTTTACGATGGATCGTGACCCTGGGAGCGCGGACTTGGTGTAATTTGCGAGGGATCCTGGCCCTGGGTCAGAGACGTCCCGTTGCACGTTCCCTGACGCACTCCCCGGCACGTTCCCTGGCGCGTCGCCTGGCACGTTCTGAGGCGCGTCCCGTGGCCGAGTCCCCCTGGCAAGTCGCGCGGCGCGTCCCCTGGCGCGTCCCTTGGAACGTTGCGCGGCGCGTCCCCCTGGCATGTCCCACTGTCAATTAGCTCTCGGGCAGCTACTATGTGCTCAGGCAGCTCGAGCTCAAGATCCAGATTAGTTCGGTCAGGACTCGGATGCAAAAGAGGACTCGATGCACAACGCTATAGAGCACAATCGCGGCATGGCACATCACAATTCAACACGGCGCAGCACAGCACAGCCCTTGGTACGGTACATCAAGATCGATACATTCAGCATTGCAATCGCCCGTCGCCCAATCAGGTGTCTTGAAGACGTTGCCATGCCTCACATTTCTATATTCCTTTCCAGGTTCGTGGGTCGATCATGCCATGTTTCATTATGCTGATTATTATCATATTTTTGTTAACTTATCATTATCATTATTATGGCTTTTGTTATTATACTATTATCATTCGCCCTCCCTTCCCTCCTGCCTCCCGGCGCGGAGGGGGGGGGGGTCCGGGGCGAGGTGGGCGAGCAGAGAGGCGGGGGAGGGCCAGGTGAGGTGAACGGGGCAGCGGAGGCCACGGGGGCGAAGAGCTGGGGTGAGGAGGAGGAGGAGGAGGAGGAGGAGGCGGAGGAGGAGGAGGAGGAGCAGCGTCGGCACGACACTTCAGTCAACTGGCAACAGGAGGAGGAGGAGGAGGAGGCGGAGGTGGAAAAGGAGGAGGAGGAGGAGGAGCGACCATGAGATCCGACGTTGCGAAAAAGCTGCAGCATCGCGAAAGATCACGACCGTGGCTGTCCCAGATCCCAGAGATCGCTCTGCAGCGGGTCGTCGCTGCAGACCGATCTGTAACGGCCCCTGGGCCCGAAGCTGGGCGGAGACAAAGCGCCCGAGGTGGAAGAAAAACCAAACCCCAAACCCTAAACCCTAAACCCTAAACCCTAAACCCTAAACCCTAAACCCTAAACCCTAAACCCTAAACCCTAAACCCTAAACCCTAAACCCTAAACCCTAAACCCTAAACCCTAAACCCTAAACCCTAAACCCTAAAAAATGCAACGCCCGGATCTGAGGAAAAGAAAGGGGGGGGGGCAGGGAGCAGGTCGGGCGTGTCCCCCGACAGGCGGATCTTGGACGAAGAGTAGGACTGTAGTCAAAACGGCCTCGAAAAGATTCAGAGTAGTCGGGACATCCTCACCATGGTGTTTTTGGACTGTTTCTGGATGCTCCTCCTGCAGAGGGACGTGCCAGACTTTAGGCCTGGTGCTACGAACTTTCGGGCAATGCGTACTCTCGAGACCAGCATGGATTCATGTACGTGCGTGTACGTCCTTCCTTCCCTCCTGGGAGAAGGAGGCCAGCGACGGAGAGAGGGGGGGGCGAAAGAAGGGAAGAGGGCCAGGGTCCGCGCGTGACCTCGGCACCGAAACGCTCGCGGAGCGTCGAGCGCCCCGCTCGATCGACGAGCGGTCGATTTAGGAGGAGGAGGAGCAGGAGGACGAGGAGGAGGAGGAGGAGGAGGAGGAGGAGGAGGAGCAGGAGGAGGAGGAGCAGGAGGAGGACGAGGAGGAGGAGGAGGAGGAGCAGGAGGAGGACGAGGAGGAGGAGGAGGAGGTGGATCTACCCCAGACCTGATGCTCTCGCCGAGTCGTACGTAGAATGTCCGCAGGTCTGCGAACAAAAAGTCCACGCATGTCTCATGGACGCGACAGACAAGACAACAAGCTTGGGGCAAGTCAATCCTGCAGTCGGCCCCCTGCTAGAGAAGGGCAGGCCGAGGGTCGGCTACGTGCAAGAGAGCAGCCCTGCGCGCCCCCACCGAAGGCCCCACCCAGAGCGCGCAAGCCGCCGCTGCAGTCGGACCTAGGCCAGAAGAACATCACTCGAGAACACGGTCGGCGGCGAGCGAGGGGGCAAGCGAGAAGGAGAAGGCCTTCCCAGAAGGCTTGGAAGTCCGCCAGCCTTCTGAGAAGCTTTCTAAGCCTTCCCCGACGACAAAAAAGGCTTCTCAGAAGGCGCGAGGGCTTGAAGTCCCGCCGCCTTCTGAGAAGGCCTTCTCCTTCTCATTTCCCGCCCCCGCTCGCCGCCGACATGAGACCCTCCGTCGGCCAAAGGAAACAGCAAATCCAACGGTACCCTCCAAAGGTTGCACAAGAGCATCCTACAGACACGAAGAACACCAGGGTACTCCAGATTTCGTAATAAAGGGAGGGGGATCTCATTTCGGGGGGGGGTCTCTTCCAGGCTATCTTGGAGGGCCTGGGGGGTCTGGGGACGATGTTTTGGAGGGTTCTCCCACTGGGGAGGTCTGAAATGGCTTGTCTTGGAGGGTCCAGACCCCCTCCCTTTTATTACGAAATCTGGAGTACCATCCCCGAACCGACCTCGACCTTATGCCTCGGTCCGGCTGTATCGCATCGCACTCAGCCATCTCCTCTGGGGTTCCCGGGGTGCCCACACAGCCACTCCGGCGAACGGTCATCCTCACGTCCTGCCGAAGAGGAGGAGGGGAAAGGAAAGGGCGCGAGGAGACCCAGAGATACGACTCTGCGATTTCATCAATAGGAGCAGGCAGACAGCCAGACCGACAGACAAACAGACCGACCGACCGACCGACCGACAGACAGACAGATAGACAGAAAGGCAGAGCGGCCTGCCTGCTAAACAAGCGGGGAGGAGAACGAGACGAGGGAAGAAGGGGGAGAGCGGGGGCCGCTCAGGTGTCAGCCCATCGCCTGCGCGGACGTCCTGTGCGTCTGGTAGGGCACGTTCGAAACCACGGCGTCCGAAGAACAAGCTTCTCGTTCCACGTTTCACACCTGTCGTTGTCATAGCGAAGAATGCACTCCAGGCATCGGAAGAAGCTAGCGAACACTCATGCCGCATTCATCTGTCAATGCCTCACCAGTGGTCGATGTTGGCGGTGGGTTGAACGAGCTGCACTTCGACCGCAGTCTTCCCCGCGCGTGCCAACTTTGAGCTTGGGGGGAGCGGGGGAATGCCCACTAATTGTTTCCTGCTACCGTCTGCCTTCCGCGACTGCTGAACCTGAGCCCAACCGAGTAAGCCAGGTCCTCTCGCGCAAGCCATGTCTCAAAATAGGAGAGGCCCCAGAAGGCCCGCCCTCTTCCCTGGGCCGGCTCTGCATCCTGGATCCATCTGCTGACGGCGCTGGGACCCGGCGAGGGCCCCTAAGAAGCTGAACACGGTAAGACAACTCTGCACTGGTCCTCCTCCTCCTCCTCCCCCTCCTCCTCCTCCTCCTCCTCCTCCTCCTCCTCCTCCTCCTCCTCCTCCTCCTCCTCCCCTCCTCCCCCTCCTCCTCCTCCTCCTCCCTCCTCCTCCTTCTCCTCCTCCTCCTCCTCCACCTCCTCCTCCTCCCTCCTCGCTCCCCCTCAACTCCGCACTGAATAGTTCAGCACGCTGGAGGTCTGGGGGGACGTGGTTGCTCCAAGGGCGCTCTGGCCACGGGGGGGGGCGGCCGGCGCATCTTGGGACGACGCGAGGGGGGCGCTGTGGCTCGGGCAGGGCTTGGTCTTCTGCTCGCTGGTGGCACCGACGGTGGGGACCATGCCTCGGGAGCGCGGGGCGAGCGCCGAGAGGGGAAGGGGGCAGAAACAGAAGAAGAAAGAGCGCCATGAACGTAAACTTGGGTTTCTTCCCGAGCAATCGAGATGCTCTCCCTCCTCGCCCTCCCCCTCCGCCTCGCTTCCCTCGAAGAAGAGAAAACGCCATAAACATAAACTGTTGGCGCTCCGCGAGGATTTCTTGGATCCGCGCTGGACCCCTTCTCTGCCGCGCCCAGCGCGGATCCAAGCAGTCCGCGCGGAGCGCCGAAAGTTTATGTTTATGACGCTTTTGCTTCTTCAAAGGAAGCGAGGCGGAGGGGAAGGGCGAGGAGGGAGAGGATCTTGATCATTTGGGAAGAAGCCGATCATGACTGTAGCAGGTTTTCGGATGTGCTCTGAGTTTTTGTATCGTCGGATGCTTTTCCAAAGTGCCGGAGGGATTCGACTGCTTGAGGTTCCTTCTAGAGGCTTCCAGCGTCTCTCGAATCTTTCCCCCATGGCGTCCAGGTGATCCCAGAGGGGGACTCCCATTGTGATTACGACACCCTCCTCGGGATCAAGCCATCCCTACGACAGACAGGGCCGACACATGCCAGCCGCAAGCAACGAGCGTCGAAAGAAAAGCCCCGTCTCGGGGCAGGTTCGGGAGCCAGTCCACGTCTTCGAACGCAGCACCATCCTGACTTTC
>CAUYUJ010004985.1:0-2500 GCA_963575745.1 Prorocentrum cordatum | reverse complement strand
GGTAAAATCAACGATGGGCGATGGATGGACGGACGGACGGTGGTTGCCTTCTTTACTCGGAGACTCCGCCACCTTGCGCGGGGTAACAAAGCGAGAACATCGTAGACGAGGCGCAACGCCGAACGCCACGGCGACGGAGAGGAAGCCGAAGAAGTGCAAATGGGAGAGACACACCCGTCGACGAGCCCAAGAAGACGTGGCACTAACGCAACAAGACCTGAAGCTTAGGGCCCCTGCGGATGGTTACACGGAAGTACACAACGGGGAGCACGGAGAGGAGCCAGAACAAAATCCGACTGCGCCAGCACCTCCTGCGCGCATCCGCGAGGCACAACCGCAGCGTGAAAAGGAACCCCTGCATAGATACATTGTGCGTGCGGTCTTGGAGCATGTTGGACGCATGCTGGAGGGACCGTATGGAAGGTTCTGGAGCCGTCTTTGGACTCCCCCTGCGCGACCCAGAGCTGCTCCTGGCCCGTCCGGGGGCCTCCAAGGCGACAGGGGGCCGTCTGGGGTTCAGTGGGCCGTCTCGGGGATCTGTCCGACTCTCTTGAGCTAACCAGCCTCAAACGCATCCCTATCCCCAAGATGGGCGAGCAAGAAGCGAGGACAATCTTAGGGATAGGCCCTCAAAAACTGAGGGAGATGTCCAACGCGGGGGATAGGGATATGTTTCAAACTGGTAACGAGCCCCCCTCCCAACCCCTTCTGGGGCATGGTGCGCCCCTCTCTGGGCCAGCTTGGGGAAACTCTGCACCATACTGAAGCCACGTGTGCCCCGTGGCCTGTCGGAGGCGCCCTCCAGAGCAGCACGGCAAAGTGCAAAAAAAATCGTGCCATGGTCATGCACCAAGGATTGTTGTATCCTGGGTACGAACGAATAAGCCGCGCCCTGACGGCGCATCGGCAGCAACTGCAAGTAAAATTAGCACATGTGTGGTACCATGCAGAAGAGGACGCTGCGAAGACGCTGAGCAGCAGCAGTGCCTCGGTCGACAGGCGCCTGGGTGCCCATGAGGAATCCTCTTCGGGCCCATTGGGCCCGTCTGGGGTCTGGGGGCCCTCTCGGCCGTCTTCGGCGCGCGCGGGCGGGGCTGGCGTGCGGAGCCGTGCCAACTCAGGGCTGCGAAACGCACACCCCCCAGAAAGCCGACGGACCGAGTCGCTGAACCCCGAGCTTTTTCACTCCATCTCGGCCCCGAGAGAAAAGGAAAACGCTTGAGGCACCGGAAAGAACTTTCCGTCTCCGCAGCCGGCCAGTCGGCCAGTCGGCCAGTCGGGGAGCCGGCCAGTCGGGGAGTTGGACAGTCGGCCAGTCGGCCAGTCATAGTCGGCCAAGGACGGGGAGCAAGAGGAGGAGGAGCAGGAGGAGGAGGAGGACGACGAGAAGCAGGAGGACGAGGATTTGCGAGGAGGAGGAGGAGGAGGAGGCGGAGGAGGAGGAGGAGGAGGATGGGGGAGGAGGAGGAGAAGTCGGAGAGTTCCTCCCGATGCCCAAAAAAAGGGCCCCGATGGCCAGGGGAGGCCGCCCTCGGCTCCCCCCTGTGGGGACCTGCCGTCACGAGGTCTGGAAGACCCCCCGGGGGCTCCACCAAAAGGGAGCGGCTTGCTTGGGCCGCCTTCGGGCAGGAGCACCTCTCACTGAGGCCTCCCCGAGGGGGTCCGAGTGGGTGGGCTCGGAGGATCACGCTGCATCGCCAGTGCTTCGCCGAGGCATCGGCGCTGCATCGGCGCCATCGACCTGGAGAAAATCGGGCTCTACATCGAGCCGCATCGTCGAAGTATCGGCGATGCGAGGCAATCCTCCAACCCCATCTACTCGGACCCCATGCCCGATATCTGAAGTTGCGACTAAAAGGCAACATCGTAAAAAGCACGACGGGAGCCTCAGGCCCCATCTTTCTGCGGCATGCCTCGAGACAGCCCCATCTGAAAGGTCTTGAAATTGATAGTCACCGTCGGTCTCGCATTCTCTACGGGGCCCAAAGGTATACACCACTACCACCTCCCTCATCCCCTCCCTCTCCCAGGAAAGAGGAGAGGAAGACGAGGGTGGAGGAGGGAGGAGGAATCGACGTGGTGGTGGTGTGTGTTCCTGGGGGCCCGCACTCACGAAGCTCCGCCCAAACCCGGGTCGGCCAGGGCCCCCGTGACGAAGCCCGGCCAGCAGCCCAGTAGCTCCCACGCCGGGGCCGGCGGAGAGCGGAAAGGAGGGATCGGCCCCACGCGGCTCTCTCGAGCCTGCAGGGAAAGGAAACCATGCACATGCCCCTCTTCCTCCTCCTCCTCCTCCTCCTCTTCTTCTTCTTCTTCTTTTTCTTCTTCTTCTTCTTCTTCTTCTTCTTCTTCTTCTTCTTCTTCTTCTTCTTCTTCTTCTTCTTCTTCTTCTTCTTCTTCTTCTTCTTCTTCTTCTTCTTCTTCTTCTTCTTCTTCTTCTTCTTCTTCTTCTTATTCTTATTCTTCTTCTTCTTCTTCTTCTTCTTCTTCTTCTTCTTCTTCT
>CAUYUJ010004984.1:30000-52500 GCA_963575745.1 Prorocentrum cordatum | reverse complement strand
CTCACTCCAACCAATGCACCAGTAAGCATTGCCGTCAGTAGGCACAGTTGGGGGCCCAGGACTCCTTTTATGTACCCTCGACCAACGAAGACGTCCACATAGAAGGGCTCAAACGTTCTCCACCCTCCTTCACAGCTCTGGCACCAGTCCACCAATAACTAACACTCCTCCTCCTCCTCCTCTTTCTCGTCTTGCTTCCCAGGACACCGGCGCCCCTGCTGCCGTAGGCGTACTCGGAGCAAATGTCCAGCGTGGCCTGCTCTACATCCTCCTCCTGTTCCTTCAATTCCTCATTCTCCTCCTCTAGTTCACCAGCTCCTCCTCCTCCTCATCCTCCTCCTCACCACCATCAGCAGCATCAACATCCTCATCACAACCAGCAACATCACATGACTGCTCTTCAGCAGATCCTCAAAAGCAAAGCGGATGATCCTCATCGTAATCGTCGCAAAAACTATCGTCACCCTTCTCCTCAGGAATAAGCTTCCCACTCCTCCTCCCACTCCTCCTCCCCATTCTTATCCCGCTCTGCCCCTCCCTCGTACCTTCCTCTTCCTCCATTCCTCCTCCTGCTGCTCCTCGCCATCATCACCAGCAGCAACATCCTCATCACAGCCGGCAGCATTACATGACTGCTTATCACCGCCATCGTCACAGCCAGCAGCGATACCCAAACTCATTTACACATGGTGTTCGGCAACAGAAACGTTTTGTTCATCCGCTGTACCATGAAGAATGAGGACCATCATCGTCGTCACCCTCACAAAAACATATCATCGCCGACATTATCATTGTCGTCATCCTTCATCTCCTCATACTCTTTCTATTTCTCCTGGCCCTCTTCCTCCGCCTCCTCCTCCCCCGTATTCTCCTGCTCTGCCCCCCGTCCATCGCCTCTTCCTTCTCCTCCTCTTCCTCATCCTCTTCCGTCCTCATCCTCCTCCTCGCCATTCTGGTCTCTTACGTACTTGTCGTCGTCCTCCTGTTTCCTGCCTCATCCCAAATCCTCCAACCTCCTCCGAGTCACTTCTTCCGAAGCCTCCTTCCAAAGGGCACATTTCCAGCCTGGCCTTTTCCCCGAGGGACATCTCCATGACGCCCTCGTCCCAGCCCTTGATCACCGCTCCTGCCGACGGGGCAGGAGGCCCATATTGGGGCCCTGGCAAGAGGACGGACGAGGGAATGCCGGAGGAGGAGGGCCAGTGTAAACCCACGAGTCATCGACGATGTTGGAATACACCCTCCCTCCAAGCTGCCTCTTCACAGACCCCTACAACGGTTCATTTCCACTGAAGGAGCTGCCCCGTTGGAAGACAACCGATTGAGGACCCTGAATCATGCCAAAACATTGTTATCGGGATTCTGACGCCACGGATAAACCTGATTGCTGCGCCTTGACGATCCTGAATCGTGCCAGAAAGCCTTTCCTGGGACTTCAACGCCGCGAACCAGAGTAATTGTTGCACCCTCATAATCCAAAATCACTTCAGATGGACGTGGCGCACACTCCACTGGCAACTGGCAGAGAATCCACGCCAACGCGGACAGCGACAGCACGGCAGACAGCGCAAGCAATGGGAAGACGACATCGTCAAATTCCTCCAACAAAGCAGCCATGACCAACATCCAACGGCGACGCCGACTACAACAGGCCAGCCGAACGATATTACTTGGATCCGCACGGCTCAAAACATCTCCATTTGGTCGACATTCGAACGGCAATACATACACACCACGTAACGACAGAACGCCGACTTCCACATCGAGAACTTCCTCCCCCCCCTCCTCCCCCGCGTCCGTCATAACTGTTTGATTGTCTCGCTGCTCATTTGCATGATTGCGTGTAGCTCATCGATTACGTTTCTGGAGGCCACGGCCTCCCCACCAAGTCCTAGGTCGGCCTGGACATTTGTCCGCAATGGTGGCTCGCTCGCTCATAACCCAGAATCCTTCCAAAACTTCTGGTACGCTGATCATGGGAATCCGTGGAACTCTTGCAAATCGTATACTCGAATGTGCGCGGGGTTAAGGTGAGAGCCACATGTTGAAGAAGAACCGCCCTCAATCCGTGAAACTCTTGCAAACTTCACAAAACGAATGTGCGCGCCGCTATGCGGCGAGAGCCGCACTATGAAAACCACCCGCAATCCGTGAAGCTCTTGCATTTTTTTCGAAACGACTGTGTGCGGCGCTATGGCGAGAACCACAAATTGAAAGAACCGCCCTAACTCCGTGAAGCTCTTGTAAATGTTACAGAAATAATGTGCGCGGCGCTAGGGCGAGAGCCACACTTTGAAAACCACCTGCCCCCGAATCCGAACTCTTGCAAACTTTTAAAACGAATGCGCGCGGCGCTGAGGCGAGAGCCACATGTTGAAAACCACCCGCCCTCCATCTGCGAAACTGTTGCCAATGTTTAAGCTCCAAAGACATGAATTCAAGGGACGTCTCCAGCGAAACGCCTGGGACGCCCTAAAAACTTACCTCGGGGTGCGATGGGGATAATTAACTACACGGAAGAATAATGGAGGAGGAGGATCTGGAGGAGGAGGAAGAGGACCAGTGTAAACCAAAGAATCATCAACGATGTTTGAATTAACCCTCCAGCCAAGCTCCCCCTTCATAAGCCCCTACACCGACTCATTTCCATTTAGGGAAGTGCCTCGTTGGAAGGCACCCTTGAAGACCTTGAAACATGCCAAAACATCGTTCTCGGGATTTCAACGCCACGGATAAGCCTGACTGCTGTGACTTGACGATCCGAAATCGTACCAGAACGCCCTCTGGGGAATTTCAACACCGCGAACCAACATAATTGCGGCACCCGCATAATCGTGAACCTTTCGAAAACACATTTGTCCTGGTACGCTCACCATGGGAGTCCGTGAAACTCTTTCAAATGTTGAAAACGAATATGTGCTGCGCTATGGCGGGAACCACAGTCCGAACAGGAACCGCCCTGAATCCGTCAAACCCCAGCAAAGTTTAAAACAATTGTGCGCGGCGCTGGGAGGAGAGCCACATTTTGAAAACCACCCGTCGTCCATCTGCGAACCTGTTGCGAATTTTGAAGTGTCGGAATCATCAAGAGTAAGGAATTCGAATGCGAAACGCACGGCCTGCCCTCGGGGTGCGACAGGTAGAAGTTGTAAGGAAAAAGGAATGGAGGAGGAGGAGGAGGAGGAGGAGGAGGAGGAGGAGGAGGAGCAAGGAGAATGGAGGGATGGGGGCAGGTGGTCCCCCCTGGGCCTATGCCGATCTTGAAGACGAAGGGCCTACCCTTGTCCACAGAGGAGTCGAACTTGGCGCCCCCTTCCTTCAGCGTGCCCGTGTAGTGCACGGCGAGGGCGGCAAAACAGAGGCGCCCGCCCGATTCCTCCTCGTGCCGGCGACCGACCCGCCAATCCCCTCCCCAAACAATGCGGGCGCGGCCGCAAGAAACCCTCGCAAGAAACCCAACCATGAAAACCCGCGCGCGAGGTGCACCTGAGGGGAAGCCCACAGCACCCTGAACGCAGCAGTTTCTTCAACGGCTGCGGGAAGTTACCGCGCAGCTCGCGGAGCCAAAAAAAACCAGGACGCCCCGACGAAAAGCACATGATTTCTTGATGCGCGCCCCCACTGCAATGTCCCGATCCCTCGTACCCACGTCCCCTTCACCTACCTAGCCCTCTCTTGCACTCCCACCCGCCCCACCCCCTCACCCCCCTACCACCCCCTTCCTCCCATTCCAACCTATACCCTAAACTCCCGCTCTTTCCGTCCGTCCCTCCCTCTCGCGCCCCGCCCTCTCCCTTTCTCCCTTCTTCCTTCTCGGATATATATATATATATATATATATATATATTATTTTTATAGTTGTATATATAATTAAATATGAGGGAGAGAAAGAGAGAGAGAGAGAGAGAGAGAGAGAGAGAAAGAGAAAACAAAAAGAGAGAGAGAGAGAGAGAGAGAGAAAGAGAAAGAGAAAGAGAGACAGAGAGAGAGCGTGCGCGTTTCACGGGCGCTTGCCTTGTGAACATTCGGGGGCGCGTGTCAAACCGGGCAGCGCCCCCCCAACACCCGGCGCCGTCGATCAGAACCAGGGGGACTCCCCTCCCTCCTTGCTCCCCCTCCCGAAGCCCCCCCCCCTCCCAAGGGTGGTGTCCAACCCCCGCCCCCCCACCGGCGTCGGCGCGGCGCCGGCGCTGGCGGCCGCCAGCAGCGCCGACGGCGGGGATGCAGCGACGATGACCAGAGAGGGCCCAGGGGGGAGGGAGGGGTCCAACCTCCCCCCCCCCGGCGCCGGCGCCGGCACTGGCGGCGACCAGCGGCGCCGACGGCGGGAACGCAGCGACCATGACCAGAGAGGGCACAGAGGCCGCAGAGGGAACACACACAAATCGCCACATCAAGCCCTCGCCCCCCAAAAGTCACCGAGAGGCCCATGGGAAGGTCCACCTCAGACGCCCCCGAGACCCATCTGACGAGACCTCAAGAGGCATCCATTAGAACTCTGACCCAAAGCCAGAGCCGAAACCCACACCACCACCACCACCACCACTAACCACCACACCACCACCACCACCGCAACCACCACCACCGCCACCACCACCACCACCACAACCACAACAACCCACCATTATCACAACAAACACCTACACAACCAACACCAAGAACGCCACCAAAAAAACAGCACCACCACAAACCACCACCACACCACAACCACCACCACTACCACCACAAACCACAACACCATTACCACCGCCATCACCACCACCGCCACCACCACATCACTACAACCAACCACCACCACAAACCACCACACCACCACCACCACCACCCTCCACCCACCACCCACCACCCACCACCCAACACCCACCACCACCACAACCACTACCAGCAGCACCACCACCACCACCAACACCACAGTCCACCACCACCGACACCACCACAAACCACCACGCCACCACCACCACCACTACTATTACCACCACCACCTCAACCCACCACCACCACCACCACAACCACCACCACCACAGCAACCACCACCACCACAACCACAACAACTCACCACCACCACCACAACAACCCAAACCACCACTAACACCACAACCACCACCACCACCACAATCTACCACACCACCACCACCACCCCCACAACCACCACCACCACCACCACCACCACTACCAGCAGCACAGCCCACCACCACCACCACAAACCACTACACCACAACCACCCTTCCACCACCAGCACCACCAGCACCAACTCCACCTCCACAGCCACCACCACCACCACAACCCACCACCACCACCACCACCACAAACCACCACCACATCACCACCAAACCACCACCACCACCACAACCACCACCACCACAACAAACCACCACACCACCACCGCCTCAACCACCACCACTGCCACCAGCACCACCTCCACAACCCACCACCACCACCACACCACCAGCACCACCACCACCATCACCCACCACCACAACCACCACCACCACAGCAAACCGCCACTACCACCACCACCACCGCCACCACCACCACAACCCACAACCACCACAATCACTACCACCACAACAAACCACCACAACAAACCACCACACCACCACCTACACCACCACAACCATCACCTTAACCCACCACCACAACAACCGCCACCACCACCACCACCAACCACCACACCACCACCGCCACCACCACCATCGCAACAACCACCACCACCAGCACCGCAACCACTACCACCACCAGAGCCCACCACCACCACCACCACCTCGGAGAGGCCCCAAGACGCCCAAGAGGCGCCCAGGAGGCTTCACACATGCCCTTCAGAGGCCCCCGAGAGCCGTCCGACGAGACCCCAAGAGGCATCCATTGGGACTCTGGCCCAAAACCAAAGCACGGTGGCAGAGCGTCGTCGTCGTCATCGTCGTCGTCGCCGTCGTCCTCGTCGACGCACCCCGCCGCCGCCACCCGCCGCCGCAGGCGCCGGCGCCGGCCCAGAAAAGAAAGTCATCGGGCACGCGACCCCGCCGCCCGCCGCCTGCCCGGGCGAGAGGAATCGCCAGCCCCCCGAGCGCGCAGCGCCTCAGATCGTCGCCCCCGCATGAGCTCTCCGTCGGAGAGCGCCTCGGCGACGTTCGTCTGCGGCGGCGACGGCGACGGGCAGCTCGCCCGACTGAGCCGCGGCGGCCCGGCCACGTCGCCCCGGCCGCCCCAGCGATCGGTCGGCAGATCAGCCCGAAAGGGTTCAGCCAAGCGCCGCTGGCCGCGCAGTCCTTCCCCGCCCAGCCGCCACCCCCTCCCCGCGCGCGCCGGCAACTCCGCCGCCCCACCCCGCGCCCCGCACGCTCAGCGCCGCCCCCCTGCGGAAGGGGCAGTCCCGACCCCCGAGCTGGCGGCGGCGCCCGACGCGCCGGCGGAGCCCGGCGCGACCTTCGTGCGCACCCCAAGGACAACCTCACGGCTCGCCCATGCTGTGGTCGCTCCTTTCGGGCCCCTGGGGCCCCCGCTGAACTCTGCGCGGCTCGGCGCGAAAAACTGCGGACCCCTGGGCGGCTAGAGCTAGCTCGTTGCGCCCATCGCTCGGTTGGAGCCCCATTTCTCGCGACCGATCCGCCGCGGGCCACACTCCCCGCCGCGCGCGCGCAGACGCCCGTGCGCAGGCCGAGGCGCGCGCGCCAGCGTCTGGCGTCGCGCCGGGGCGCGCACCGGCAGAGCCCGGCACCCTGCGTCGACGCCAGGCACGTCCGCCAACGGCAGGGCCGAAGCGACTGCCCAGCGCGCCGGGCGAAGGAAGAACTCCGACGGGGGCGCGCCTCGCACGCCTTCATGGCATCCACTTTTCCCGCTGCGACAGCGTGGATGCACTGTCGCCGCGCACGGCGCGCCGCGAGAAGTCGTTGGCGCGGCGCTCCAAAACACGCGCTTCAACCGCCGCGGCGCCCGCCCGCCCGCCCGAGCGAGCGGAGGGCCAAAGCGCATCGGAGCAGCATCGGGACACCTACGAATGACTGCTGCGTTTGTTGCGACGGCGGCGACGCCGGCAATGCGCGTGCAAGCTGGCGACAGATCGATGTTCCGACCGATGCTACTATCGGTCTCGCTCGTGCCCTCGTTCTGTCTACAGAACTCGCCATCCATCGATCCCACCATCGATCTCACTAGCGATATCAATATGGAGCGCCCTGTCTACTCATCGAACGATATCGCGATAGATCTCGCTGTCAGTCTACCTGTAATTCAAAGTATCGGTTTCACAATCGATATCCAAATCGACCACGTCATCGATCTCACAAAAGAGCTCCCTTTTTATCGATCGACCACATAGTCTACCGATCTCACAAGGGACCTCGCTATCGATCGCACCATCGATTTCACGGGGCACCGCGGGACCCCACTGGAACCAAACGAGGCACCCAGCGGGAATCACCTGGGCAACCGGCAACACCAGGCGGCAATCGTTGGCCCGCGCGCTTCTCTGAGATGCACAGACGCAGAACATTCGAAATCACAAGGCACCGCGAGAAACTGCAGGACACCCCGGGGAACCACTATCGATCTCACTATATACCGACCCCGCAAACGCTCCCACTATCGATTTCACGATCGGTCCCCCGCTATGTTTCGACGTCCCTACCTATCGGGCGCACCACCGGCATCGCTTGTGATCTCACTATCGCTTGATCCAGCGATATCACTGTCGCTTTGGGTCTCTACCCAACTGTCGATATCACGATGTATCTCACGACCGACCTACCATTCGATCGCATGATATATATATATATATATACATCATTATCTATATCCTTCATTTTATCGATGTCGCTACCGATCGATATATAACCATTGTTTTCACAATCGACATGCACGATCAGCCACGCGATCGGGGTCAGCATCTCCCACGATCGATCCCACGATCGATCTCACAATCGATAGCACTGCATCGTATAGCATAGCACGGACAATCCCCACGCCACGGAACACCACGGAACACCACGGGACACCCCCGCGCCACGGGACACCCTCGCATAGCACACCACCGCATAGCATAGCATAGCATAGCATCGCATCGCACAACATCGCAGACCATAACATCGCATACCATAGTAAGGCGTCGCGTCGCGCAGCACGCGCACTAGCATAGCATAGAGCACAAAACACTACGGGACACCGACGGAACGCCCGCGAGACACCCGCGAGACGTCGGCCAGTTCTTCGAACCTCGTCATGTATTGGCCGAAGCCCGCTTGAGGTTGTGTGCTCTGCATTATCCATGAATGTGCTGATGCAATTATGTCATGTATGTGTAAGGCAGTGCCTTCGGCTTCGTAGTAGTGGAAGTTTGGGCTCACGTCGTTGTCATAATGCACCAACGCACAACTGTCAGCATTAGTCACCGGAGGTAGCTTCTGAATACTCTTAGCCAACAGGACAGAAACTACGTTCTCGATATGAAAGAAGTTGCTGGTAAAGGTACTGAAGAGCAAAATGCACCCTAGGAGACAGTCGGCTTACACTCGTCATCTGGAGTATTCCCTTTTTGGTCGGGAGGTACCCAAAATGTCGTAAAAGGTCGCCCCGCAGGTAGACTGGCTACGAATGCCAACGCAGTCCGAGATGCTGCGTTGTCCGGGCCAATCTCTCGAGCGACCAAGGCTTCAATGTATACTGAATGTCGCGCAGCACCGCGCTGGGCTCGTACATCGCGGCTCCCCACTCCCATGGCGACCTGACCCCTGTCGGTGTCATTCCGCGCGACCGGGAAGGGTCCAGTCCAGTCACCCCAGTCGACTTCTGTAATAGTGGGACGATGCAAGTTAACCAGATCTCACTCGCCATGGTAATGCTGACCAGTGATAGTAGTCCTGGGCCCTACTGCACGGTTCGTCTCTGCTACTGCAGAGGCTTCAGGAACGGCCTCAGTGCTTACCTGGCGGATAGTCTGTTCTCGAGAGTGGTCGGATGTCTCTCTCTGCGGTTCGTGGCCCAGAACAGGCCGCCACCGGTCGTCGGCAGAACAGCGCGTTGCATGGAGATACCTCATTGTAGTAAACAGCGCGCTGGCGGCAGACAAGGCTTCATGCAGTAGACGGGTGAACGCAAGGAATATTTAACCTGTTGACTTCAGGCTCCATGACGTGAAGTAGGTGTCGTAGTGCTCCACTTCTGGCTTCACTGGTCGTAGCGTGTTGTACACGCGCACTCCTCAGCTCAGTGCCTTTTGCCTTATAAGCCTTAAGTACTGCCTTTGCGGCGTCGTCATTGAGTGCATCTTCCCAGTTTGAGTGAAGTACTCTGGCAGGTCCAATTTGCGGCCAGCACTGATGGTATTCGTCTGAGATGATGGTCATGGTTTTGTCTGGTATCTCGATTCCTGCGCCGCATCGAATGCAGCGATCGATTCTATGAAATATACTGCGTTCCTGTTCGTAGAACATCCTATCGAATTCGACTTCATCATTGAACTTGCCTGGTAGCGCAATAGACGGCACGACGAAATGTCCTGGTTTCTCCGAAGCCCTGCGCCCCCGGCATGTCTCACAGACGCCTCTTATAAAGTTTAGCCTAACGCTGTCCAGACCAGCTTTTGTTAAGATGGGTATCAGATTAAGCTCTTTGGCGTGGAACCACCGCAAGTATAGTTTTCACAACTCGCGCGTTGCCGCGCCTGGGTCAAAGCCACGCGAATTCTGCGAGCCAGTTTGCACATCGAACCTGGACCAGTCTGGAAGCCTTGGACGAGCAGCTGGGTTCCCCGCAAGTGATGGTGGAGGTGGGCCTCCTCCTTGCTGCCGTCCTCGTCTAGCCACTATTTTTGGTAAACGTCTGTGGTCGTCCAAGCTGCCTGCTCCGCTCGAAGCAGGTTGCCCCGCAGTCAGTTCAGCAGCATGTCTGCCTGTTTCCGTCGGGATGTCGAAAGATGGCTGGGTCATAATATCGAATCCGCGTGTGTTCGAAACAAGAACAGAAGATGCATGAGGCTGATCATGAATAGGATCGCGATTTACTGAGAACATGTAAACTGCATCTTCCCTGTTGCAAACCGGGGCATGTTGATGATGGCCCGCGCACCGTCTACTCTCGAAGGGTGTTAGCAGTAGGCGGTGTTTGGCCATTAACTCAATACTTTCCCGTTAAAAACACCAAGGGAGTCACGGAGACCCGCGGTGCACTGGTCCACGTTGAATGTGCGAGTGCCCGCGCGTTTGGCCGATGTCGTCCATGGTGGTTTTTTCATCCACCCAAACCAACTGGTTGTTCTCGCAGGCGCAACCGTCGGAGGTCGTCTTGGCGCACGGCAACCCTTCCACAAAATTAATGTGTGGAAGAATGTCCTTGCGATGTTCATGCCACGTGTCATACTTGACCTTTAAATTGAAGAAGGTCATCCAGTCGTTCTGCAGTTGAGCTATAGTATAACAACTTTCACAAAACACAAGTCCAAGCAGTGCATTACTGCATCCTGGACTTCCTTGTTTCCAAGGTCAACACAAGAACGTTTGTCGAGGTTTCCCCCTGAGAATAAACCTCGCCTGCGGGATATCTGCGACATTCCCCCGTCACCACCACATAGTTCCAGCGCGTCGAACTTGTTGTTTCGTCCGTAACACAAGGTTGGGATCATGGAGAACGCATCAACGCGTGAGTCCGCGGGTAACCCCGCCGGTAATGTAATGAAGGTTTTTTCGTCTTCGTCACTGTCGGAGTCTAGGGGGATGCCAGTGCACTGTGCTCCACGCCCGAAGCCCTTCAGGTCCTCGCCGCAATCGCCCCTGCCGTCTTCGACCGTCTTGGGTATCCTGCGTGGAATGATAATGGATTATTTGTCAACTTTCTGCTTTCCTTTCTGCTTTATCCGGGCATCGGTAGGTGATGCTGTCTGCTGTTGCTCGTTATCGGGTAAAGTAAGCGTCGGAAATTCGGAAATTCGGGAATGGGGGGCAGCGAGCGCGCGGCCGCGCTCAACCGAGGGGGGAGGAAGATGATCGTCATCGACGGTCGTGACTCGCCTTGGGCATTGTCGCTGCCCCTCGTTTCCGAGTAGGACTGGTGCCAGCGGCTTCCAGCACAGTCGAGTACGAATGTTCGTCACACCGCTCGGTAACGGTGCATTGTAATTGCACCCGATAGGTTGATCCTGAACCTTGATGTCCTGCATGATAGTATTGTCGTCGAGGCTCATCGTCGCACAGCGTACCACATGGTCCAAATCAGGGCCATTCTTGGGAGGCTGGACGTAAGACCGAACTCCTTTATCCACTCGAGTGTGTACGCTGTGTGCAGCACCTGCATGACTTTCCTGTGCTTGCGACGGTCTATTTGGTCAATCAGCCTTGCAGTCCTTATAGCCATTGTTTGTTTTGCCATTCCGCCCTCTGGGCGCCTTGGCCGTGCCAGTCTAACTCCTGCTCTGCTCGTTGAGCAGGTTCCCCCGCGACACGGCACGTGCGTTTCCACGGGTTGGCGGGGCTGCGCACGTAAGTGGTCGCCACCTGCAAGTACGGACCGCTCGGTAAACGGCTCGAACGATCGAACTTCAGACCAAAGTGACAACAACGCATTCGCATGACCTGTAGGCCTACATCTTTAATAGTAGCAACATGGGGCCCATTCTCCAGAAGTGCCCTGGAAGTCCCAGAAGTACAATAGACATGCGTGACGCCCGAGTTTTGACCGTGAGATTTTGGATGCGATGGCAATGCGGCACCGACCGCTTTCCAGACAGTGGCACATACCACTCAGAAGGCGTTGCCACCCACAGTAGTTGGTAATTCCCCGATGGGTAAGCCACCCAAGTACTGTGTACGAGTAGAGGTCATAACCTCTGCGTGTCGAGCTCGGAGTTCAGCGCCAGCTGTTCGCGTGTTCCCAATGACAAAGACACGATAATATGGATAAGATGAGCGACCCGTTTCTGCGGCAGCCGCACAGACGGGCCCGCCGTTGCCCCCGGCGCGCGCAGCCGGCGCCTGGGAAAGGGATGCAGGCGCCCCCGCGCCTGAAGAAAGCGCCTCAGTGTCCGGCCTGTCCGGGCAAGCGCGAAGCACCGTGGCTCGCGCCTGCTCCCGTCGCTCATTTTCAAGCGATGGGGGCGCCCAAATGCCCGCGCCATGGGCCCCTGAGCCGCTGCTCGAGGCAAATGCGTCACACTTCTCGGCAGTGTCGCTCGATGCGGCGGGTTGCCCCGCAGCGGCAGGCCTGCCCCGCGTGGCTGCTGGGTGGCGCCCACTTGCTGGCCTCCTCGTAGATGGCCTGGTAGACCGTCGCCTGCAGGTTCCCCACGGCGCAGTCCTGATCGGCAGGCGTGGGCTTGCCGCTGCGCACTGCGTTCCTGCGCCACCGCATCTTGCGGGCGTTGTCCACCATAGATTGGATCGCGTATGAAAGCGTCCTCGTTGATGGAGTAGCCGATGCCCTTGGCGCCCTGGGACATCATGCATGCGCGGGCGTCGACAGAAGCAGGTGCCCCCGCGCTGCTAGAAGCAAATTGCCCCGCAATCGGCTCCATGTCCGTGGTCTCCTTGATGAGCGCGGGCGTCTCCTCGCACTGAGGGTTGGAAGTGATGGTAAAAGCTGTCGAACCATCGGCCTCCGTTGCTTCCCCGTGCTCGTCAAGCACGATCGCAGGGTGCCCTGATGGTGTCTTTATCAGATCCAGCACACTCGCACCCTTGCCAAGGAGGAGCCCGTGCAGGTCTGTGCCTGGGACGACTATATTCTTATGTCCCTGTTCAAAGAATTCGGATGGCGCGCATGTTCGCAACGCTTCTCAGCCCCAGGATTGCGAGCATATTCTCACCAGGCCCCTCTGCCACATTGGCTGAGTCGGTATCTGGCCCGCCAATAGCGGGTGCCCCCGCGGAGTCGCCGTTGAATTTGAAAGTGAATTTGCAATGCGTTGACGTCTTGCAAACGGCGGCTCAATTGTCCACTCCGGTTACGTACAATATCTTCTTCAGGTCCAGCTTCTTGGCGTCGTGACCATGCGGGCGTGAAACTCGCTCGGATGTCTGCGCAGCTTTCAAACCAATGATGTTCACGTCGCTGCCGATGTCCAGCAGTATAGACAGCGTCCCATCAAAAATGGTTCCACTGCGCGCTGCTAAGGCTAACTCATGTCGCTCACCGAATATGCCCGGCACAGCAGACAGCGCTGTGCCGCGCATGCCCTTGCGGCGCCTGTGATCCAGCACCCACTGGTCCCTCGTCATCGAGGTAAGGACGTTCATGTACCCCCTGGCCTCCCACTCTGTGATAGGATACTGTTGCAGACTCCATTCAGCGGGGTACTCATCACATCGAAAAGGATGCTGCTGCATAAGCGGCACGTTATCAAAAGCGCCCTCGTCGGCACGCACGGCGACCTGGCCACCCGCGCTGATCATCAGCACCGCGCGCAGCATGTCGCGCTCAGATATGACGCTGGCGCCGCTGCGCACACTCACTGGGCACTCGGTTCTGCGCGAGCGTGGCGGGTTAACCCGCGCTCTGCCAGATGGCTCGGTGGATCTCTCCATGCGTCTCAGCCGCGCATCATGCGCAGGCAACCCCGCAGACGTCGCTGCAACAAGTGCCCCTGCAATGGCCACTGACTCGGCTACCAGCGGCATCGGCATGTCCGCAGCTGGCGTCGTTGTCGCCGGGTTTGGCCACGTGTGGAGGTGCAGCAGGTTGCCCCGCAGGAGCAGCAGGTGCCCCTGCAGTAGCTGTAGAGCCAATCATCCTGGCTCTGGTACGGTTCAGCTCTTCACGAAAGTCTCTGAGTTCATCTGCCCCGCGAAGTATTTCGCCATGCCGATCCGCTGCATTGTGCCCCCCGACAAGGGCGAAATTCGACTCAGCTGCGATGATGCCTACACCTCTACAGATGGCACATGGTGCCTCGCTTGGGGCACCTTTCAGCTGTCGCTCCACGTGTGCGTGTGCTACAATGTCCCAACACTGTGCATGGAAGGTATGGCCACATTGAAGCCTCCACACCTTGTCTTGGCATGCGAACTCTTCGAGGCATGTGACACACTTCGTGAAATCACCGTCACTGATGGTCGGTGGCGTTACCGACGGCCTGATGCGCGCTTGCCGCTCAAGCGTGGTTGCTTCCATCTCGCAGCGGCTAGGCGGAACTGCAGGGGCTGCAGGTGGCCACAGGTATGGGTCCCATAGCAAACCTTGCTGAAAGACCCATAGCGTGTTGCCCCGCAGCTGGAGGAGCAGCGGGTGTCCCCGCGCGATTGATCACGCGGCGTGCCTGCCGCGCCTGATTATGCGGCTGGCGAGCAAGTTGGATTGCGAGATTGGCCTGCTGCGCCACATGGATGGCCAATATTTCGGGGCGCAGCTCTCCCATTGATGCAGGTACGACCAGTTCTGGACCGCGTGGGTCCACGTCTTGGTCCATGGGGGCTGCCAGGTACCCATAGTGGGGCACCTGGCCAGGGATGCTGGCCTCGTATCCCGCTTCCCGTGTGTGCTGGGACATGTAGAAATCGTCTGCTGTCGTCCTGGCAGATGGGTTTTCGGGTTGGCTACGCACCCGAGGGCCCCCCCCTGTCGTCTGCGCATCGTAGTTAGGGAACATCGCAAAATCCATATGTGGTGCCACTGGCCTTTCGGCAGCGGTCGGATCATGCGTCGGGTGGCTGAAGACCGCCGGTATGTGCCCGCGCCGTTTTGGATGGTTCGGCGACGAGTTAGCATCAGGCACGCACTCCCAAGGTGGAGTCCTGTTGGCGCTTGGGAGCTCTATTCCATCCCGCCCCGTGCTCTCTACGGCCTCCTGCATCTGCCTATGCATCCACTGCTGCTGTCTCAGCAGGCTGTCGGCACTCTGGGCAACCTCTGTTGTGGGCCTCATGCCACCGTACTTGTCAACGGTAGCAGGCTGCCACGTCGGCGCAGTCTGCGACGCAGCAGCACGTGGAGATGCAATGGGCGACGTGGCCTGCAAGGCTTGGTAGAGCTGCGGGTCCAGACGGATGATTTGGAATATGGCCTGCAAGCTGTTTGTGGCCCCAGCACTCTGAGGAGTGCCAAGCGGGGTCGCGGCCCTGCTCATGGGCGCGAATGTAGCGGGTTGCCCCGCAGGTAAAGGTAACTGTTGCGCCTGGTTGCGCCGCGGGTCGTCCGCATACCAGACGCATGCGCCCAGACGCATACCAGGCGCATCCGCCCAGCGATCCATCCGAGCCGGCTGCAAGTGCCCCCGCGTGGTGCACCATTTGCACCATGAATATCAATGCGCGCTGCCATGCTGCACCTATGCTGTAGGCGTCGGCGTGGGGGCACGCAAGTTGAAAAGAGTATCTGGTACAATGCGCCCCTTCATTGTGGAATGATCGAAAACGTACTCGTGCCATTCCATAGGTGCCAACTTGAACTGTGGCTGATCACCCCGCTGAGTGTCAATATGCATTTCGTCGACCCATACTTGCCCGACACTGTCGCGCATGCACTGCGCCGCGCTATGCAAGATGCCGATAAGTCGGACAAAGAAACTCACAAGGATCAGGCCGCTGGCGCCCGAAATCAGGATGATATCGTTGGCAGACCGCCAGACCGGGATGTTATCGCGAATCATATTCTTGAATCTCACTAAGATCAGAACGTCGGAGTCCATCCGCAGGCCTGACTGGTTCCGCCCATCTCCAGGCAAATACGGGCATCCATGAATCATCTGCCTGCGCGAGTTCTCTTTAGGATTGCCTTCACTTCGGCAAGACAGACCAACATTGAATATGCTCGGGATGTTCGCCCATTTGGCCCCGTGCATGAAGAAGCGGGGTGCTCCCGGTTCATTCAGGTCTGTCACTCGAGAGCGCAGACGATTCTGGACATTTGATGCCTGGGCTGCTGTGTCCGCTGCTGGGCCACATGAAGTGAGTCGGGCGGGCTCCCGCGCAATGCAAGCTTCTTCACCCGGGGTCGATTCACTTGCATGCCAGAGGTATCGACCATCTCGCATATTTTGAGCACAACCAGCGCTTGGTATGCCCCAGTGCCCACCTCGGAGACAAGTCTTGAAAGCTTCCAGGCGATGATCGCGCAAGTCTTCGTGGTTCTTCGGTGGCCAATTTTCCAGCAAGTCACCGAGATCCACCCAGCCGCCGGACACGTCAAACGAGG
Organism: Prorocentrum cordatum; assembly: GCA_963575745.1. Lineage (NCBI taxonomy): Eukaryota > Dinophyceae > Prorocentrales > Prorocentraceae > Prorocentrum > Prorocentrum cordatum. The sequence goes on along the minus strand of CAUYUJ010004984.1, from coordinate 36,387 downwards.
TGACGCAATCCGCCAACCGATGCAATATCTTGTCTTGGTGAAGTGGCTTGTGCAGAGTGACTGTGGTGAGCCACTCCGAGCCTTGGCGCTGGTCTTTCTCATTCGGTAGCTTCGCACTCGCGCTCGCCTCGTAAAGTGTCCTCGACAAGTATTCAGCCTCAGTGCTATAGCAAAGGACAGGATGTGTCCGCAGATGGTTGCGAGCACGCTTGCGTTCGAGAGCCCTTTCAGTAGTGCGCGTTGCGTTGCTTACTGCTTGGCGCTGTACTACTCTGTAGCGGCTCGAACCGTCGTCATAATTTTGCCCATATGCTGGGTTGACCATGATCTGTTGGGGAGTGCCCAGGGGTTCCCAGCAACGCCTGCTTCCCTCGTTTAATTCGGGGGTAGCGCCAGGATGCCCCGCAAATGCAGATGCCGATTCAGCGGGTGTCTCCGCGGGAACCAAAGCTGCAGCTGGTGCTGCAAATGAGCTTGCACTCCCAAGTGACTTCTTGTGCTTTTTCCGGATATCATAGAACTGGCATCCGGAAATCTTCGGAGCTGCCACCGATGCCTTGGGCGCAGTCTGGGGCGCCGTCTTGTCTTCATCTGGCTGCGAGGAGCGCGCCCAGGATGCGCCTTCCAACGATGGCGACCAGCCATCTCTCATATGGGGCCTGCCAGGCGTGGGGCCGCGGAGCGCCACGGGCACCTTCGGCTGGGGTGCAGAGTCGCCCTGGAGCCCCGATGCCGCGGCAGCCACCGCTGGCCCCCTGGAGACTGTCCGCGGGCAGGTTTCCCCGCAGCTCTTCGCGACGCATAACGCCCAGGAGCGGCCTCTGCTGAGCAGGCTCTTTTCTTCTGCTGGAGCTGGCGACCTTGACTTTGATGAACTTGATGATCGAGACAAATCAACTTACCTCTCGAGAAGCTGCTTCAATGGGGGCTTCGGGGGCTCGCATGGATTCTCAGCGGGCGCCCCCGCGCTCGCGGACGCAGCAGGCCCCCCCGCGCCCCTGGATGAGGGCCTGTCTTGCGGAGGCTTATTTTCGGCTTGTAAAGTGCCACGTTATAAAGTTTAGCCCCGCTTTTACAGGCCGACGGATGTCGCCCATCGGTCAGCTTGCCGAGTACCTTGCAGGTTATCCCACCAATCCCTCTGCTATTGTACGCATGTGTCGTACCTGGTGCCAGGTCCACGTCCTCCTTTACGTTGGCAGAGATGTCTATGTCTGTATCTGTTGGCTCGCTACTGTCGGTCTCGCCAGTGCACTCCGATTCACGGGCAGGATCAGCGGGGTCAACAGCGAGTGCGAGGACACGATCGCAAACCTTTCTGTCAACCCTCGATTCGCCGGCACCTTCGTGAATGGAAGAAGCCGGGTGCCTCGCGGATGAAGCTGCGGGCATAGTCGCACGGCATCCTCGACTGAACCGCTCGAGGTGGTGATCTTCAACGAGTTCCTTCCGCTGTTGCTCGGCGCGTTTTGCCTCGCGATCAGTTAGCGGCTGCTAATCATCCCTGATCAAGCACATTTCCCTCGGATTGCAGGTCGGGCCCACCATGCGCCCTGGGCCGTCTCCACGGGGCCAGACCCGCGGGGCCAGCTCGAAGTTGGGACTTCTTGACAGGCGCCCCATCGGACAGTCTGGTCCGCGGCCCGAAGAATGCTCGCAGCCGCAGACCTGTTCTCGACGCTCTCGCCGATCTCTGATGATGGCCCTTTTCGCGCCCCCCCCCCCCCCCCTCAACGAGCCGGGCGTCTTGGCGCCGCCTCTTCGGCAAGAACGGGCGGTTTTGCCACGTTCATTCCGCGCCGCATTTCGTAGTGCATGCCAAAGGCGGGCGTCGTGCTCGGCGCGCCGTCGGCCCAGCCGACGCCCCGCGCCTTCTGCCGGCGCACGTTGGCGAACAAGTCCGCCGCTGCATTGACTGACTAGTCCTTCTTGGCGAGGGCCTTCGGCCCTCGGGTTCACCTCGGGCCCCCCGCGAGCGCCCCCTCCGAGGCGGGTTTCCCCGCGAACGCCCCTTCCAGGCGGAGTTCTTGGAATCCTCTGATCAGGCGTTCGCGGACGCCGTGCACCACTGGAGCGGGCGCGCGAACTCTCGCGCGAATGACTCCGCCCTTGACGTCGTGGATGACGACTCTCAGCTCCCCATTCTTCATCGCCGCCATCAGTTCGACGCGCTCGCCCCCAAACTGGGCGGCTCGAAGACCAGTCGCGCAGTGCCAACGCGCAGCGAGAGCCTTCGCCACGTCCGAGATAGGATGGGGCGCGCTTGGAGGGGTCGCCAGCATCGCGCGGGTTGCCCCGCGAAGGATCGCCGTCGCAGGGTTTCCTGCGCGCGGGGCCCCCAATGACCTGCGGTCGGAGCATCCATTGGAGCTCCCCCCCCGCGGCCGGCATCGTCGCATCGGAGTCCGCAGGTGCCCCTGCCATATCGCGATCCGAGTCGGCGGGCGCGCTGCAATCCTCGACGAACCCTATCTGCTCAGGTTGCCCCGCGATAGGAACGCCCAACCAGTCCTCGAGATTGATCTCGTCGTGGCCAACGGAACTATAATCCAAGAGCTCATCGGCAAATCTCTCGATGGACACGCTGGCGCCCAGATGCCTCGCAGCCATGAAGAGGACAGCGGCAGTGGGATTGTCTTCGGGTTCGACGAGAAACGTCTCCCAATCAACATGCGGAATGTCGGAACCGGTTTGAGCCGAATGCATCGACGGGCCCCTGCCTCCCCCATCGCCTCGGGGGCACTCACGACGAATATGTTGTGCGCTGTGGCAGATATCACATTCCATGGTTTTCCCGTTGGCGCCTGTCGGGTTACCCCGGCGCCATATGCCTTTTCCTTGGGCGCGCCCGCGGCCTCTACCTGCTCCAAGAGGCATTTCTTCAGACTGTGGCCCCGCAAGGGGTGCCGAGAATGCTAACACACCTCTGTCATGTAATCTCCGTCATTTCCCCTTACCTCTACCCTTGCCTTGACCTCGACGCCCGCCGCGCGTCGCGCCCTTCGAAATGGTTTCTTCATAAACCGCCTCCATCGGCGTTTGTGCTTCTGGTATCCAAAGAATCACCACTGTGCCGGCTGTTCCTCAGCAAGATACACGGACATGTCAACGCAACCCGGGTTAACACTTCCATCATCCGATGACGTGTCAGCGTCGGCGCCGGAGTCAAATTCGGACTCGGCGGGCCCCCCCGCAGAGCCCGCGAGGGCAGCGGCTTGGGCAGGGGCCGCCGTTGCCGACGGCCCCCGGCAGCGAGCCCACGAGTTTTGCGACCCCGTAGGCTGGCCACCCTGTTGGCTCAGTAAGGTGGTGGCCTCAGTTGGTTTTGCATCGTCGTTCCAGACGTTGTTTGCAGGTTGCCCTGCACGAGTGACGATATGAAAGGCCTCGGCGCGATGACCGCGGCTAAATCTGCCACCAATCTTGCCCGGAGTCCGCTCGGCAATATGGACGTAGGATCTCATGCGCTCTGATAGGGCGTCGAACTGCTGTTGGGCCCTGGGCATTTGGTGGCCGAGTGGTTGCGGTCGTTGCTGCGCGCGCGATGTGCCCGCAATCAGAGCTCTGAATAATATAAATGCTGGGATCTGGAAATTGGGAATGCTAGAGCCTGCGGTCTCGGCCTCAAAGCGTTCCATCTCGAAGCGGGCTGACATCTGGTCGATCCGCTCTCCCGCAAGGACGACGGAGTCGATGGGAGCCGTTCCCGACGCCCTCAACGACTTTGTCGTAGGAACATGACGTAGGTGACGCCATCGGCGTGGCGACCACCAACATTGACACCGAAGCTAATGACTGCGGGGGATACTCTCATGGCTATGGTCCTTGCAAGCCCTCCCAGACCACGCCGTAGTGCCGCGGCCTGTTGGGACGGGGTCACGTTGCCTGCAGTCACGTTGATCCAGGCGTGTACCTCGCGAGCGAACTCGCGGAATGGTACGTTACCGGCAGAGTCCCAATGGGGGCTGGCAATAATGCACGCGTCGTCTCCGCCACGCTGCATGCGTCCAACCGCGCATCCGATAGCGACCCATAGGAGGCCACATATGGCAATACCAATCCAATGGCCTCGTACACCGTGGTCGGCTGTTTGTGGCTGCGGTTTATGATGTGACGTCGTCGTTAGCCTGTGTGGCAGCGGGGGGCGGCACAGTATCGTATCGCATGTTGCCATGCATCGTATCTTGGAAGAACGTTCCAAGTGGAATAGGAGGATGGACTTCAAAAGGTAAGACTCATGTAGGAAGCCTCTCCGTGAACGGAGGTATCGCTGCAGGTGTCCTGGAAGTTGTGCGTGGGTATGTATATCTATCCGCGCAAATCTACTGCACCCTGATGCTCCACCATATCAGTAGTCCACCAGATTGAATCGTGGATGGCGAGGATTAGAGCGATAGCTGCCCTCCACAGGACAGCTCCGCTACCAAGATCGAAGGGGGTTGGGAAGCCCAACCAGATGCTTCGCCTAAGGCGAAGCCCATATCCAATTGTGTTGTCCCAAGAGTAGGAGATAGTCGCGGGAGCCACGAGCCATGTCAAGCGAACATGTTTTCGGTCTCAATGGCAAGTAGCGTGCCTCGCGATGAGGCACAATCATATCTTGGCGGCCGGCCACTTGATCCCAAACGGCCGCGGACAAACGCTCGTTACCTCTCGCCTTTGCCCTAGCCTCATTTAGAGTCAGCTGGCAGTTGCAACACTTCTTGGCCCTCACGAGCTGGTTCGGGGTCATACGAGGCACCCATCGTTTCACGTGGCCGAAAGCTCCTCGGTGCCCGTCTCGTTTTGCCCCCCCCTTTCCACGAGGGCATCGGTGGAGCGGGCGCCCCACCCGGGTCTGATAGAAACCGATCCAGTCGATGCTGTCTCTTGCAGTCTCGATGTTATTCCCACGCCTTCTCCATTGAATTCGTCACCGCCAACACCCTTGGGGCCACAACCTCGCCGACGTCGGCGCTTCTGAGACACAGCAATCCGTTCTCCTGATTTGAGTCGAGGGCGGACGCGTCGCTGAAGAATGTCATCGCCTTCCTCCGACCTGCCTGCGCTAGTTGCGTAGGTGGCATGGTCATTTCGGGAGGTCGGCCGCGTGCGTGTTGCCTTCGATCTGTTCACCTCTCTGGTTTCTGGGATGACCCTGTCGCAGGACGTATGACCATATCGGTCCATAGATGGCTCCGAGAACGTGATCTGCAATCTCCTCGAATTTGCGCTGCGACTCTCTGTCCAGGATGTTCAAGGTGAAGTCGGCTCGTCCTTTGACTGGGATTCCAGTAAACGATGAACGCCTCACCACTCGGCGGCGCCATGCTCGATACTCGGACCAACCCATCCAGGCGTCCCGGGCGGATAGGTCTGGTTTCTTCCAACCACTATGTTCACACGAATGGCTCGACCCCTGTTTGTCGTGTGAAGCCTGGATTTCATCATACAAACTCCAATCGTAACCGCCACTCCAGTCCAATTGATTATTCTACTTGCGCTGCTCATACTGGGACTGGCTCCTTCGCTCGTACGGCCACTCATGTTGTTCAAGAACCACCCTCTAGAAAGGGAGCCTTCGTTCTGAAACTGGTTGATCGTGAGCTGATCGACCAGCACACTAACTCTCTCTCTCTCTCTCTCCCTCTCTCTCTGTGTCTTTATCTATTTATGTTTTTTTTTCTCTCTCTCTCCCTCTCTCTCTCTCTCTCTCTCTCTCTGCTCACGGCCAATGCCTTAAGCAACTGCTCAAAGGTTGACAAGTGTTGGAGCAACATACCTTCGAACTCTGCTCGTTGCCCTGGTGTGAAAGCCGCTGTGCCGTCAGCCTTCGCTCCTGGCAATCCGTCCATCGTATTGCGTTGTCCATTCCCCTAACACTCCTCAGGGCCGTTCACACATGGCATGCCGTAGATCGATCACGCTCCTGCAACCACTGACGCGCGAACCATTCCAAACAATATACCTAAGGATGGAGGGATCGGATCTTTATCACGCAAGACACACAACCTATCGCGAGCCAAAGAGTGCCTAAGTATAAGTGCATACAGGAGTTCAAGATCACACATAATCAACCAAGGGAGAGAGTACTCAAATTCACGGCAAGGGGCGGCGGTGACTCGGCGTGGGCGTCTTCGATCCGCCGCACCAGCTGGCTTGCCACAGTGGTGCACGGAGTGCCAGATGCGTGGTAGTTGGCCTCCTCCTCCTCCTCATATTCCTCCTCTGCCTCATGGTCTTCTCCTCCTCCCCCTCCTCCCCTTCTTCCTCTTTCTCCTCCTCCTCCTCCTCTTCCTCCTCCTATTCCTCCTCTGCCTCATGGTCTTCCTCCTCCCCCTCCTCCCCTGCTTCCTCTTTCTCCTCCTCCTCCTCAATGAGATCTCGGCCGATCGCGCTGGAGCGCGG
>CAUYUJ010004984.1:0-25000 GCA_963575745.1 Prorocentrum cordatum | reverse complement strand
TCATCATCATCATCATCAGCATCATCATCATCATCATCATCAACATCAACAACATCATCATCACCACGATCACCACCATCATCAGCATCACCATCACAATCATCAGCAGCAGCAGCACCAGCATCATCAGCATCCCCATAAGAAGCATCATCATCGTCATCATCATCAGCATCATCGTCATCATCATCATCAGCATCGTCGTCGTCATCGACATCGTCATCATCCCTATCATCGTCAGCAGCATCATCGTCATCGTCATCATAATCATCAGCACCATCATCATCCTCACCATCATCATCACAAGAATCAGCATCAGCATCGTCACCGGCATGGTCAGCGTTGTCATCATCAACTTCAGCATCATCAATTTCAGCATAATCGACTTCATCATCATCATCAGTATCATCATCAACCTCATCATCAGCAGCAACAGCGCCATATTCATCATCACGTACGCACCACTACGAACATCATGATAAGCATCAGCGTCAGCAACATCAGCATCATCAGCCTCAAGATAAACATCAGCATCAGCATCATCAGCTGCATCAGCATCAGCAACATAATGATCCGCATCAGCATCATCATCATCAACATCACCATCACCACCATCACCACCATCATCATCAGCATCATTAAAGTCACCAGCAGCATCAGCATCACCATCATCATCAACATCATCATCGTCGTCAACATAGTCATCATCATCACCATCAGCATCGCCGTCGCTATCATCAATGTTCTCAGTATCCACCTGCTCCCGCCCCTGTCCGCCGTACCTCGCTCGGAAGTTGTATGGCCCGAATCTCCTAATCAGGCTGAAGTAGCCTTCACCGCTTCCGCTGCCGATATCGTCGAAATCATCACGGATCGTCAGCGTCACCTCCGCCCGTCGTTCTCCTGTGTGCTCACCCATCACAATCCACAGCCGTGCGCCCAAGGAATGGCCACATGAGGCGCCAGGAAGGATATTGCAGGATGCGGAGGAGAAGGAGAGCAGGGAGAGTGAGGAAAGCCCGGAGGAGATGAGAGGAGGGGAGGAGATGAGAAGGAGGGGCGGATGAGGAGGAGGCGGAGGCGAAGGCGGAGGAGGAGGAGCAGGAGGAGGAGGAGGAGGTGAGAAGGAGGAGGACAGGAGGGCGAGAAGGAGGAGGAGGAGGAGGAGGAGGAGGAGGAGGAGGAAGAGAAGGGGAGGCTTGAGGGGCGAGATGGGGAAGGAGAGGAGAAGGATGTAGAGGAGCCTCGGTGGGAGCTGCATGAGGGACGGGGAGGAGGACCAGACATAAACAGCTGGGAGCACGAGCGGGAGGCGGAGGAGGAGGAGGTTCCTCGGAGGAGGAAGGCGAAGCAGCGGGGAGGCCGGGAGGGATGGAGGGAGCCCCAGGACAATGGGGAGGGAGGGAGGCAGGCCCGCCCCTGGAGCACCGTCCGAACGACGGCGCCCTCCGCCATGCCCGTGGCGCCCGCGCGCGGGGAGGGGGGGGGCCCTCCCACGGGCCAGCCTCGCTCCCCTTGTGCCCCTGGAGCCTCTCCTCCCGAGGGCTCGTGCCACGGCTATAGAAAGACTCCCTTCAGGGAAGCCCCCTCACCCACGTGAAGCCCCCCTTGTCCCGCATCCCTTCCTCCTCCTCCTCATCATCATCCTCCTCCTTCTCCTCCTCCTCCTCCTTCTCCTCTTCCTCCTCCTCCTCCACAACATCCTCATCACCATCCTAAACCTCCTCCTCCCCCTGCTCCTCCTCCTCCCCTCCTCCACCTCCTCACCCTCCTCCTCCTCCTCCTCCTCCTCCTCCTCCTCCTCATCATCATCATCATCAGTATCATCATCCTCGTCACCATGTCAGCATCATCACCACCACCACCACCATCATCATCATCATCATCATCATCATCATCATCACCATCATCATCATCAGTATCATCATCCTCGCCATCATGTCATCATCGTCACCACCAATATCATCATCATCATCATCATCATCATCATCATCATCATCATCATCATCATCATCCCCATCACCATCACCATCACCATTATCATCATCGTCATCATCATCATCAGCATCAGCATCAGCATCAGCATCATCATCATCATCATCATCATCATCATCATCATCATCATCATCATCCACCTACTCTTCACACCTGCACCGCAGCGGGGTCCACTCCACTCCCCCCACTCCTCAGCCCCCTCCACCTCGGCCGCCCCTGTGGCCCGTGCGTGCTCCCCGCGTATTGCCTGCGAGTGGCGAAGACTCCTGGGGGCTGAAACTGACGTTCGCTTCTTTGGGGGAGAACTGCGCTCGCCCACGTCATTGCCCGCCTTTCTCAGGATTCCCGCATTCAGGACACCCGCTGCAGGACCCCCGAGAATGCTGAGTGTCTGCGGCAAGATGGGCCAGGTGCACTGGGACGTCGCCTCCACCTCCTCATTTCCTCCCCCTCCGGCGAGGATCATCACGAGTCTCACCTGTAAGGACAACCAATGCTTCGACCATTGGGGCTTGCAGGGCCCCGCTCCCGCCAATACACCACGCCGCCATTGGCACCGAACTGGGCCAAGGCCCCTCTTTACGGTCATTCGGCTGTCGAAGACGGCCGCGGGAGGCAGGGTACTTTCACAACTTCCGAACATCATCACTTACGGCGTCAACTGCTACAATCCTGTATTTGCACCCTACTGTTCCTCCACCTGCTGCTCCTCCTCCACAGTTTCAACACCCTCGATCTCCTCTCCCTCTCACTCACCCTCCATCCTCCACCACCTCCTGCTCCATCCTCCCTTCCTGATCTCCCCCTATCCCTCTTCCGAGAACTGCGGAGAGGGGGAGAGGAGAAGAAGAAGGAAGGACAGGAGGAGAAGGAGAAAGGGAAAGGGAGGAGAGAGGGGCAGGAGGAGCACAAGGGAAAAGGAGGCCGGGGGAGGGCTGTAGAAGACGAGAAAGAGGTGCTGAGTTGGGAACATCCTCCGCCTCGTCCTCCTCGTCCTCCTCGTCATACTCCTCCTCCTCCTCCTCATCTGATGTTTTTTGTCTAACCTTGATGGTTCGTTCTCCTTTTGCTCGCTCAATAAACAACTGTCGACGATATCGTTCTGATGGTGGCACGCATGACTCTGACTATTCCTCCCCCCTCCCTCCTCCGCCTCCTCATCATCATCCTCCGTCTCAAAATCCCCTCCCCCTCCTCCTCATCATCCTCTTCATCCTCCATATCATCATCAAAGCATGATCACAAAAATCATGCTCATCGTCATGAGCATCCTCAGCATTACAATCCGCACCATCAGCACCACCACCACCACCAGCACCACCATCATCATCATCATCATCATCATCATCATCATCATCATCAGCATCAGCATCAGCATCAGCATCATCATCGTCAGCATCAGAAACATCATCATCATCAGCATCATCATCATCATCAACAACATCATCAACATCATCATCATCGTCGGTATCCGCAGCATCACCGTAATCCTCAGCGTCGTCGCCCTCATCAGCATTATCATCATCATGAGCATGATCAGCATTATCAGAATCATCATCAGCATCAGCAGCACCATCATCACCATCATCATCAGCATCGTCATCGTCAGCATCATCATCAGCAGCAACATCACATCATCATCATCATCATCATCATCATCATCATCATCATCATCATTATCATCATCATCATCATCATCATCATCATCATCATCATCATCATCATCAGCATCAGCATCAGCATCATCATCATCATCATCATCATCATCATCGTCACCATCACCATCGTCATCGTCGTCGTCCTTCTCGGCATCATCGGCATAAGCACCGGCACCAGCATCATAATCAGCATCAGCATCAGCCCCAGCACCATCAGCATATTCTACATCATCAGCATCATCATAATCTCGTCATCACCATCGCCATCAGCTTGGGTATCAGTTTCGTCATCATCGTCGTCATCGTCAGCATCAACATCATCATCAGCTGCAGCAGCATCAGCAGCATAAGGATCATCTGCATCACCATCATCAGTCATCAGCATCAGCATCGTAATCGTCGTCATCAGCATCCTCAGCATCATCATCAGCATCAGCAGCAACAAACAACAGCATCATCCTGATCAGTATCGCCCCCGTTATTACCCCCCATAAGTATTATCAGTTCCTCCTCTCCCCGTCCTCCCCTCCTCCCCCCCGCGCGTTTCATGCCACCTTGATACCTTATGGTCATCCTTCCCCCTTTCCCTCCGCCGTATTCGTTCCCTCCCTCCGCAGCCTATCACCCTCTGGCGGTAGGTTCGGTGCAATCACGTTGGCATCGGCGCCATCTCTCTCCACGGAGGGGGAGTGGGAAGAGGACAAGAAGAGGAGAACGAGGAAGGACGACGAGGGGGAGACACGGCGAGAGGCGGACGAAGTCGAGAAGGAAAGGGCGACGAGGGGGAGGAGGCAAGCCAGCTAGGCGCGTTCGCGCCAAGTATCCGACCCCTCCCACCCATACCTTCCCAATGCGCAGAATGTGTCTCTATCCGCGAACGTGTGCCATAGCGGCCCTGAGCCGCAACACATCCCCATCGTGCCATGCGCAATCGGAAACGGATAGCTGCGCACATAGGAGGAGTGGGAGGAGTAGGAAGAGGTGGCAGGACGAACAGCAGCAACGGGAAATGGAGCGGGAAGAGCGGGAGGAGCAGGAGGACCAGGGGAATACGAAAGGTGAGGAATGAGAGGGGAGGCAACGATGAAAAAGGACTCGGATCGAGAATTGAGGCCCGTGCTGGAGCGAGGGCGCCATTCGGAACGAGAGGAGCAACGCCGCGATCCTGACTGAGGCCCGCGCTGCAGCGGGCGCACCAGTTTGGAAGGACTGACAACGTTCGGGCTGGAGAAATAGCACATAAGCAAGACCGAGCTTGGTATCATGCTGCGTCTCAAACGAAGTGTGCAAACAAACCAGCAACACTAATAACAACACAACTTACAACAATATCAACAACACCAACACCGACAGCAGCAGCAACACCACCAGCAGCAGCAGCAACCAAAACAACAACACCAAACACCAGCAATAACAGCAACAATAATAACGACAACAACGACAACAACGACAACACCAGCAAGAGCCACAGCAACAACAACAGCAGCAACAATCACAACCTCAACAGCAGCACCAGAAACATCAACACCAGCACCAGCAGCACCAACATCAACAACAACAGCAGCAACAATCACAACCTCAACAGCAGCACCAGAAACATCAACACCAACACCAGCAGCAGCAACAACAACCACAACAGCAACAGCAACAGAAACAACAGTAACAACACAGCCCACAACAACAACAGCAACAATAACAACCAAATCAACAACAACAGCAACAACAGCAACAACAGCAACAACAGCAACAACAACACCAACAACAACAACAAAAACAATAACAACAACAATCACTTTACCCGAACGCTCAGTGTTCTCACCAGTGCCAGGGTTTTCATGCGACGCCAGCCAATACCCCCACTTTGTGGGGGGGCAGTGCAAGCTCTACCAAATATCCACACGACTCTTCGCCACCACCCACACCCAGCTTCCCGCCCTATGACGTTCGGACACTTCACTTCGTGGCCTGCGGACGACCGTGGCTACTACACTGGCGTGGAGTACACACCCACAGAAGTTGTTAAGCCTACGTTCGTACACCCACAGAAGTTGTTAAGCCTTGTTAACCCACAGAAGTTGTTAAGCCTTCCACAGAACATCTGTTGCATATGATGCATATGGTACATGATACACATGATACACATGATACGTACTCACAAGATAGTTGATCACATCTTTAGGGCAAATTCCTGAGGGATGTGGGAATACACAAGAGAGAGAGGATATGGTTGTCCCGATGGTTGTCTCGATGGTTGTCCCGATGGTTGTCCTGATGGTTGTGGTTGTCCCGATCGTTGTCCCGATGATTGTCCCGATGGTTGTCCTGATGGTTGTGCTTGTCCCGATCGTTGTCCCGATGACTGTCCCGATGATTGTCCCGATGGTTGTCCCGATGGTTGTTCCGATGGTTGTCCCGATGATGGTTGTTTTTGGAGATTTCGGCGTGCGCGCGCGAAGAAAAAACGAATGTGTCCCGCATGGTATTATTTGACAGGGATGATGGCCCTGGCAGGTGCGCAACCGTTGTCGCAGAAGTTCGAAAAAGTTGCTCGCAAAAGCCCGTTTGACAGAAATGTTTAAAAAGTGTTGGGTTTCCTACGAATCCGCAAGAGCGCGCGGGATGAGATTTTGACAATTTTTTGTTGAAAAACCATTGGTTTTTTGATGTTTTTATGTTAAAATCGCTGCGAACACTAAGGTTTTGGAAGGATTTCGTCTTGCGCGCGCGAATGTCCACTTTACCTTATTTTTTGCAAGGGATTCTTGAAATTTGATTATATTAGAACAAGAAATGTCATTTTCTATTGTTTTTTGCAAGGGAAAGCGGATTACAACAAAACAACCGGATCCTGTACACACCCTCTTTTCTGAGGCTTCCTCACGAAAATGATGAAAATGTAGCTGCGGCCTAGGCGGCGCAGGGGGGGCGCGCACCAGGGGGCCCAACAATAATTATTCTTTAGAATAAATAATGTTCAACAACAACAACAACAACAACAACAACAACAACAACAACAACAACAACCATTTTAAGGCTGTACGTTCTTACTTGCCCGCGAGTCATTCAACACGTATACCCTACACCCTCGATACCCGCCCTCTTCGTCTTCGATCACACCCCTTTCGGGGGGATTATTTCTCTTTGCTGGGGCCGGCGGGCTTAGACGTACGGGCAAACCGGAACGGGCGGACAATCCTTCGGGGGCGTACATATCTCTGCCCGCCATTGGAATTGGCGCGGGCCCTGCAAGAGGAGGAGGGGAAGAACGAGGAAGAGTGGGAGGAAGGGGAGGGGGAAGGACGAAGGAAGAGGGAAGATACCACGTTGTGAAGGCGTCCTTGGCGCGCGCGTGGTTCCTGAGCGCCGAAACGCGATTCCAGAAAAATTTGTGAGGACGTCGCACGCGAGAGCGCAGTCCTGAGTACATTGTGAGGAAATCTCAAGCGGAAGCGGGGGCCCTGACTAAGTGGCGAGGAAGTCTCAAGCGGGAGCGCCCTTCCTGAGCACATTGCACGGAAGTCTCAGGCGGGAGCGGGGGTCCTCACTAAATTGCGAGGAAGTCTCAAGCGGGAGCGCCGTTCCTGAGTCAATTGCGCGGAAATGTTAAGCAGGAGCGGGGGTCCTGAGTAAAATTCGAAGAAGTCTCAGGCGGGAGCGCCGTTCCCACGTAAATTGCACGGAAGTCTCAGGCGGGAGCGGGGGTCTTGATTACATTGCGAGGAAGTCTCAGACGGGAGCGCCTTTCCTGAGTAAATTGCGCGGAAGTCTCAGGCGGGAGCGGGGGTCCTGAGTAAAAACCGAGGAAGTCTCAGGCGGGAGCCGTTGTTGTTGTAGCCCGGGGGGCAGGGGCACAGTTTGAGCAGGAAGACTTTCCTTGAGAAAAAACCAGGTGCGAGCCCCGGGGGTGGCACTTCAGTCGAACAAATCAATGTGCACCGGTGGGGGGGGATCAACAATAATTATTCTTCAAGAGTGAGAGTTTAACAATAACAGTAACAATAATAACAATAACAACAATAATAACAACAACAGCAACAGCAACATCAACAGCAACAACAACAACAACAACAACCATTTTAAGGCTGTACGCTCTTACTTGCCCGCGAGTCGTTCAACACGTATACCCTACACCCTCGATGCCCGCCCTCTTCGTCTTCGATCACACCCCTTTCGGGGGGGATTACTTCTCTTTGCTGGGGCCGGCGGGCTTAGACGCACGGGCAAACCGGAACGGGCGGACAATCCTTCGGGGGCGTACATCTCTCTGCCCGCCATTGGAATTGGCGCGGGCCCTGCAAGAGGAGGAGGGGAAGAACGAGGGAGAGTGGGAGGAAGGGGAGGGGGAAAGACGAAGGAAGAGGGAAGATACCACGTTGTGAAGGCGTCCTTGGCGCGCGCGTGGTTCCTGAGCGCCGAAATGCAATTCCAGAATAATTTGTGAGGACGTCGCACGCGAGAGCGCAGTCCTGAGTACATTGTGAGGAAATCTCAAGCGGAAGCGGGGGCCCTGACTAAGTGGCGAGGAAGTCTCAAGCGGGAGCGCCCTTCCTGAGCAAATTGCACGGAAGTCTCAGGCGGGAGCGGGGGTCCTCACTAAATTGCGAGGAAGTCTCAGGCGGGAGCGCCGTTCCTGAGTCAATTGGCGGAAATGTTAGGCAGGAGCGGGGGTCCTGAGTAAAATTCGAAGAAGTCTCACGCGGGAGCGCCGTTCCCACGTAAATTGCACGGAAGTCTCAGGAGGGAGCGGGGGTCTTGATTACATTGCGAGGAAGTCTCAGACGGGAGCGCCTTTCCTTAGTAAATTGCGCGGAAGTCTCAGGCGGGAGCGGGGGTCCTGAGTAAAAATCGAGGAAGTCTCAGGCGGGAGCCGTTGTTGTTGTAGCCCGGGGGGCAGGGGCACAGTTTGAGCAGGAAGACTTTCCTTAAGAAAAAACAAGGTGCGAGCCCCTGGGGTGGCACTTCAATCGAAAAAAATCAATGTGCACCGGTGGGGGGGGATCAGCAATAATCATTCTTCAAGAAAGAAAATTCAACAACAACAACAACAACAACAACAACAACAACAACAACAACAACAACAGCAACAGCAACAGCAACATCAACAGCAACAACAACAATATAACAAAAACGCGGAGACGGGGGGGCGGGCCACTACCTGGCCATCTTCGGGGGAGAGCGGAGGGTAGTATTCGTACTCTGAGTCATTGCGGAAGAAGGGAACACCGGGAGGAGAGGAAGACGGGGAGGGAAAAAGAGAGAGGACAAGGAGGACAAGGAGGAGGGAAAGTGGGCAGTGATGACGAGGAGGAGGCGAAGTAGGGGAAAGAGGGAGCACAAGGAGGACAAGGATGAGGACAAGGGGGCAGTGACGAGGAGGAGGAAGAGGAGGAGGCAAAGCAGGGGAAGGGATGGTACGGAGGAGGAGGAGGAGAAAGAATGTCCCCCTCCCCCGCAGCCTGGATCCCTGCCACGCGTCGTGGAGGATCTGCGGGATCCAACAAGCCTGGAAGAAGAGCACTATGGAATCCTTCCCGGCGCGCCGGGAGGGGGTGAGCCGCCTCGCCAAAGCAGAGGGGGAGGGGGGAGGGGAGGGAACGGAGGAAGGAGGACGATGAGAGACACGAAACAACTGGCGCTCACGAGCATGATCGACAAGGAATGTCGACGCGGGCTCCCGGGGGTGCCCCAGGCGACCTCTCCCAGAGGGCACGGGACGCGTGGCGGGGATTTGATGCTCCAAGTTTCGTAATGACAGGGAGGGAGCCACAACCCGCCCAGACGAGCAGTCTTTCCCCCCCCCCCCCCCCAAGACCAGCCGCCATGAAAGGGCGGCCTTTTGACCAGACCCCACTAGAACCCTCACAGAAAACTCAAATCAGACCCCTTCCGAAATCAAACCACCCCCCTCTTTATTCTGGAATCCGGGGTATTTCGAACATGCCATCGGATGGTCGTACCTGAGCCAACCTCTCGACTCAGCAATGACAGCGCAGTTGCGCAACGTGAGCCTCAAAATCCAACCAGCTCTCTAGGCGATAGGTACTTCCAAGTACGAGCTCTCTGCAAGCGGTGCGTGAAGGGCTGCTGGAACGTCCAAGATTGTCCTGAATAATTCCAAAGTGGGCTCATCGAAGGCGTCAGACGGCCCAAGAGGCCCCTAAGAAACTCAAGGAGGCGTCAAGAGGGCCTCAAGAGGCCCCCTCTGCCTCCTCGTCATCTTTCTCCCCCTTCTCCTCATCCTCCCTCGAGTCCTCCCCCAAGCGTGCCCCGAGGGTTTTCACAGCGGCTGGGGCACTAGTCCAAAAACAGAACAGGGTTTGGCCTAACGTTTGGCCAAATTGGCGTGTCCAAAAGACAAGAGGCGGCGGTGGTTCGCCGCAAGCGCATTCGATATAATGTGGTCAGAGCGCAAACTTGTGCGACAACTTCGCAGATGGAGAGGGGCTCACGTGTTACCAGGGCAACCGCTGTTCTTATCATTGAGCAAGCTGGTCCTACCCAGTCGAATCCCTGGTATTCAGAAACCCAGTGGGCTCTCACCTGAGTGGACAGCCGATGGAGGGGGGGGTCGCTGTTCAAAGGCTCGCTACACAGGAGGAAAAGTGTTAAGAACTTCTGAGCAGGAGAGTCGAGACGGGAAGGTGGATTGCGGCATCGTTGGCGCGTCATGGGTGTATTACTTGTATGGTGATCCTCCTCACTATCCTCCCATTCCCCCCTACAGCCCGCCTCAACACTCCCACTCCCTCCTCCTCCTCCTCCTCCTCCTCCTCCTCCTCCTCCTCCCCATCGTCCTCCTCCTCCTCCTCCTCCCCATCGTTCCTCCCCCTCCTCCTCCTCCTCCTCCTCCTCCTCCTCCTCCTCCTCCTCCTCCTCTCCTCCCCTCTGCGCTCTCCGCCTCCCCTCCTTCTGCTCCCCTCCTCCTCCTCCTCCTCCTCCTCCTCCTCCTCCTCCTCCTCCTCCTCCTCCCTCCTCCTCCTCTTGCCACCTCCTCCTCCTCCCTCCTTTCCTCCCTCCAAACCTCCGTCCCTCCGCCCTCCATTCCCTCCATCCCCCTCTTTCCTCCCTCCATCCCTCCGTCCCTCCATCCTTCAATCCCTCCATCCCTTCATCCCTCCACCCCCTCCATTCCTTTGCTTCTTCCGCTTCCGCCCCCTCCTCCTCCTCCTCCTTCTCCTCCTGCTCCTTATCCTCCTCATCCCCTGCCTCCTCCTCCTCCCCTCCTTCTTCTTATCTCCTCCTCATATCCCGAACTCATCATCATGAGGGCCCCTTCTCCCCAGGGGCCCCGTCCACCCAACAACACAACATCGTCACCACCATCACTGTCGCCACTGCCGTCCCCGTAAGCATCAGCATCATCATCAGCAGCATCATCATCATCAACAGCAGTATCGTCATCATCGTCGTCATCATCATCATCATCATCATCATCATCATCATCATCAATCTCGTCAGCATCATCATCAGCATCATCGTCATCATCATCATGCGCACAATCGGTATCGCCATCGTCAATAGCATGTATGTCATCAGCATCATCATCATAATCAGTATCATCAGCATCAGCATCAGCATCAGCAGCAGCACCATCAGCTGCACCATCATCATCAACATCGTGATCATCAGCAGCAACAACATCCGCATCATCAGCAATCTCGCCAACAATATCAGCATCGCCATCATCACCGTCATCAGCACCAGCTGAATCATAATCGTCATCATCCTCAGCATTAGCAACAGTTGCATGATCATGACAGCGGTGTCAGCATTACACTAAGCAGCTTGAGCATCGGCATCAGCTGAATCATCAGCAGAAGCAACAACATCAACATCAGCATAATCCCCCTCCTCATCATCACCACCACTATCATCATCGTCAGCATTCTCATCAACAGCAGCATGATCACCATCATCATCAATGTCGTCAGCATCATCATCAGCGTCAGCAACATGATCCTCTTCATCATCAGCAGCAGCGCCACCATCATCATCCACAGCATCATCATCAGCATCATCATCATCATCATCAGCATCATCACCATGCTGCCACCGAGTTCGCCAACGAGGCGCCCGAGAAGCGAAAGTCTCTACAACCCCCGGATATGTTATATGTTTCCTGGCTTCCATTGTTCCCAACCATCCTGTGGTGTTGGGTCCTCGTTTTGAAGAGACAGCGCCCCGCGTTCACTCCTCCTCCCGCTGCCCCCTCCCTCCTGCCATCATCATCATCATCACCATCATCATCATCATCATCATCATCATCATCATCATCATCAGCATCACATCAACCCCTCACACGTTTCGTGGCCCCATAGGGAGCTCCAGCGAAGGCCCCAGTGGCTGCGCTCCCATGCGCCCACCGCACCCATTTCTGCACACCCCTCACACGCTTCGTGGCCCCATAGGGAGCTCCAGCGAAGGCCCCAGTGGCTGCGCTCCCATGCGCCCACCGCACCCATTTCGGCACACCCCTCACACGTTTCGTGGCCCCATAGGGAGCTCCACCGAAGGCCCCAGTGGCTGCGCTCCCATGCGCCCACCGCACCCATTTCGGCACACCCCTCACACGTTTCGTGGCCCCATAGGGAGCTCCAGCGAAGGCCCCAGTGGCTGCGCTCCCATGCGCCCGCCGCGCAGATTTCGGCACACCCCTCACACGTTTCGTGGCCCCATAGGGAGCTCCATCGAAGGCCCCAGTGGCTGCGCTCCCATGCGCCCACCGCACCCATTTCTGCACACCCCTCACACGCTTCGTGGCCCCATGGGAGCTCCAGCGAAGGCCCCAGTGGCTGCGCTCCCATGCGCCCACCGCGCCCATTTCGGCACACCCCTCACACGCTTCGTGGCCCCATAGGGAGCTCCAGCGAAGGCCCCAGTGGCTGCGGCGCCACACACCCCTCACACCGGCTTCCAGCTGCATGCGCCCACCGTTTCGGCTTCGTGGCCCCTCCAGCGAAGCCCCAGCGGCTGCGCTCCCATGCGCCCACCGCACCCATTTCGGCACACCCCTCACACGTTTCGTGGCCCCATAGGGAGCTCCAGCGAAGGCCCCAGTGGCTGCGCTCCCATGCGCCCACCGCGCCCGTTTCGGCACACCCCTCATACGTTTCGTGGCCCCATAGGGAGCTCCAGCGAAGGCCCCAGTGGCTGCGCTCCCATGCGCCCACCGCGTAGATTTCGGCACACCCCTCACACGCTTCGTGGCCCCATAGGGAGCGCCATCGAAGGCCCCAGCGGCTGCGCTCCCATGCGCCCACCGCACCCATTTCTGCACACCCCTCACACGTTTCGTAGCCCCATGGGGAGCTCCAGCGAAGGCCCCAGTGGCTGCGCTCCCATGCGCCCACCGCACCCATTTCGGCACACCCATCACACGTTTCGTAGCCCCATGGGGAGCTCCAGCGAAGGCCCCAGTGGCTGCGCTCCCATGCGCCCACCGCACCCATTTCGGCACACCCCTCACACGTTTCGTGGCCCTATAGGGAGCTCCAGCGAAGGCCCCAGTGGCTGCGCTCCCATGCGCCCACCGCACCCATTTCTGCACACCCCTCGCACGTTTCGTGGCCCCATAGGGAGCGCCATCGAAGAAGATACTCACAATTGCGGTACTCGCAACTGCATCTGGTTGGGTCCTTCGCCAAGATATCTTTTCCTTCCGATTGGCGTCGGGCCCCGGTGGGGTCTAGATGAGTGCAAAATGGCCCCGAGACGGCCCCGCAAAATAATTCTGGCCTCCCCAAAATGATCGGGTAGCCCTTCCCGGCGAGAAAACTGCCCCGGCCGTTCGATCCCCCAGGCGGCCCGTGCCAGATGCAAGCTGGAGGGCCCCAGTCGTCTGCTGACTTCCAGACAGTCTGAGGCTGGCCCCTCGCCCCCGAGGATTTCGAAAAACTCGCCTTTGGGTGCCCCCCCCCGCGTCGCCCTGCCTAATGTCAGCAATATACATGCGCCGAGCCCCCTGGGTCTTGACACGATCCTTGAGCGCTGCAATGTGGGGCTTCGGGGCCCAAGACGCCCGCGCAGCCCGCCCGGCAAAACGATCGGCCGAGACACCGCCTGCATTGCGGCGCTTGGTCGCGCGCCCCCGTCGAAGTCCAGGAACCGATCGCGCCCTTTTCATCCCCGCGACCAAGCGAACGCTCTCTTCGCCCCTGTCCCCCACCGAGCGCCGCACTCCACGGCGGAAAAAAAGCGCGCGCGACGCCGCGGGGCGCCCGCGATCAGCACTTCCTGCGACTTCACATCTAAGCACCACCGCTGGCAACGAGCGGCGGAAGGCGAAACACAGAGCGGCCAGTTCAGCTTCGTCGGCGCTCGGGGGCGCCCGATAACGAGGCCGCCGAGCGCGCAATGCAACGTGGCTCGCGAGCGGAGAGGCGCGGGGGCGCCGGCGGCCCCGCCCGCTGCGGGGGGGGGTGGCCAAGTCGCTTCGAAGACCGACCCAACAGAAAAGATGTCCCCCTGATAGCTGCATCTCAGAGCGTGAATTACCTCCCCCGCTTTCGCCCCCAGGCAAAACCAAGCCATGCCACGCGCCTCCTCGTCAAGCGGCCTGACCAGTACAGGCCGCAATTTGGCGTCGTTTGGTATCTATTGGAAGCGAGGGTGGTCAAAAGCGAGGTAGGTTGGTTTTCCTCCGAGCATCGGAGACCCCAGAAACCATAGATCTCGGAGCGCCAAGACGGGAGCGGGCCCGGCGACAGGAGGGGCAGGAGCAAGGCAACGCTCGAGCAACGCGAGGGCGAGGCGAGAGCCCACGTCGGCAGCGCGGAACCCCGAGGCAAAGAACGGCGGTTCCTCCCCCTCGATCTGGGCGCAAGCACAACGGGCGCGCGAACGAGGCAGGGTGCCAGAGACTTTCTTTTCACGCACTGTCCAGCGCGCACTACGGCCAGGCCCAGACTCGCACCCGCGACCCAACTGCCATCGCATCAACCGCCGCCCGCCGCCCCCCCCCCCCCCCCCTAACAACATTGAGAAGAAATCTCGCTGCTCGGGGGGGCGGAAAGGGGGGGGGGGGGGGGCGCTTCCGCATGTAAAAACTCGACTACCGGCTGGACGAACAACCCCTGCATAACTCGGGGGGAGACGCGCGCGCGGCTGCCTGCTCGCTCTGCCGCAAGATCACGCATGCGCGACCAAGCCCTGCGCCGCGCGGACACGCGCGCCAGCGGGGAAAGGCCCACTCACTCAGACACGACGCGCGCAAAAACGCCACCCCGAGCACGCGCCGCACACATAATACTATAAGAGCCTCGAACGGCAGACCAGGGCGACGCAATCCCCTGGGGATGCCGCGAGGACGCAAGGACAGCCGCCGAAATATGACGCTTCGCGGGCCCATCCCACCACTCGGCCTGCAGCGCAAACTTTACGGGAAGAACAGGTGGCCCTGGACATCGGACTCAACTTTCCGGCAGGGCCCACCATGAGAGCCAGTCCTTGACCGAGCGTCGGGATGATGATCTAGGAGTTGGCTAGCCCAAGATCTCGACCGATCCAATTTATCGTTGCTGGAGGCGAGCACCGATGCGCCGGGAGTGGTAGCGCCTTCCAGCGCAGCAGGAGACGCGGCGCCAAGCGACTGCGCCTGGGCGGACCATTCGCGAGCGTAGACAGACGAGCTCACCTGCGAGAAACCGCATGCGTCCGAGCTTTGACCACAGGCTCGCCACGAACGTGGCCAGCAGCCAAACCCAATGCCTAGTTCTGGTCTGTCATGGCAGACCGAACGCAAGGCAAGGCGAGCAGCCGAGCGATTGCCTGTCGAAGCCCAGCGCGGCCAGATAAAGCACGCCTTCTGCCAGCGGCGACGCGCATCTCAATCTTGCCGAGGAACTCGCGGAGAAGCCGCGAAGCCCCGGAGATCACGAACGACGCGGTTGCGAACAATATTCCTCTGCAAGCCGAAGACACCAGCGTCGATGCTCAGCGCGGCGCACCTAGTCTCGGCCTGCGCCTAGCGAAATGTGCCCAACGTGGCAACTGCAGCGCGTCGGTCGCAAAGTGGCAAGCCGGCGCGATGGTCTGCTCGACCGCGGTGAGATCACTTGCGCATCCTCGCACGCCCATCGCGCGCGGCATGCGGCGCGTGGAAGTCGAGAGCTTGGGCATCCACAGCGGAAACCCACTCTTGATGGCGGCCTGATGTAATCAATGATGTCTGACAAACCCAAACGCTATCTCGAGATCGAGCGGAACAGAGCGGCCGCGGCGGACGCGCCTCCAACGGCGGAGCACTCGGACCACGACTGGATTTCCACGCGCACCCCCCAGGCGAGCGCCCATGAACAGGTCCAAACAAATCGGGGAGTTCTCACTCTGACAAACCTTGACGAGGGGCATCCGGAACCTACGTTGGACCCTGAAGGGCACGCGACGGAGCGCACTAGGCCCCACACTACCCAGACGCCCCAGGATATTGAGATCCCGCATCCAGGAAGAAGGCCACTGCACATTTCTTTGAGTAGCCCCGAGACGGTCACAGAGTACGCGTCGAGCTCCACCCGGCAGGAGAAAATGCCGGGAAGAAATTTGACCACGCCCCGCCCCCGTAGATGCTTTGCAGATATTGAATCCTACGCTCAGCCCATCGGTCGCGGGAGGAGGATGCTTTCCTAGCGACGAAGGCCAAACATGTTCGGGGTAATGCGAAGAGACTTGCCACCATCCTTCCCACTCACGCTGAGGAGCAGCCATCTGCTCGCGAGACGCAGCGGACCCGCGCGCACCGCGTTTCATGCAAGAGGTTTGCCTGGCCGTGGGCAACGGCGATTGGGGGCACAAAACACACGCATCATGACCATATTCTTGTCGGCCCATCGCTCTCGCTAAACTTCTTCGCGCGCGGAGGCCCTCGACCTCGGAGTCAGTGGCTGCGCGAAATCATTGCAGCAACTCTTGCGCCGCGGGCTCAGGAAAATGCCGAACACGTCCCAGGCACCGAAACCAAGCCCCATAGAGATCCGCACACGGTACAAATCTCACCTGGAAAGCGAACAGAGCCCATTGACAGCATCTCCCCAGAGTTGCACCTTGCACCTCATGGGACATCGGGAGGGCTTAGAGGCCCATTGTGACGTTCTTCCACCAGGCGCCCCGCTGAGATAACCACTCTCGGGAATCTGCTTCTTCTTGGAGGCCTGGAGAGTGGGGCCACGCACCATCTGTAGCAAACTGAAGCTCCTTGCCGTTCACGTCCCAGTCGACAGTGCCATGCCGAGTGCGCTTGATGGAGTTTGCATATGACTGCATATGCCAACGACATTGCCCACTAGTAAGCCCAACATGAGACTTCTGCCCCATGAGCTTCTGAATGTTGTAGTCGGAGGCTTGCTGCTCAACCGACAAAGCGCGCAATGTTACGCTCCACGCCGTCCGCTTCGGCCCAGCAGTCACCACCATCGTCTTCCATTGCAAAAGGAATCTTCATCAGAACCATCATGGCCATGGAAAGCGACAGTTTCCTCAATGCTAGCTCAGGCCGGGGAAGCTGAGCAACACCAGGAAGGGGGCCACCAGGAGCAGCAGCCGCAAGTGGATGATCCTGATGCCGAGCACGGTCGCGCGCACGCGCGTCACCCCTGAACTGCGTCGCGAAACTCGGGTCGATGTCTCTGCAACTCCGAAGTACGGCCTCCTCGGGGGATGCGTCGGAACCTCTGGCTCCAGTCAGACCGTGGACCGATTGCTGCGCCAGCTGCTTCTCCTGCTCCTCGAGCAGCTTGACCTCGCCGCGCAGCTTGGCCACACGCTCGAACCCCAGGCGGAAATGTTCCTCGGCCTGCTGCTTGAACTCGCCCTGTGCCTGGCAAAACTTGGTGCGAACGCCACTGTGATGTTGCTGCGCATGTCGTGAGACCGCCGTCTGCTCTTCAGACTGCACCGCGAAGCTTGTGCATCTCTCTCTTCTGGGGGCCAGGCATCAAAAGACTGGCTGCCTCGAACTGTTGTTCATCCATGTCGGCAAGTTGCTGCGGGTGACCTGTGGTGGCGGCGGTGGCGCCCACCACTGTCTGGGAGAACCAGAGCCCCACGTGTTGCCACCACGCGCGCTGCCACCCCAATTGCTGCCGTTGCCGGCCTGGTAGGCGTCGCCAGCTTTAGAAGGCTGACCAGACCAAACAGTGTCCTGTGAGCGCAGAGTCACAGCATTTACATAATAAAAACCAGCTGAGATTTTGGCGGCACCCGCAGTGTCCACGCATGGGCATGTGAACGAATGTATGCATAAACTTGCGCAATACGTGGCCCCGATCGAGAGGCTGCCCACTCAAGTGTACCGTCGACGGATGTGTTGGCAAACCAGATCTGGCAAAGCGGGGGCTGCCAGGAAAACGTGCCGCCACCTGTATGGCGAACTTGAGCCAACATAGCAACGGACATGTCACCCTCCCCCCCCTCCTCCTCCTCCTCCTCCTCCTCCTCCTCCTCCTGCTCCTCCTCCTCCTCCTCCTCCTCCTCCTCCCCCTTTTCCTCCCCCTTTTCCTCCTCCTCCCCCTCCTCCTTGTCCTCCTCCTCCTCTTCCTCCTCTGGTTCCTTCTCAACCCTCCCCCTCTTAGGGTAGAACGGCGTCCCAGTTTTTATTCCACGGCGTGCAGCCCAACATGCCTGATCAGGGCAACTCTCACGGCCATCGGTTCTGGATGGGCTGGTGGGGTTACTTTTTTTTACGGCCGCAGGCGGAAGCGCCAGCGGCGGGCGGTCACGGTCGGGCTGCGGCCGCGACTAGGGGGCGGGCGCGCGCGGGGCCGCGGTCAGGCGGCGGGCAGCGGCAACCCAGGGCGTCTGAGAAGCCAGGGCGTGCAAATCCAGGGAGTGTGCCGGGCAGCCCCTGAGGTGAACATGCAACGGCACATCCAGGGAGTCTGAGAGGCCAGCCACCGAGGAGAGCCGAGCGTAGCCAAAATGGCGCGCTAGACGTTCCCACTGTGAACGAAACGGACGAACAGAGGTAGGGAACGATTCCCGTGCGGGACGTCAATCCAGGGAGTCTGACGGGTATGGGCAAACTGACCCTGGTGACGCAGTCCAGCGGGAAAAGTAAACTGACGGCGCCAGCGAACCGTCGCGACGTCAGAACTCGCATCCAGGGAGTAGAAGCCAAAACCGCCCGAGGAAGAACCTTCCACTGCTGAGATGCGCCTGCGTCCAAGGGACCAGCGATCTGGTCAGAACGCAGCAAGGTGCACGAAGCCCCACGGTGAGAACTCGATGGTAGCTGAGAAGTGCACCGATCAATGCGACCCAGCGCCACCCACACTCCTACGTAGGGTAGCACCCGAGGGACGGGACCGTCGTATACCCAAGACGCGTCCCTCACAGCCACATCGTTCCAGGGGGCACGGCTGAAGGCCGTAGAAGCTGGTAGAATCCAGGGAGTGGGCAATCTATGGACAGGCGAAAACCGCCGGATCGCCCACAACCGCGCGCCAGGCTGGGCCTAGCAAGTGAAAACAACTACAGTGAGGCCAGGGGCCCCGGGTCCACACGCACCCGAGATGCCGAGTGGACGAAATTACTGGCACGCACACTTGTATCCAAAGGCAGGAAGTGCGCGTGCCAGGGGGGGCGGCAGAAAGCCGCAAGCGGGTGAAGAGGACTAATCATCACCCTCAGAATCGCCACCATCATCCTCCACCACCACCATCAAAATCAGCATACTTATCATCCGCAGCATCATCAGCATCAGTATCATCAGCATCAATATCATCAGTAACAGCAGCATCATCATCAGCATTCGCATCATCATCATACTCATCTCATCATCATCACCACCAGCATCACCATTATCATCGTCAACATAATCGTCATCAACCGCGTTGTCGTCGTCGCCGTTACCATCGTCATCCGCATCATCAGCAACATCACCACCACCATCATCCATCAGCAGCATCGTCAGCAGCGTCACGTCAGCATCATCATTAGCAGCATCACCATGAGTGTCAACATCATCAGTAGCGTCAGCATCAGCGTCAGCATCTGCAGTATCAATATCACTAGTATGGTTACCGGCATCAGCAGCAACAACACCCGCATCAGCACCGTCATCGCCAGTCCCATCATAAGAAGGATCAGAGTCATCGTCGGCATGCCTGTCGTCTGAACTGCCATCAGGATGAGCCTCCCCATGACCGTGATCGTCATCACCACCATCAGCAATATCGTCGTGAGCAGCATCAGCCGCATCGCCATCAGCAGCATCAGCAGCAACAACACAATCCACATCAACAGCACGATCATCATCCTCATCAACAGCATCATCATCAACAGCAGCATCAACATCATAAACAGCACCAAGAGCATCAACCGCATCATCAGCATCATCACCAGCAGCATCCGCAGCATCAGCATCATCGGCATCGTTATCATAATCAGCATGAGCAACATCACCATCATAATCATCATGATCATCAGCAGCATCGTCAGCATCAGCATCATCACCATCATAGTCGATATCATAATCATCTCCGTTCGAAATAGCATCATCATCACCAGCAGCAGCAACATCACCATCATCAGCAGCATCATCACCATCGCTGGCAGCATCCTCATCAGCAGCAGCAGCAACAGCATTAACAGCGGCCTCATCATCACAATCTCCATCGCCATCGTCATTATCATCGTCATCGTCAGTATTGCTGGTATCGCCAACCTTACCATTATCAGCACCAACATCAGGAGCAGCAGCAGCAGCAGCAGCAGCAGCATGCATCGCCTCCGTCTCCTCTTCCTCCTCCTGTTCCGCCTTTCCTCTCCGTTCCTCCACCTCGTGCCCCCATCCCACTCCTCCTCCCCCTAATCGTCCTCCTCCCCATCCTCCCCTTCCCATCCTCACACTCCATCTCGTTCCCTCTCCTCCTCTTCCTCCTGCCCCAGGCTGAGCAAGATGAGTAGGGCCCCTTTTGTCGGCGCTATACGTCGACTCGACAGGTGGTCCAGTAGGGGGAGCTGCACACAGGCAGCAAGCGCGGGAAGAGACGTCAAGGGAGCTGGTGGTCCCTCCAGACCCTGGAGGCTGCCACAATGAATCGTTTCGTTCTTCACCTCACCCGTCTCTCCTCCTCATCCACGTCATCGTCCTCATCCCTCCTCCTCCTCCTCCTCCTGCTGCTCCTCCTCCTCCTCCTCCGCCCTCCTCCTCCTCCCCCTCCTCCATGGCTCGGGCAGCTTCCAGGCTCGGGAGTATGGTTACGACCCCTCGCCAGCCCGGACCGATGCGTAGCATGGCGGGCATTCAGAGACCAGGAGCTCGTCCACTGTGCTACTCCTCCCCCTCCTCCTCCGCATCCGCCTCCTCCTCCTCCGCGCTCTCCCCAAGGGAGGGGAAGGGGAGGGAGGGGGATCGTGGAGGAGGGGCAGGAGGGGCGAGCAGAAGCAGGAGGAGCAGTGGGGAGGACGAGGCTCGAGCCAAACAGTGTTTTCCAAGTTCGGTTTGCTTTCGCTATCCCTCGTTCTGCATTCGTTCCACCTAGACGAACGCAACACGAAACTGGTCCACGAAGTTGCAAAAACACCGTTTCGCTCGAGCCCTGGAGAAGAGGAGAGAGGAGGAAAACGGAGGAGGTAATGTGAGGATGTGGCCCCTTGTTTCTGGTTGCTCGAAATGTGTTCAGGGAGGCAGCGTTTTACGTGCAGACTGCCAGGGGACTGTCGACTGAATACCAGAGCCCGCGCGATCATCCAGTGCCTCGAACCGACGCTGCTGCTTGCGGGAAGAGTTCCATGAACTGTTGCCCAAGGCGCAGGCTGCAAAAGATAGAGCCCACATTCCCTACGCAGCAGTTGAGGAAGGCAAGAATTCCGAACTCGACTGGGCTGGCAATCGTTGTGTGGACCTGCAAATATGCTGCCAAAGGTGTGGGGATGCATCGTGGTCCTACGTGCTATGAAATACCTGGGGGGACTAGAAGGTACTGATACCGCTAATCCCTGGACCTCTACCAGGGTACGTTCTGACAAGAATTTCGAAGCGAAATCAGCGGTGGCGACGAGGGCCTCCCAGGAAGCCGAAAAAGGCGGAGACGAGGGCAGGGCAGCGGTATGGGTACCTTTTTCTCCTCAGAGTACTACGCGAGGTGGCCGCGCTGGCGGCCACCCACTTTCCTGGAAGTCGACGATTCCAAGTGTGCGTCTATGTGTTTCCTTCCGTCCCTGCAGTCGTGAGACCCAGGGACTCGACCCCCGTCCGTCTCTGGGGCTCGCGGGGCGGTCGAGGGCGGATGAGCACAAACCTTGGGCCGAAGTGGGCACGTGCCCACTGGATGCACACACCAACATGAAAAGGCCCAGGGACACGCAAACGAACAGACACAATTCCTAGGATTCCCGATCTGCTCCCAGCTTTTTCTAGGTTTTCGTCTCCCCCCCTTGCAATAGTTTCCAATACATTTTCCTGGGAGTCGACGATCATTTGTGTCTGTATGTTTCCCCTCCTTGCAACATCCTCTCGAGCCAGGGGAGTGCCAAACTGGCGACCCTGGCGGCTCTTCAGAAAAACAGCCAGAAGCACTGAGGGGGCGCATCGACCTGGAATCGAAGATGCATCGCCGATAGATCGGCGACAGGCCCCCAATAGCGAATCCACACCTTCCTGGGCAGGTTGAGGTTATCGGGTCCCTATCAGCGGTCCGTGGGCGAGTTGGGGTCGACACACACACACACACACACACACACACACACACACACACACACACACACACACACACACACACACACACACACACACACACACACACACACACCCATGCCCATCCCTCCGATCGCTGCCCCTGAAGCACTCCCGTGCCCGTTGTTTGCCCTCAGGGGTCCTACCGCCGCAGCCAAAGGATAGCAGATAGCCAGGTCATCGTGCGCCGTGCGCGCGGAGGAGGAGGAAAAGGAGGAGGAGGAGGAGGAGGACGAGGAGGAGGAGTAGGAGGCGGAGGAGGGAGGAGAAGGAGGAGGAGGAGGAGGAGGAGGAGGAGAAGGAGGCCGTGCGAAGTCTCGCTGAGTCGTGCGAACCGTCCAAGCCCAATGTGGCCTCTGGCCGGCAGCGGAAAGGAAGCTCTGAACCTCAAGGTTGGACGGCTGGAGCCTGAAATTGGACGGGGGACTTCGAGGATCTATCTTCGAGGTTCGAGGGTCGAGGCGGTGTTTCCTCGTCTTGGGCCTCTGGGGGGCCGTTTTCGGGCCCCGGGACGCCCGAAACGCGATCCAGGGTTGAAAAGCCGCGTCGGATGGACCCCAGAAGGGGTCGGGGGACCGATTTGAACTGATAGTGAGCGGCGCGCCCGGGGGGGGGAAGTGAGAAGGAGAAGGCCTTCTCAGAAGGCGGCGCGGCTTCTCAGAAGCCCTCGCGCCATGGGAGAGGTGATAATGTGTCTTCAGCGAAGGCTTGGAAAACTCATCAGAAGGCCAGGGGACTTCCGAACCTTCTGAGAAGGCCTTCTCCTTCTCACTTCCCCCTCGCTCGCCGCCGATGAAAGGCCCCCTCCCATTTGGCAACCTGGCTCGCGCCGGAGACGCGGTAATCATCCTCAAGTCTTCCGCTGATCGGAGCCAGGCCCCCCTAACACGGGAGCACGGGGTGCGCTTAGAGGCTTCAAGATCTTAGGCGCACTTACGAGCTACCTATAGCTGGGTGTAAGTTACTTATGTTCTGTGTTAAGTAACAGTATATGTTGAGTACGTTCCCTAACTAAGGGCATATGTTTGTAAGTGCTTCTCTTGCGAAAAAAAAATTACATGCGCTACTTCTAACTATTTTCCATCCATCGCCGAGCGGGGTAAGTTACATATATGCACTTGTAAGTTACTTAACACATTTTAGGCACCATCACTTAGTATTACTTATAAATTACTTATAAGTAACTTGTAAGTTACCTCCTTCCCTCCCTCCCTCCCTCTCCCTCCCTCCCTCCTCCGCGCCGCGCCGCGCGCCCGCGCCGCGCGCGCGCAAAAGGAGTGAATTGGGGGAGGTAGCGATGGCGATCGCTTGCATGGGGAAGGAGGAGGAAGAGTTGGGGAGGTAGCGATGGCGATCGCTTGGGGAAGGAGGAGGAGGAGGAGGAGGAGGAGAAGGAGGAGGAGGAGGAGGAGGAGGACGAGGAGGAGGAAGAGGAGTGGGGGAGGCAGCGATGGCGATCGCTTGGGTAACGATGGACGCGGTGACGCGCATGATGACGATAACGACGATGACGATGACGACTACTACGACGACGATGACTACGATACTGGCCATGCTGACGACACTGACAACACTGACGATGATGATGATGACGACGATTGCCGACGATCCTGACGATGATGACGACGACTACGGCAATGATGATGACGTCGCTGATGATGACGATGACGACGTTGATGATGATGATGGCGACGACGATGGTGATGATGACAGGCGATGACGATGATGGCGATGATGATGACGACCATGATGATGATGATGACGGCGATGATGACGGCGATGATGATGATGGCGACGAGGCTGCCTCAGACGACGGCGACGACGACGATGGCAGGAACTCGCCCAGGACTCCAGAACAAGGACTTCCTTGTGTTGGAGTTGAGGCTATCCACCCTATGGGTGAGAGGACGGCGCCCTCGTCGTCGTCGAGGTTGGTTTGAGGAGGTTTGGGGTTCTTGCGGTTTTGGGTTTAGGTTTTGGATTCTGGTGGTGTTGGGTACGCCGAAGTTGTTTTGGTGAGGTTTTGGTTTCTGGATGTTTTAGGTTTACGTATTGGGTTCTCTCTCCCCCGCCCCCCATCATCTCTCCAGTCCCCCATCATCTCTCCCGTCCCCCATCAACTCGCCCGTCCCTCATCGCCTCTCCCGTCCCCCATCGTCTCTCCCGTCCCCCCCTCGGGTGATACAGGAGGTTGGGGCCTCTCGGAGGCGCTTTCGGCCCGCTGGACGGGCGTTCTTGGGAGCGATGGAGATCGCTGGGGCGAGCGGGGCGTGGCTTGGGAGGTAGCGATGGCGATCGCTTGGGCGAAGGGGCGAGGGGGGGTGGGGGCGGGGGTGCACGGGGAGGTAGCGATGGAGATCGCTTGGGCGAGGAGGGCGTGGATTGGGAGGTAGCGATGGCGTTCGCTTGGGCGAAGGGGCGATGGGGGGGAGGTAGCGATGGAGATCGCTTGGGCGAGGGGGGCGTGGATTGGGGGGTAGCGATGGAGATCGCTTGGGCGAGGGGGGGCGTGGATTGGGAGGTAGCGATGGAGATCGCTTGGGCGAGGGGGCGAGGGGGCGGAGGTGATGGGTGGTGGTGGTGGGTGGGTGTGGGGTGGGGGTGGGGGTGGTGGTGGTGGTGGTGGTGGTGGTGGTGGTGGTGGTGGTGGTGGTGGTGGTGGTGGTGGTGGTGGTGGTGG
>CAUYUJ010004983.1:45000-65168 GCA_963575745.1 Prorocentrum cordatum | reverse complement strand
AGTAGTAGTAGTAGTAGTAGTAGTAGTAGTAGTAGTAGTCGTAGTCGTAGTCGTTGTCGTAGTCGCAGTAGTAGTAGTAGTAGTAGTAGCAGTAGTAGTAGTAGTAGTAGTAGTAATAGTAGTAGTATTCGTAGTCGTAGTCGTAGTCGTAGTCGTAGTCGTAGTCGTAGTCGTAGTAGTAGTAGTAGTAGTAGTAGTAGTAGTAGTAGTAGTAGTAGTAGTAGGTGGAGGAGGAAGAGGAGGAGGAGTTGGAGGAGGAGGAGGAAGAGGAGGAGGATGAGGATGGGGTTCGACGGAGGATGAAGAGACGGAGGAGGAGAAGCAGGAGGAGGAAGGAGGACCAGGAGGAGGAGAAGGAGGAAGAGGATGAGGGGGACAAGTAAGGAGTTTGGGGGATGATGGGGAGGAGGAGGAGGAGGAGGAGGAGGAGGAGGAGGACAATTACGAATCTTACAGCTGTGCTTGAGTTCGCCGCGTCTTGCATATGGTGGGCGCCTGCGCGTTGGCGGGATTGTCACCTGTACGGCCCTCACGGGGGCCTCCCAGAGAGCCCTCCGTCGTCACTGCTGGGGCCGCCCCGAAGTCCCCGTCGGGGCGCGGTCTAGCAGATGTCGGGGCTAGCAGATGTTGGTCGGGGTCCTGGCCGCGGCCTGCATCGCACAGCCTCGAATCCATGTTGCCGCGTGATCTGCTGTAGACAGGTGTGCACGCGTGCGCAGGTGCGTGCGGCTCAGGGGCCGGTCTTCGGAGCTCAGATGTCTTGCAAGGGCTACCCTATATGAGGCCACGGCCTCACTTCGCAGGCCGCTAGCTGGCCCGTGTCCTCCTGGAGACGTTTCGCGCATCGTTCGTCGTTCGTTCGCTCGCTCGTTCCTTGCCACTTGTGCACTATGAAATTGCTCTCCTGATGTCTCCCCTGTCATGGTGCCTGTTTGCGTCCGTTTCTCTGGCGTATTTACACAGATGATTCCATGATGGCATGTAGGATTTTCGTGCGATCGAATCGTATGATTCCTTCAGCAATGGTCGTCCCTGTTCAGAGCTGGCCATACTTCCGGATCGGTGCTTTGCTGCCGTCGTTCAGAAAAGCGCTGTCGCCCAAGTGCGGGCCATCTTTGTGTATCCGATTGTTTTCTCGTTGTCGCCAGCCACTTGCCGCATCATTTCCCTTTGGCTGATCCCCCTTCGTCCCCCAACTCCTAGTTTTCCTGCTGCTGCTGATCCTCATCCTCTTGCTTTTTTTTTTACTCCCAGGACTCCTCCACTCCTGTCCGTTGTCCTGCTCATTTGCCACCACTTTATCCAATGTAGAAAGCCCCTCCGTTCTGGTTGCACATCGCGCGCGATGGGTTCGTGGTGGGGGATCAAGGTTTTCTAGGACACCCCACGGGTACACCACAGTGGTGAACAACGCAATGGGGAATGAAAGGTGGCACTGTAAGGTGTCAGATGTGGCGCGCGCCTAGCTGACCTTTCTCCTCTACCTTCTCCCCTCTCCTCTCCTCTCTCCACTTTTTTTTTCGTCTCCTTTTCTCTCCTTTTCTTCTCCCCCTCTCTTTCGTCGGCTCCTCCCTCGCGCCCCTCGTACTGTCGCTGCCGATGCTGCTGCCGCGACTGCTGGGGTCATCCTCCTCGTCCCCCGTCATACCCCTGTCTCCCGTTGGTCTCTTCACCTATGCGCCTCAAGCTGCTGCTGCTGCTGCCGCTGCTCGCTCTCCCGCCCGCCGCTCCCGCTGTTCCTTCCGCTCCTGCCGCCGCCGCCGCTGGCTTAGCTGCCCTGGCTGCCACTCCTGCTCCCCCTCTGCCTCCGCTCTTCTTCGGAGCAGGGGCGGCCAGGCGGCTGGGCGCCCGCCCACCACGGCGCGACGGCGGTCCCCCTGCGCGGGCCCATGGCCGGCGACAGCTTCGGGGATGCGCAGGTGGGGCTGTACGCCGACGCGGGTGTGGAGAGGCCGCCAGGGAGGGGGGGGGAGGAGAGGGGAGGGCTGACTGCGGTCAGGGGCGTCCGCTCAGGCTGTCGCGGCCGTGGTTCTGGCCCAGCACTCTTCGGCGCGGCGCGCTGAGCACGTCCCAGTCCCCAAGGCATCGGCTGCCGAGCTTTTGCCAGCCTCCCGTCCTTCGAAGCAGAACGACCCGCCATCGGCTTGCAAGCCATAAGCCATCGGCTTGCAAGCCATAAGCCAGAAGTGAACTTCCCCACCCTGTGCTATCGCTTCTGTCACGACGATTCGGAGTCCGGTCCTGGGAGAGGCTGGAGCAACTTGCCGAGTCGCCATCCTGCCACTGCCAGGGCTGGCACCGAGTCTCGAATCCAGGTTTTCTCCTCGCGTCCACGCTGAAGAGGGAGGGCGTGCTGGAGTCCGCAGGTGCGCAGCGGCCCGTGCGTGCCGCCCGCACTCGCGTCGTCCCTGGCCAGGCGCCTCCAGGCCTCCCCCTCCCCCTCCCTCCCCAGCCTCCCCCCTCTCCTTCCCTCCCCGCTTCTTCCCGCTTTTTCCACTCAGTTCCTTGCCCCTCCCGTCCCCCGTCCTCCATGTGTTCTTCCCTTCCCTCCCCCCCCATCTCCCTCATTTGTCCCTGCCCGTTCCCGCCTTCCCCTCTCCGTCTCCCTCCCCTCCCCGCTCCCTCCCCCTCCCCCTCGTCGTCGCCTTCACTTCGTCTTCCCTTTGCACCCCCGCTTCTCCTCGTCGTCTCCCTCGTCCCCTTTTGTCTCGTCGTCGTCGTCGCCGCTGTCGTCGTCGTCGTCGTCGTCGTCGTCGTCGTCGTCGTCGTCGTCGTCGTCGTCATCTTCGGCGTCGGCGTCGGCGTCGGCGTCGGTGTCGGCGTCTGCGTCGGCGTCGGCGTCGTTGTCGTCGTCCTGGCGACTGTCGGGGACGAGGAGGGCCCGTCCAGCGAGCCTGGTGGCGGATACCCCGGCCGGGCCCTTCCGCCCGGGCGGAGGCAGTACCGGCTGCACCGGCAGCACCACCAGCAGGCGCCGCAGGATCCGGGGGGGGAGGCCCCCTGATCCCCCAGGATGTGGAAGGATGAAGGTGGAAGCAGGAAGTGGAAGCAGGAAGGTCATCCACGGGCCCTGGGACTGTCAGAAAACGACTCTGAATGAAGAACTGGTCTGAGGGAAGGCGCTGGGGTCCAGGAGCCGTTTCTTACAGGACCCCCGTCTTCATGTTGAAACGAGGAGGAGGAGGAGGAGGAGGAGGAGGAGGAGGAGGAGGAGGAGGAGGAGGAGGAGGAGGAGGAGGAGGAGGAGGAGGAGGCGGAGGCGGAGGCGGAGGAGGAGGAGGAGGAGGAGGAGGAGGAGGAGGGTGGTGATGATGCTGATGACGAGGAGGGGAGCTGTATGGCTTTCTTTTCAAGGGGAGTGTCTGAGACTCCAGGGGGCTCTGCAAGGAAAAGGGTGACGTTGTCGGGGGACGGAGAAAGGGGACAGAGGAAGGTTTTGCTCGTACATCCGAGGTCGCGTTTTTTTTACAGCGTGGCTCCCCAGAGGTATCGACCCGTTCCCGGGGGACCCGTTTGTCTTCCTGAGTCGTTTTTTGACGGCCCGGGGGCCTGGCAAGGCCCCGTGGAGGCCAAAAGCGGCCAGACACCTCCATTCCTGCTTCTCCCACGACGCGAGGACGTCGGGGTGCTTCCACCACGGGGCTCTTGCCACCGCTTTCGTGTACGTGTACGCCGTCGGCGTGTATGATCGGGTGCCCAAGCTGGGTTTTTCTGGGATGCAGCCTCGTATTTGCTCGGCCGATTGTATCGCCAGTTCGCCGCAGTCGTTCACGTTGCGACGCTTGCTCGAGCCACTGCTGGCCTGTACGCTTCGTCCCCTCAGCTTTCCTCCTTATCCTCCAAAATCGCGCTATCAGCGCCGTCTGTCGAGAACGCTTCGCTGCACACCCGCGGCCCTGCCCGGGCGCAATGCGGCCCGCCTGCAAAAACTCGGACCAGGTCGATTGGCGCGCCGAGAAGGGAAGGCAGGGGGGGCACGGGCCTCCTCGGAGGGCGGCGGCGGGGCTTTCAGAGGCCCTCCCGCGTCGGGGAAGACTTCGGTGGTTTCGGAGGAGGCCGTGGAAGCTTTTCGGAAGGCCAAAGGCCTTCTCGGCCTCCTGAGGAGGCCCGCACCCTCTGCTTTCCCCCCCGCGCGCCGCCCGTTGGAAGTCAGCCTCCTCGAGAGCAAAATCCTCCCACACCGACGACGGCGTTGCAACGCCTGGGTGCAGATGGCTTGGCAACCTGCGCCTGGTCACCTGTGAGGCGTGCCTGCCCCGATCGTGCTTCGCAGAATCTGTGGGGGCGCTTGCAGCAGGCGCACGTGCGGGTCTGCGGCCCAGCGGGGCCATGGCTGGTGCTTCGAGGCGCTTGTGGGGGAGCCAGCTGTTAGCAATGCCGCGACGGCGAGCACCCGCCCCATCCCAACGGGATGCGGGACCACTGTCAGCGAAAAGGTGGATGGAGCTTCTGCAGAGACTGTGCTTCTGATGGTGCTGGCCTGCCTGGGTCGTGGCTTACCGGAGGTCTTCGGACGCACCAGTTCTTGCTGCGATTACCGAGAAAGTACCGACACTTGATGGTTTTCACGTGTGTGGCCCTGGGATGCGATTCTCGTTCGACACTGTTTCGATACTTCTATGGGTGCTCGAAAGTATATCTTGGATGTAGTCCTTACGTACGATGAACAACATGAGTACAGAGTAAGCCTTGGGTTCGTTTAGATGGAGTTCGAACTAGAGCGCAGCGGATGGGCGCCCCGGCGCCCATCCGCTGCGGCACCCCTTCTCCCATTCGGGGGCCCCCAGACGGATTGGTGACCACACCGCGCGGTGAGGCAGTGGTGACTCGGGGCCACCGCGCAGCTTGGGGGCTCGGGTCGTTCTCCGAGGAAGCCTCGAGCGACTGGGGCCTCCGGGGTCCCCAGCCTGTGCGGTGACGCACCGCGCGGTGAGGTCGTCGGGAATTCCGTTCGTCACTATTCGGTGTTCGGGCCGGAAGGCCCGCCCGCTGCATCCGCGTCTGCCGTGCTGTGCTGTGCTTCCAGTCGGATCTCGGATGCGGGTGATCTCGTTGATGCCAGCGTGGCCGTGAGGCGCACCAGCTCTTGTAACCTTGGCATCGTTGCCAATTGCTGCTGGCGTTTCCAACGAGGCTTTCTACGAGAGGCGGCTTTGGAAGATGGAAACCTCACGCGATGCGCACAGTCAGCGCCACGCGTGCTTTGTAACATGCTGCTGGCTCTCCTGCCGCGCAGACTGGTTCGATGCCGTAACGGCCCAAGGATTCCAATCGGGCCTCCCAGCGATGGCGGAATTCGTTTGTTCATTCGCTCGTTCCAACGAGGCTGCGGAGCTGGCCAGGCTCGGGGTCACGAACCACGGCGTCGACAGGATACGTATACTTTGGACGCCCTCCGAAGCACCCACTGGCCGCTGGGCAGCGGCAGCTCGACAACAAGTGGTTATGATTAATGGGTAATTGTGACTCTGATTACTCTCCCAGGAGACGACGTCCATCCGACGAGCGCTCAGCCCAAGCGCTGCGTAGGGTGAGCTCGCAGTGCTCACCAGATCGCGCAGCTTTGCGAACAGGGCGTGCCACTCGAAGGTGCCCTCTTCCGAGCTGTCATGGTCATTGTGCGCGGCGTGCGGTGCCGCGACCGACAGGTTTCTGTGCTGTCGCTCCTCTTGAGGCCACTTCGGTGTCACAGCTCCGTGGACCACTCTGGCCCGGGGCGTCCGGGTGGATCTGGCCACGGGTGCCCTCGTGCCGCCGGTCCTGCCCCCCGCACTCCCTCGCCCTGGTCTGGCCACGGGTGCCCTCGTGCCGCCGGTCCTGCCCCCCGCACTCCCTCGCCCTGGCACCTCCCGCCGGCCACTCCCGCGGGTCGCTTCCCCTCCCGCCCGCGCCCCTCGCTCCCCCCTCCGAGCCCGCCCCCCCCCCCCCGGCGCTGGCCGCTGGCCGCCTGCAGGACCTGCACTTCCAGCCCGTGCAGCTGCAGCAGCACTACGGCAAGGAGAGGCAGCCCCAGCAGCCCCAGCAGCACCAGCCCCAGCAGCACCAGCACCAGCCGCAGCGCCGCCAGCAGTGGCAGCACGACCGGCCCGCTCAGGGCGGCCCGCAGGTGGGCCTGTCCCGCGCGTGCCTTCCCGCGGGGCCGTGCCCCTCTTCGCGTCGCGCTGCATCCTCTGGGGGCCTCTGCCCTGTGAGTGGTGGTCTCGTCTCCGTGCCCGATGCTGCGTCCCGCGCCGGCTCGACGCGGCTTCGGCGTTGGTTCGATGCGGATTCGGCGCTCGGCATGGGTTCGACGCGAGGTCGGCGAGGATGGCTGCGTAATTGGACAGGCAGGGTCCCCCGAAGATGCAGCACACCCTGCGCTCTCTCCAGTTCCCCTCGCCCGAGGCAGAGGGACGGCCCAGACACTCTCTCGGAGGTCTGCGCGGATCTCTTGCGTCAGCGGCTGGACCTCCGTGGCGGCACTCTCGGAGCCGCCCCCGGCCCGCAGAGCGCGCCAGGGAGCGGGGTCAGCGTTGACCCGACAAATCCGCGCGGACCTCCGTGAGTTTGCGCGTCGGCCCCGCGTGTGTCCCTCGGCTGCCTTCGGCCGCGGCGTGGATGCCCGCGCCGCTGCGACGACGGAGTGTCGTGCCGCTCTTCCTCCGTTCATGGGCTACCTCGGCTACCTCCGCGCCGTTCCTCCTGGAGGTCTGCGCCACCCCGTCCTCCCCTCTCAATTCTCACCAAGCGCGTTCCACTGCTCGCCTGGTGCCTGCTCGCAAACGTCCGACAAACAGATGTTTGCCTCGGTGAGATTTGCCTTAGACCCCCCGCGGCGGGTATAGGCCATTTGCGAGTACTTACTTTGCGAGCAGTGGAACGCGCTCGTCGAAATGCGCTGGGATGTTTCGGGGGGCCCCGAAGGGGCACCGTGGGGGGAGGGGGCGCCCTGAGGCCTCTCCAGGGCGGGAGAGGGCGAGGAGGCCCAGATCGGTGCACGACTTGGAGTGCCTGCGCGCTGCTGTCGTGGAGCTCCTCCGATCGGATGTCCAACGACCTTTCCGTGATGTCGTTCCACGTGCCACGATGCCGGCGCCCCCCCCCGCTCCCCCCCCCCCCGCGGAGCCAACCGCCCGGCGTCGCTCCCCCCTCGGGGCGCGCGGGGGGGCGGCTGGGCAGGCGGAGGGGGCGGGGCGTGGGGGGCGTTGTCGCCCCTGGCAGGTGGAATCGGCTCGGGCCCCCGTCCGCAGGCATGTCTTCAGGCATGGGGAACAGCAAAGCGAAAAGGAATGACGGGTCCCGAGGCTCCCCGCCTCCCGCCTCCAAGGCCCCCTTCTGGATCCTCGTCCGTGGATCCGAGATCAGCTCCTTGTTGTTTAAATTCGGCTGTATTGGAATCTGCCAGTGTTTGGTGGGTTCGATCTATGACGGGCCCTGTCCATTCACCGTGTGTTCAGCATGCTTCATATGTTCAGGCCACGAGGGTTCCACGGGCCAGGTTCGACAGCTTGTGGCGGGGCTTTCCCTGTTGCGTTCCAGGATTCGGTGGGCGTTTTAGGTGGGGGTCCTGGCCTTCGTGGGCGACCTGGGCAGGTCATGGTCATGGCAAATTGACAGTTTCGCGCCCAAGTTCTTTACTCTCGTGGTCCGCGGTGCTGCGAGACGGGCTGTGGAGAGAGGAGATCAATGCAATCAGTTTGTCTTGGAGGAGTGGAACGGGCCAATCTGCTGGTCACCGTTCTACCAGGCTTTGGGTCAGAAGAGTTCGGAGGCGTGGACCAAGTTGCACAGGGCGGCTCTTTCGGCCCTGGTCGCGAACATTTTTTGGTGCCAACACAGGATTGTTGAGCCCAATACTGGCAACCCTTAGGATTGTTCTCCATGCCACGACGGCCGTGGCACCCTGATCCATCGTAGATTCGTTTGCTGCGCTTCATCCTGGTGCCGCGAGAACCTGGATTCTGTGTTGTCGCGATCCGCTCAGGGAGGTGGCCATCTTTCGCAGTCGATTTGCGAGCTGTTCAGCACGGCCATCCTCCCGAACCCCACGTCCTGGGTCAACCACCACGCGCTTCCAGGGGCCTCAGGACGGGCCGCTGTTCGTTCCCGCGGGGGCCCATGTGTTCGCGGACGGGTCGGTGTTCGAGGGGGTCCTTGTTAGCATTCAAGTCTGGGGGTGGTCTGTGGTGGTGCTGGAACCTTAAGGGCGCGCGCTGGCAGCATTGTCTGGAGTAGTCCCCGCAGTGGAGGCGCTGGAACAGCTGGCCCGCGACGGGGGGCATCTTGCAGTTCCGATGCTGTCTCCAGGGCGGTCCTGGGTCCGAGCGTTCCTATTTTCGTGGGCTGTACGGCCGCAGTTGGATGTCTCGGAAACCTACCTGGGGCTGCTGGCGCGAAGGCGGCCAGGGCTCAGTGGTGGGCTGAGCTCGGTGGCCGCCTGGAAGGACTTCGCGCGCCTCGAGCGAGGACGTGCGAGATGGGAAGATCGCGGAATTGCAGCGTTTCGGGAATTCGGATAGCCTTTTAGTTCACGGGTGTGCTGATTTCGTGCTCAGGTTAGCCAAATGTTGCGCCATCCATCAAGCTGAGTGCGTAGAGCTGGCGCTGCAGGACCGCACTGGATAGGACCCGCTAGGCTACATCCTCCCCGACCCCATCCCTGGCCCCCCCTCCCTTCCTGGAAGCGGTTCGGGGGTGGCAGGCCGCAGGGAAGAAGCCGGGGGTGGGGCCTCACTTGCTTCCTCCTGGGCCGCCTGTGTCTGAGCTCCTGGGCAGCCCCGAGATCCCGCCAGAGGTTAGTACGTGCGCCAGGGAGGACACTTGCTCGAACAGGGGGACATATGCGAAGATGATCGTTTTGCACGCGCTGCAAGTGTGTGGCGCACATGCAGTCGAAGCGAGGCAGCCTCCGTAATGAATGCAATTCGTGAAGCTCCGGCCAGAGAACATTTTTTTAGTGACAAAACGTTTGAATATGGTGTCTACCCTGCCCACTTGAATCCGTCCAAGTGTTGTATGGCTTATGTGGGCCCCCCTCCTCGAGGTCGGGGGTGAATGGGCCCTTCTTTTCCCCGCCTGGTCCCCAGGCCTCCAGGGTGCCCCGAAACAAGTTCGGGCTTCTTTGTTCTCGTCTTCCTGCGAGAGCCCCGCGGCGGACATGACGCGTGGCCTCGCGCTGCACGGCCTCGCGCAGGACGAGGCTGTGGAGCTGGGGAGGGCGACCGAGGAGCAGCGTAGGAAGGGAGAAGTCGTCGAGGAAGAGCTCGACCTTCTCTTGGCCGCCACACTCGTTTTGTTTTTCCTTCTTATTTCTGTTGCATTCGAACGTGGTCGAGTCCTTCACGGTCGTGCGCCATCTCTTCTACCCCCCTCCCCCTGGTTCTTTTCTTCTCCCCTTCCTAAGAGGTTAGGGCTAACCGCGTTACTGTCGTCCGGACGCCGCCATCGTTTCTCCTACCCCTCCTCCTCCTCCTCCTCCTCCTCCTCCTCCTCCTTCTCCTCCTCCTCCTCCTCCTCCTCCGCCTCCTTTTCTTCCTCCCCCTCCTCCTCCTCCTCCTCCCTCCTCCTCCTCTTCCCCCCGCTCCTCCTCGTCGTCGTCGTCCTCCTCCTCCTGCTCCTCCTCTCTCCTCCCTTCATCCCCGCGGCCCCGCAGGGCGGCGGCGGCGGGAAGGCGGAGCAAGGGTGGGGCGCGGGCCCGCGTGCCCAGGCCGGCGGGCGTCCGCGCGGGGGGTTGGCGGCCGACGAAGCGGAGGAGGAGGAGGAGGAGGAGGAGGAGGAGGAGGGGGGAGGAGGAGGAGGAGGAGGAGGGGGAGGAAGAGGGGGAGGAAGAGGAGGAGGCGGGGGAGGAAGGGGAGGAGGAGGAGGAGGAGGAGTCTCCGAGAGTCAACGCCCCGAGCTTTCTCCCCATTGCCGTGGAGCAGTAGCGCAACTTTGGTCACAGATTGCGAAGGCCTTGCGACCGGTGCCGCCGACCCTGAAAGGGGGACGACAACGCCGACGCCGACGCCGACGCCGACGCCGACGCCGACGCCGACCACGACGACCACGACGACGACGACGACGACGACGACGACGACCACGACGACGACGACGACGACGACGACGACGACGACGACGACGACGACGACGACGACGACGACGACGACGACGGCGACGACTACGCTGACGACGACGACGCCGACGACGACGACGACGGTGACGACTACGCTGACGACGACGACGCCGACGACGACGACGACGACGGCGACGTGCGCAGGCAGGCGGGCGTCCGCGCGGTTGCAGGGCGGACGGCGAAGCGGTGGCACGTCGGGGGCTCCCGCGCGTAGGCCTCCCAGCTTGGGTCCCAACAGATGGGGTCGGAGGATCGCGCCGCATCGCCGATGCATCGGCGATGCGGCGCGATGTGGAACCTGATTTTCTCCATGCCGATGGCGCCGATGCATCGCCGACGCCGTCGATGCATCGCCAATTCATCGCCGTTGCACTGGCGATGCGGTGCGACCCCCAGACCTCGTCTATTCGGACCCCATGAGGGGCGGACAACGAAGCGGTGGCACGCCAGGGGTTCCTATGCCCTGGAGAAATAATGCGACTCTGTTCGTAGATCTGCTCGTTTTCTTC
The DNA here is from genome assembly GCA_963575745.1 of Prorocentrum cordatum. NCBI lineage: Eukaryota > Dinophyceae > Prorocentrales > Prorocentraceae > Prorocentrum > Prorocentrum cordatum. Next base: position 54,569 of record CAUYUJ010004983.1, on the reverse strand, counting down.
GCCTTCGGCTTTTCGCAGTTTTTGGCTCTGGGGCCGTGTTCGGGCCCGAGGCCGTCAGAAACGGACCCGGGATGAAAAGCTACGCCCAGGGGAGTCCTCCGGACGATTCTTCGACACGACTTGCAAAAGTTGCATTGCTTTCCCGAGGGGGTGTAGGTCCTACTGCCTCCGTCAAAATTAATAGCAAAAGCGCGTTACCTGCGAAGTACTTGTGGGAGCCTCCTCTCTTTCCACTGTCCGTCATCGTGGAACTTCCGAGCCGCGCCAGTCCAGGCTGCGTCAACAATTTTTGAGGTTCATGTTGTCGATGGCTGCAGGAGATGTCCTTGGCCCCACTGTGTCCCCGGCTTTTCGCCCCTCTTTGGAGCCCCTGGGGCCTTCTGGGCTTCGTGAGGGGTGCTCTGGATGCCGCAAGGGCCGCCTTGGAAGACGTGTGGTCACGCTTGGGCCAACGACATTTCTGGCAACTCCTGGGCATGCAGTTCTCTGGCCCCGCTCCGTTTTTCCTCCTCCTCCTCCTCCCTCCTCCTCCTCCTCCTCCTCCTCCTCCTCCTCCCCCTCCCCCTCCCCTCCCCCCTCCTCCTCCTCCTCCTCCTCCTCCTCCTCCTCCCCTTCTCCTTCTCCTTCTCCTTCTCCTCCTTTCCTCCTCCTCCTCCTCTCCTCCTCCTCCTTCTCCTCCTCCTCCCCTCCTCCTCCCCCTCTTCCTCCCCTCCTCCTCCTCTCCTCCTCCTCCTTCTCCTCCTCCTCCTCCTCCTCCTCCTCCTCCTCCTCCTCCCTCTCTGTAAGCAGTTGGGATAGTCCGTGCTCGCTCTGCATTCTATTCTGCTGTCTTGGCACCAACCGCCAGCGTGGGCTAATCTCTGGGCCGCCCAAGAGGGGTCCGAGGGGATGCGGTCGGAGGATGGCGTCGCATCGCAGATGCATCGCCGATGCGGCGCGACCCTCCGACCCCATTAGCTGGGACCCAGTTTGGTTGGCTCTTACGGTCTTGAGGAAGAAAACATACACTTTCCGGGGGCCGCGCGGGTTTCTTCGATCGGCGATGGTCGCCGTGCAGGGTCCATTCCGGTCCAGTCGATCCGATTCGATGCCGATTTTGGCTGGCTCGATCCGATTCCGATGCTCCCACGATCCGGTACGACCTGATGTTTGCATGGCGCTGCTGTGCACCAAGGCGGTGCCGATCCGATTCGATTTCGACTTCGTGCCGATGCGGCTCGATTCGATGCACAATCCGATTCGATCCGGTTCGACCAGGAAGGAGAGACCCTGCCGCGAGCAAGTCACGGCAGAAGGTCTTTGGACATGCGAAGCTCCTGGGGCCCTCGCCAGGCTCCGGGGCCGTCAGAGAAGGCTCGGGGTGAGAGGCCGGTCCTTGGGGAAGGTGTGCAGCTCTGCGGGGAGCCATGCCGCGAACAGAAAAGTCAAGGCGTCAGGTGCCCGCGGGGTCCGGAGGGGAACGGGTCCTGGAGGCTGTTGGCCGCTTGCGGGAACTTGTCAGTATCGTTCAACCGATCCCTATCCCCATCCCCCATCCCCATCCCGATGCCCACCATCCCATTACCCCAGTTGGGGAGATGTCCCTCGAAGCCTCGAGGGAACAGACTACATCCTTATCTAGGGGGTGAATCGGCCAGTGGGGCCCAGTTCGCGTCAGTGGGGAGGATCGGTTGAACGATGCTCAACTGGCACACACACAAGTAATGTCGGAATTCCGCTCGGATTCCTCGGATCGGCGTTGGACCCCCCTGGCTGCGCCTCCGGTGGCACCTTGTCGCGCTCCGCGCTTCGGGAAGGGTGGTCCAGCGCCGACCGAGGAAATCCGCGGGGACCTGGGACATTTTTATTCATACAAATGTTCTTAGGCTCCAGCTCATGTCGCTGCTGCCGCTGCTCCTTTTGTTTGTCTTCTCCCTCGTCGCCCCCGTTCTGCTCGTCCTCCTCGTCTGCACACGTTTTGTTAGTTTATGTTCCTTCAACCTCGTTCTCTCAGAAAGGAACACCTGTCAGTGCCGCATATGTTCATGTGTAGGTAGCAATGCTCTCCAGTGTGCAGGTCCTGCCAACCTCGACCCCCCCCCAGCTTACTGTTTTTTCGTCCGCGAATCTCGTTCTCTGGACAGCACGACAGCACGCGTCCGTCGACCAAACGCAACATGCACTGCAAGCTCATCCTTTTACCCATTTCTCTCAGCACTCGTGCTCTGCACACTGCTCGCCAGTCAGTCAACCAGTCAGCCAATCAACCTACCGACCAACCGACCGACTGATCAACCGACCAGCCAACTTACTCAACTAGCAAGCTATCCAACCGACTGACCAACAAACTCGACCAACCAGCCAAACCTGGCAGCCAACCAACCAGCTGACCAAATAAACAGCTAAACAACCCGCTAACTAGCCAATACGCCAACTGACCATTTGGCCAAACAAGCAGCCACCTGGCCAGCCAGGCAGCCAGGCAGCCAGCCAGCCAGCCAACCAACGACAATCCAACTGACAAAATAGCAAACTAACCTGCCGACCCTGCGATCAGCCAAACAGCCAGCTGCCAAGGTTACAGGCTGGCCAACCAGCCAGCTGGTCAGCCAGCCGACCAAGCGCACCATACCTGCCACATTTAAAACCGCCTCTTACATGTGGACCGAGCTTTGATTCCCGGGCTTACGCCGCACCGCCGACCCCTTGGGGGCGTAGTAGATGCCGTTCAGTGGGGGCCTGGTGTCAGCCTTGTGGGGGTTTTGGTGGGATCTCCTGTGGTCTTGGGGCCGAGGGCTCGGAGTGTCCGATCGGGTCCTTTGGCTATTTTTTTTTGGATTTGGTCTTGGGCACCTCTGTGGGCGTCGTGGAGGTCGCAGCTGCCGTCGTGGGGCCGTCGTGGGGGCCTTGCGGGTCTACGAGCGTCGGGAAGTTCAAAGCGCGAGATTTCCCCTAACACCGCGCACGATGCCCACATAACCCCGGGTTTGTCGTTGGTCGGGTAGAGCAGGGGGTGTATATCCAGAAGGAATACTGACACAGGTCCCAGCGACAACGCCGCAGTCGGTCTCCCTCATTCGCAACCGATCTCCCATTGTCTATCTTTATATGAATTCATATCATCCCAGCTCAACTGGTGCGTGAATTAGGCTTGTTTTTGCTGTTTTGGGGCCTCTTGGGGCCTCTTTTGGGGCTCTTGGGGGTCTCGTGGGGGCATCGTGGAGCCCCTGGACGGCCCCCTGGGCCATCCGGGGAGCTTCTTGGGGCGGAGAGCTAGAGTGTTCGGTTCGTGGTCCCTTTCTTGGGCCCTTCTTGGGGCCTTCTTGGAGGCCTCTTGGGCTGTCTTGAGGCTCCTTTCACTCGTATTCGGGCCCTCTTGGGCCGTCGTGGGACCTTCTCGGGGGCCTGACGGGCTGTTTTGGGGGCCTCTGGAGCCGCCATGGAACGTCGGAAGCCCGAAAAGGCGAGAAAGCCAAAAACCTTGGAACAAAACACCTACAAATGAAGTATTTTGGCCTCGTGGGGCTCTCGTGGGAGGTCTTTCTTGGAGGCGCCTCTTGGGTCCTCTTTTCGGTCTGTTGGGGGTCTCTTGGGGTGGAGGCCCTTGAGGGCCTCTTGGGGCATCCTATGAGCCTGTTGGTTGGGGCGGACAGCTAGAATTTTCGGGTCGTGGTCCCTTCTTGGTCCCCTCTTGGGGCCCTCTTGGAGGCCTCCTGGGCTATCTTGAGGCCCTCTTGACTCGTGTTCGGGCCCTCTTGGGGTGTCTTGGGGCCTTCTCGGGGGCCTGTTGGGCCGTCTTGAGGCGGTTTTGGGGGCCTCTGGGGCCGTCTTGGAGCGTCGGAAGCCCGAAAAGGCGAGAAAGCCAAAAACCTGGGAAAATAAAAACGCATGAACATCAACGACTTTGCCCTCTTGGGGCCCTCGTGGGACGTCTCTTAGACGCCTCTTCGGGCGTCTTGGAGGCATCTTGGGCCGTCTGGAGGCCATCTTGGGCGTCTTGGGACGATGTTTCGGCGACTCGGGCCCTTCTTGGACCGTCTTGGAAGTCTTTCGGGGCCCTCGTGGCCAGTTTTCAAGCCCTGGATACCCCCCCGGTAGAATTTCTGGAGCAAAGGACCCCCCGGGCGGCCCAGATAGACCCCCCCCTCCAAATCGACCGAATCCGGCTCCCGGGGGAGGGGTTTGGGGAGGGGGAAGCATCTCACACGCCGATGAACCCCAAGGGGTCGTCGGATTTTCTCCTCCCTCCTTCCCGCTCGCTGCTTCCTGTCCCAGGCCAACGGGAAGGCCCTTTCGCGACCCGCGATCAACAAGGACGCTGGCAAGCTTTTGGAGATGGGGAGATGGGAGAGCCAGGGGCAGAGGTGGGGGGACAGGCGGAGAGGGGCGGACGGCGGAGGGGGAACGGGTCTGAACGTGAGAGACGGAGACAGAGAGAGAGAGAGAGAAATCCAGAGAGACAGAGATAGAGAGTGAGATACACATGATGAGGTAACGATGTGTTTGCACGTGCATGCACACGTACATTTAAGTCTGTAGGTATCGAAGACGCCTAAGGCGAATCACCGCCGCCCCCTGCCTTTTTGGAAGCGCCTATGTGGCCGAACGTTGAGGCCAGACCTGCCAAGCTATCGGACCATGTGTTCCCCGAATCGGTTTGGAAAGCCTTCGGGGAACACGTGGGCATCTTGAAGGTCATCTTGGCCGTCTGGAGGCCATTTTGACCCTTTTGGGCCTTCTTGGAGGACGTCTTGGAGGGCTCTTGGGGCGTCTTGGAGGCCATCTTGAGCGTTTTGGAGGCCTCTTGGGCCGTCTTGGGGGCCTCTTGGGGCCGTCTTGGGCGATCTTTGAGGGCACTTGGGCCGTCGCGGGCCGTCGGAAGGCCGAACAAAAAGCACATGCCAGTCCTTCAAAAACTTTTGGGAAATCAATGATTTTGGCCTTTTCGGGTCTTCCTGGGGACCCTCTTGGAGGCCTCTTGGGCCGTCTTGGGCCATCTTAAGGCCATCTTCGGCCGTCTTGGTGGGCTCCCGGCCCGTCTGACGCCGCCGGAAGCCGTTTTGGGGGTCTCTCTGGGCCGACTTGGGGCCCTTTTGGAATGCTCCGGGGCCTTCTTGGAGGCCATCTTGGGCGTCTGAAAGGCCTCCTGGGCCGTCTCGGGGGCCTCTTGGGGCCGTCTTGGAGGCCTCTTGGGCCGTCATGGGGCCATTTTGGAGGCCTCTTGGGCGATCTTTGGGCGATCTCTGCGGGCTCTTGGGCCGTCTCGGGCCGTCGGAAGGCGGAAAAAGAAGCAAATGTCAAAATCCTTCAAAAGTTCAGGAAGCCTCTTGGGCCGTCTTGGGCCAGCTTCGAGCCAACTTCGGCCATCTTGGTGGGTTCCTGGCACGTCTGACGCCGTCGGGAGCCGTCTTTGGGGCCTCTCTGTGCCGACTTGGGGCCCTCTTGGGGCGCTTCGGGGCAGTCTTAGAGGCCATCTTGGGCGTCTTGGAGGCCTCTTGGCCCGTCTTGGGGCTCTCTTGGGGCCGTCTTGGGGGCCTCTTGGGCCGTCATGGGGCCATCTTGGAGGCCTCTTGGGCGACCTTGGGGGCCTCTTGGGCCGTCTTGGGCCGTCGGAAAGCCGAAAAGGCGCAAATGCCCAAATCCTTCAAAAACCTAATGAAAATCAATGATTTTGGCCTCTTCGGGCCTTCCTGGAGGACCTCTTGGAGGCCTCTTGGGCCGTCTTGGAGGCCTCTTCGGGGCCTCTTGGGCCTCTTGGGCCGTCTTGGGCCAGCTTGAGGCCATCTTAGGCCGTCTTGGGTGCATCTTGGGCCGTCTTGGAGGCATCTTGGGGCCATCTTAGCCGTCTTGGAGGCCATCTTGGCCCTCTTGGAAGTATCTTGGAGGCCATCTTAGGCCATCTTGGAGCCGTCTGGGGCAGGAAAACCCACGGCAACCACGCTGGAAGAGCCTCCCGGAACCCCAGCGGGACCCGCCGAAGGCCCAGGGGGAGTTCCTTCGGAAGAAGAACCAAAACCAAAACCGAGAGGGTCTAGCACGCCAGGCACCCCTGCGATGAATCGACACGGGCCGCAGATCTGTTGGCCTTCGGCCCATACCGCTACCGTGCCTGGCTTGTGGGTCAGAGTCCTCAGGGGTGCTTCTTGGGGTTTCTTCGGATCGCTCTCGGGGCCGATCTGGGAAGCAGTTACTGGGCCTCTTGGGGGCCTCTTGGGGCCTTCCTGGGGCCTCTCGGGGGCCCTTTTGGGGCCTCTTGGGGGCTTCTTGGGACCTCCGGGGGCGTCTTGGGGCCGAGGGCCATCATTTGCGACCCCCCCACCTTTTGGACGCCCCCCCTCTTGGAGGAGGGAGGAGGGAGGAGGAAGGAGGGAGGGGAAGGATTGGAAGGAGGATGGAAGAGGGGGAAGGGAGAGAGGATGACGACGAGCAGGACGACTAGGGGGACGACGAGGAGGACGAGGAGAAGGAGGACGGCGGGAAGGACGGCATGGACGACGGCGACGACCACGAGCGCAGCGCGCCGATTCCCCCCACCCACCTCGTCCGAGGAGCTCATCAGGGCAGCCGAGATTGGGGACCTCCGGCACCTGCTGGAGACTGTGGAGGTCGCGGCTGCCTGGGGGGGCGCCTGCGGGCTGCCTCAGGGATGGAGCGGGAGCGGAGGAGGAAGGGGTCCAGACCCTTAGGTGTAAGTCGGGCGTGCCCCTACAGGAGGGATATTCAAAAATAGTCTGGGGACTATCGATTGACATTTTTCCCAACCATCCTGTGGTGTTGGGTCCTCGTTTTGAAGAGACGGTGCCCCGCGTTCCTCCTTCCTTCCTTCCTTCCTTCCTTCCTTCCTTCCTTCCTTCCTTCCTTCCTTCCTTCCTTCCTTCCTTCCTTCCTTCCTTCCTTCCTTCCTTCCTTCCTTCCTTCCTTCCTTCCTTCCTTCCCTCCTCCCCCTCCTCCTACTCCTCCTCCTCCTCCTTCTCCTCCTCCTCCTCCTCCTCTTCTTCTTCCTCCCTCCTCCCTGCGTTTCACCCACCCAGTGCAGCGTTTCGTGGCCCCACGGGGAGCTCCACCGAAGGCCCCAGTAGCAGGGTTCGCATGGCGGCCCCGCGCCATTTTGGCGCACCCCTCACACGGTTCGTGGCCCCATAGGGAGCTCCACCGAAGGCCCCAGTGGCAGGGTTCGCATGGCGGCCCCGCGTTTTGGCGCACCCCTCACACGGTTCGTGGCCCCATAGGGAGCTCCACCGAAGGCCCCAGTGGCAGGGTTCGCATGGCGGCCCCACCTTTTGACGCACCCCTCACACGGTTCGTGGCCCCATAGGGAGCTGCACCGAAGGCCCCAGTGGCAGGGTTCGCATGGCGGACCCGCGCCATTTTGGCGCACCCCTCACACGGTTCGTGGCCCCATATGTAGCTCCACCGAAGGCCCCAGTGGCAGGGTTCGCATGGCGGCCCCGCGTTTTGGCGCACCCCTCACATTGTTCGTGGCCCCGTAGGGAGCTCCACCGAAGGCCCCAGTGGCAGGGTTCGCATGGCGGCCCCGCGTCATTTTGGCGCACCCCTCACACGGTTCGTGGCCCCATATGGAGCTCCACCGAAGGCCTCAGTGGCAGGGTTCGCATGGCGGCCCGCCCCATTTTGGCGCACCCCTCACATGGTTCGTGGCCCCATAGAGGGCTCCACCGAAGGCCCCAGTGGCAGGGTTCGCATGGTGGCCCCGCGTTTTGGCGCGCCCCTCACACGGTTCGTGGCCCCATAGAGGGCTCCACGGAAGGCCCCAGAGGCAGGGTTCGCATGCCGGCCCCGCGCCATTTTGGCGCACCCCTCACACGGTTCGTGGCCCCATATGGAGCTCCACCGAAGGCCCCAGTGGCAGGATTCGCATGGCGGCCCCGCCCCATTTTGGCGCGCCCCACACACGGTTCGTGGCCCGATAGAGAGCTCCACCGAAGGCCCCAGTGGCAGGGTTCGCATGGCGGCCCCGCCCCATTTTGGCACACCCCCTCACACGGTTCGTGGCCCCATAGGAAAGTCCCCTTGCTTTGTCCCACCTGCCTTGCGGTGCTCACACTTGCGTATGGTTGGGTCTTTCGCCATGTTTTTTTTGTTGTGTTTTGTGCATATGTTGAAGTATTTTCTGACTATTTTGCATTTTTCGTCGAAGATCCGCCTGTAGGGGGACATGCCCGACCTAACTCTAGGGGGACACGGTGCGCGATCCGTCAGTCGCTAGCTTAGCCTCGTCTCCCTTGGGCAGCGGGGGCTTATTTCCCGGCAGCAGCGTCAAGTGCATTCCTTCTTCTCGCCTTTGACGAGTGCTTCCGCCGAGCAGGGACATGGAGGGATCTCGCTGGCAAGCAAGATGCAAGAGCAAGCCTTGCGTAAAGAGTGGGCCATCCGAGGCAGGGGCATCATGAATGAAGCTCGCTGGTACACCCGACTGTGCCTTGACCACGACAGCCCGCGGCAGCAGGTATTCAAGCAGCTTATGCAGACTTGTGTCCTTTAGCCGCAGTCGCAGATGCCAGTTTGAGATATCTCGTCAGGCGATCGCGGCTGTGTGGATGGTGGAATTAGGAGTGAGGAGTGAGTGAGAGGAGGGAAGGAGGGTAAACAGGACGATGAGGAAGGATGAGGCAGGAGGAACGAATAGACGGGGTGAGTGGAGAGAGACGACGTGGAGGAAAAGTAGGATGAGGAACACGAGGTCACGGGTTTAACCTATATTTGGATTGACGCATTTTGCCAATGTTCGACCGAGTTCCAGCCGACTCTGGGCGTAAATCGTTTGCCTCCGAACGCATTTTTAGCGACGGCTTGCGGCATCGAGCTTGTGCAGGCTTGTCCGAGGCTGTTCACGTATGCCGCGCTGACTTGCACGCACATGGCCAAGGCGTCATGCGAGCCTCCGTTAGGCAAGGCCGCATCGCCCATCCCATCTTGGCTCGTTCTGGAGGCTCTACGCCAGGATTTCGAACCGCTCCTCGATACTGGATTGCCGCAGCACGCTTCATACCCAGACGCTCGGAGGCAGAGGAGGCGGAGGAGGGGGAGCAGGAGGAGGACGAGGAGGAAGAGGAGGAGGTGGATGAGGAGGAGGAGGAGGAGGAGGAGGATGCGGGGGAGGAGGACGCGACTTACGTGTGCACGCAATCAAGTTGTTTGGCTTCTTCTTTCGTGATGTGGGTACCAACACATATCGCCATGCGAGACGTTGTTGATGAAGTTTCTATGCAGCTGCTGTGTTTTAAACCTTTGGTCTGGACCGCTCAGGCGTCGCTGTCGTTCGCCCCAGTGTGACGTATCGCTTGGTGGTCTGTTTTGGTGGTATGCATTTTGCAGCGCGGCAGGCCTACTTGCCCCAGATGAACGTAGTCAATCTATCCACTTCTTTGTGCCCAGCTGCTGCTGCTCCAGTATGATGCTTACAGTCGTTATCATCCTTTTTGTCCAGACTTCCCTCCAACTCCCTCACTTTTCGCATCGTCCCTCTTCCCTCCATCCCTTCCTCCATCCATCCATCCCTCCCTCTCTCCTTCTCCGTCCTTCGTCCCTCGTCTCCCCATCTCTCCCTCCTCTCCCTCCCTTCTGTATGC
>CAUYUJ010004983.1:25000-40000 GCA_963575745.1 Prorocentrum cordatum | reverse complement strand
GTCCTCGACTCCCCCACCCATCCGAACAAGGATCGTTAGCTCCCTCTTCCGCTTTCGGCGCTTCTCCTTCGCCTCTTTTTTCCACTCCCCCCATCGTGCTCGTCGTCGTATTCCTTCTCCCTCTTGTTCCTCCTCCTTCTTCCTCCTCTTCTTCCTCCTCCTCGCGTACCCGTGCCAGACAAGCCAAAGGTGGGGGAGCTGTGTTCCTCGCTCTCCTTGGGGGTCTTATCGGCTTCGGCACCCCTTGCGAGAGATCGTCGATACGATGGGCTCTCGCTGGGGGAGGGGACTATCCAGACATCCGACGTCGTGACTTTTTCAAACTTGGCTCCACAGATGAATCCCTTCTCGGGGACAGGCTTCTCATTCAGAGTCTTTTTTCACGGTCCTGGGGCTCGGGAAGAGTCCCCAGGGGCCCAAATTTGCTTCAAGCTTGCCGTCGTCGTGACTTCTTCACGACCTGACAATGTCGGCAAATGAGCACCCCCCTATGCGTGGCCGGCTGGCGAACGCGCTGCGGAGAGCTCACCCAGGGGGCACAGCCAATGCCGCGAGCAGGGAAGCGCCCTCCCAGCAGAGGCCTCGCGTGGCAACGTCTCGCGCTGTCGATGCGGGGTCTTCTCGAGGCGCGTGTGTGTGAGTGTGTGTGTGTGTGTGTGTGTGCTTGACGGCTTGCCCCCCGCCTCTGTGCTCGAGGTTCTCTTGCCGCTGGCGCGGGCCGGGGTGGACAGTGCTCACGTGCTCTTGCCTCTCCCCTTCGCTCCCGCGCGCCTGCGGGCGAGGGAGGGTCGCGCCACAGCTTGCTGCAATGCTCAGGCCTGTCCGACGAGGCGGACTTCCTGCTCCGCGCGTGCTTCGCCGCCTGCGGCCCCTCTCCCCCCGCGCCCGCGCCCTCCCTCGTCCTGCCGTGCCCCATTTGGCCCCGCAGTGTCCCTCGACCGCCTCCGACCGCGGCGCGGACCCACGCCGCTGCGAACGCAGGCGCACCTGACGAGGCGGCGTGCCCGCCGGGCACTTCCACCCACATCGAGCCCGCAGGACAGGCTGCCGAGCGAACAGGATCGGGCGACGAAATCTATGCGTGCCCGCTGCTCCCTGCCCAGGCCCATCCTCAACCAGGGAGCCGTGCACCCGCCCGGCGTGGCGTATGCGCCGCTGCTGGGCTCAGCATGGGCCTGGCCAGGGAGCAGTGGATCTGTGTGGATCCCGCCGCCCTACACCAGGTGCTCGAGGTCGTCAAAGCATCGTTGTGTGGTGCACTGGGCCGGCATTCGTCCTCCGCTCTCGGCGCGCCGCCCGATGCCAGGTACCGCCTCGGCAAGCTCGGTGCCAGCCATCCGTCGACGCAGGCGGGCCGTGCGCCGGCGGGCCGGCCCCGCCCGCGGCGGGGGGGGGGCTTCGGTTTCGAGCTGGGGGAACCTCTTCTCTCTCCCCCCCCTCCCGCCCTCCTCCCCTCTCTCCCTCCTCCCTCCCTCCCTCCCTCCCTCCCTCCCTCCTCCCCCTCCCCCCTCCTCCCTCCCCCCCCCCCTCGCGCCTCTTCGTTTTCTGCTCGTCCCTCCTCCTCCTCCCTCCTCCACCCTCTTTGGTCACTCCTCGCTCGGGGCCCAGGGGAGATGCTGACTGCAAACCAGGCACCAGGACTGATTGCAAACCAGGCACCAGGACTGACCATGCCTATCTCTGGGCGTTGGCCTCTTCCGCTAGGCGTTTTTGGGAGGGCAGGAGGAGGTGGATGGCGACGAGGAGGAGGAGGAGGAGGAGGAGGAGAGGGGAGGAGGAGGAGGAGGAAGGAGGAGGAGGGAGGAGGAGTGAGGAGAGGAGGAGGAGGAGAAGGAGGAGGAGGGAGGCGAGGAGGAGGAGGAGGAGGAGGAGGAGGAGGAGGAGGAGGGAGGAGGAGGAGGAGGAGGAGGAGGAGGAAGGAGGAGGGAATGTGGAGGAATGAGGAGGAATGAGGAGGAATGAGGAGGAATTAGGAGGGGATGAATAAGGAGGAGAGGAATGCAGGAGGAATGATGAGGAGAGGAGGAGGAGGAGAAGGAGAAAAGGAGGAGGGGAGAAGGAGCGGAGAGGAGGAGCAGGAGGAGGAGGGGGGAGGAGGAGGAGGAGGAGGAGGAAGGAGGGAGGCTGGTGCTGCTGCTGCTGAGGAGGAGGAGGAGGAGGAGGAGGAGGAGGAGGAGGAGGGAGGAGCCGGAGGCGAGGCGGATGGCGATGGCGGAGGCGGAGGCGGAGGCGTCGGCCGCGGGGGAGGAGGAGGCGTTGGAGGAGGAGGAGGAGGAGGAGGAGGAGGAGGAGGAGGGGGAGCAGGAGGAGGAGGCGGAGGAGGAGGACGAGGACGAGGAGGACGAAGATGAAGATGAAGATGAAGATGAAGATGATGATGATGCTGATGATGATGATGATGATGCTGATGATGATGATGATGATGATGATGATGATGATGATGCTGATGATGATGATGATGATGATGAGATGATGATGCATGATGATGATGATGATGATGATGATGATGATGATGATGATGATGATGATGATGATGATTGATGATGATGATGATGATGATGATGATGATGATGATGATGTGCTGCTGCTGCTGCTGATGCTGCTGCTGCTGCTGCTGCTGCTGATGATGATGATGATGTGATGATGAGATGATGATGATGATGATGATGAGGAGCGAGGAGGAGGAGGAGGAGGAGGAGGAGGAGGAGGAGTAGGAGGAGGAAGGAGGAGGAGGAGGAGAGGGAAATGAGGGAGGAGGTGGAGGAGTAAATTGATGATGAGGAGGAGGAGGAGGAGGAGGAGGAGGAGGAGGAGGAGGAGGAGGAGGAGCCATCCCTCAGCGCAAAACTTCAGGCAGCTCTTTGCTCCGACCCGGTGGTCCGCTCCGTGCTGGAAGCGCTGATACGCCGCCTGCGGGGCGCCCCGCCGCTGTCCTTGTCGCCGTTGCCGTCGTGGTCGTAGTCGTGGTCGTGGTTGTGGTCGTGGTCGTGGTCGTGATCGTCGTCGTCGTCGTCGTCGTCGTCATCGTCGTCGTCGTCGTCGTCGCCGACGACCCCCTCTTGCTACTCCTTCCTCCTGCTCTTCCTGCTGCCCTCGCTCCTCCTGATTCTGCTTCTGCTGCTCCTGCTGCTCCTGCTCCTCCCTCCCTGCTCCCCTTTCCCTGCTCCTCCCCTCCCTCCTTTCCCTCTGTCCCGCCCTCCCCCCCCTCATTCTCTCCCTTCCTCCTCCCTGCTCTCTCCTCCCTCACTCGCCCCTCCTCCAGCTCCTCCTCCTTCTACTTCCCCCTCCTCCCTCCTGCCTCACCCCGTCCCACTCCTCCGCCTCCCCTACTCCTCCTTGTTCCCTCTCTCACCCTCCGGACGCATCCGCTTCGGGCAGAGGTGCCAGAGGTCTCCCGAGGATCTTGATGATCATTCTCAGCACGATCAGCGAGTAGACTGATCGTTTCATCGTCATCACGATCAGTAGCTGGTGGAGCCGGTGGCAGCAGCATCTTGGCCGAGATGCTGGAGATGACGAGGCAAACAGCCACTGTCGTAACCCAGTCCTCCGAGTGTTAACGCGCCGCATCGCGAAACCGCCAACGCGCTTGGCGGGGCGCCCGGGAGCCTGGGGACACCCAGGCAGCCACCTCCGCCGCGGGAGGAGCAGAAAGGTCCCCCCGAGGGCGTGCGGCGAGCCCCAGCAGGACGTGCAGGTGCGCAGGCACAGGTCGACAAGCACGCATGCGGGTGCGCCGAAGTCCCCCGCGATGTGCGGGCGAGCGCTGCGCAACCGCCGTCGTGGCCGGGGGTTCTCCGCCGGAGCCCAGGTGCTCGAGGTTTGCCAGCGCGGCTGTGCGGTGGTCTCCGTGCTTTGTGCGGAGCTCACCCAGGCGTTTAGGAAGGGGCCCGATATCCAGGACTCCGATTGGCGCGCCCAGGCAGGCGAGGAGGAGGAGGAGGAGGAGGAGGAGGAGGAGGAGGAGGAGGAGGAGGAGGAAGCGCCCGTCTCGGAGGCGGACCCCCGCCGTCAGAATGCTGCTGGCCCCCCGCCTTCCGTTGTGGCGTACATCGTCGGCGGCGTGTCGGGCGTTACTTTGGCCCTCGCGCAATCCGAGGCGGTCGGAGGGGTCAGGAGCTCTCCAGAAACGCGCTTCAGAAGCCTTCCAGAAGCCCTCCAGAAGCTCATGTGTAGCGCTTCTGAGGCGCTTGTGGAGCGCTTCAGATGCGCTTGTGAACCGCTTCAGAGTCGCTTGTGAAGCGCTTCAGAGGCGCTTGTGAAGCGCTTCGGAGGCTCTGCACAGGCTCTGCAGAGGTTGTAATCCGGTGTTCGTCTTGTAGAAGAAATGTAGGATTCCTTCACGTTGGGATCGGCCCCTGTTCGGTGGTTGGAATCCGCCCCAAGTGGTTGGGATCGGCCTTATTCCCCCTCTTGGGGGCCTCTTGGGGGCCTCTTGGAGCCTCCTGGGCGCCTCTTGGGGCCTCTTGGGGGCCTCCTGGGGCGGAAGGCTCGGATTTCGGTTCGTGCTCCCGCTCTTGGGCCCCTGATGGGTCCGTTTTGGGCGCCTTTTGGGATGTTTTGGGCGCCTCCTGTGCTGCCTTGGGGCCCTCTTGGGCCGTTTTTGGGCCTTCCTGGATGCCTCTTGGGCAGTTTTGGGGCGGTCTTGGGGGCCTCTAGGGCCGTCTGGGAGCGTCGGGAATCGTGAAAGAAGAGAACGCCGAAATTCTTCAACCACCAAGGAACATCAATGATTTTGGCCTCTTAGAGGCGTCCTTGGGCGTCTTGGAGGCGCTCTTGCGCCGTCTGGGGGCCATCTTGAGCGTCTTGGAGTGATCGTTCGGCGACTAGGGGCCTTCTTGGACCGTCTTGGGGGCTTCTTGGGGCCCTCTTGGCCCGTCTTGGTGCTTTCTTGGGCCAGAAAAGTCACGCGAAAAGACGCTGGGAACGCCAGGGGAACCGCGACAAGCCCCAGGAGATTTCGGAATTTGGGGTTTGGGCCGCTTAAAGACTCCGCAGGAGTGAGGAGTGAGGCTTAGATGATTGGGCCAAGGGCCTGGGCCACGCCCAATCTGGGCCCAGCGGCACGGTGGCGGATATCGGTACATGTATGTATGTATCTATGGTTACATATATATATATGTATACACATCTATAGCTCTCTGTCTCTCTCTCTCTCTATCTGTCTCTTCCCTCTTTCTTATGTTTCCTTTCGGCCTGCCGCTCCCCCCCAGCTGACCATCTTTATCTACCCTCTGCTTGGCCAAACCCACCTCTTTCCCGTTTCCACTCTCACCCCTTCTTCTCTTCCTCCCCTCTCTTCCCCGCCCCCGCTGCGGCGAGGTACTTCGCCGAATCCGACCCTGCCTCAGGCGATCAGCAACGTGGCGTGGTCGTTGGCTTCGTTGCGGCACATGGACTGCCGTCACGTGAGGTCGTGATGTCGTGGTGTGGTGTCGCGGTGCCGCCGTGTCGCGGTGCCGCTATGTCGTAGTGTCTTGCTGTCGTGGTGTCACCGTGCTGTGGTTTCGTGGTCTGGCGGAATCGGGGCGGGCTTCGGAATATCGTGGCGTGGAGGGAGGGAGGGGAGAGAGGCGAAACGAAGAGAAGGACGAGCAGGAGGGAGGGAGGAACGGAGGAAGGGGGGGGGGAGGAGGAGGAGGAGGAGGAGGATGAGGAGGATGAGGAGGAGGTGGAGGCGGAGGCGGAGGCGGAGGCGGAGTCGGAGGAGGGAGGAGGAGGAGCGAGGAAGGATGAGGAGGAACGGGAGGAGGAGGATGAGGAGGATGAGGATGAGGAGGAGGAGAAGGACGAGGTGGAGGAGGAGGAGGAGGATGATGATGATGAGGAGGAGGAGGCGGATGATGATGATGATGATGATGATGATGATGATGATGATGATGATGATGATGATGATGATGATGATGAGGATGAGGATGATGATGATGATGAGGATGAGGATGAGGATGAGGATGATGATGAGGATGGTGACGATGATGATGATGACGATGATGATGATGCTGATGACGATGCTGATGAGGATGAGGATGGTAGTTGTGATGATGACGATGACGATGATGATGATGATGATGATGATGATGATGATGATGATGATGATGATGATGATGATGCTGATGCTGATGCTGATGATGATGTTGGTGATGCTGATGATGATGCTGGTGGTGGCGATGATGATGATGCTGATGATGATGGTTTTGATGATGCTCATAATGATGATGACGATGCTGAGGATGATGATGTTGCTGCTGCTGAATATAATGCTGACGGTGCGGATGATGCGGACGCTGCTGCTGCTGATGATGTTGATGATGATGCTGATGTTGATGATGCTGATGATGCTGATGATGATGATGCAGCTGCTGCAGGCGATGATGATGATGCTGATGATGACGACGATGATGATGATGCTGATGATGATGACGATGATGATGATGCTGATCATACTGATGATGATGATGATGATGATGATGATGATGATGATGATGATGATGCTGATGCTAATGATGATGATGATAATGATGCTGATGCTATGGTTCTGATGATGCTCAGGCTGGTGCTTCTGACGATGGTGATGCTGATACTGATGACGATGATGCTGCTGATGATGATGCTACTGATGCCGCTGATGATGAAGATGATGCTGATGCTGACGACGGTGACGATTATGATGATGATTATGATGATTATGACGATTATGATGACTATGATGATGCTGATGATGATGCTGCTGATGATGATGGCGATGATGATGATGCTGATGATGCTGATGCTGCTGCTGATGCTGACGATGCTGACGATGCTGATGATGCTGATGATGCTGCTGATGCTGCTGATGTTGATGCTGCTGCGGATGATGCTGCTGTTGCTGATCAGGATGATTATGACAACTACGATGACGACGATGATGATGGTGATGATGATTGTGAGGATGATTATGATGCTGCTGATGATGATGACGAGGATGACGATGCTGATGATGTTGCTGCTGATGATGCTTATGATGAAGATGATGATTAGGATGCTGATCATGATGCTGCTGACGATGTTGATGATGCTGCTGGTGATGATGATTGTGCTGATGATGAGGCGGATGATGATGCTGATGATGATGGTGATGCGGATGATGGTGTTTATGATGATGCATCTGACGCTGATGATGCTGATGATGATGCTGTTGATGATGATGCTGATGCTGATGACGATGATGATGATAAGGATGACGATAGTGATGATGCTGATGATGATGCTGATGATGAGAATTGTGATGATGACGATGAGGTTGGTGATGATGATGGTGGTGATGATGATGATGATCATGATGCTGATGCTGCTGATGATGCTGCTGATGCTGATGATGATAATGTTGATGATGATGCTGATGATGATGACGCTGATGCTGAGACTGATGCTGATGATGATGAGGCTGATGATGATGGTGATGATGATGAGGATGATCATGTTGCTGATTCTGATGCTGCAGATGACGAGGATGATGATGATGATGCTGATGATGATGATGATGATGATGACGATGATGATGATGATGATGATGATGCTGGCGACGATGATGATGATGATGATGATGATGATGATGATGATGATGATGATGATGATGATGATGATGATGATGATGATGATGATGTTGATGTTGATGATGCTGATGCTGTTGATGATGATGATGATGATGCTGCTGATGATGATGATGCTGATGATGATGATGATGATGATGATGATGATGATGATGATGATGATGATGCTGGTGATGATGTTGATGCTGCCGCTGCTGCTGATGAGGATGATGATGATGCTGACGACGATCATGACGATGACGAGGACTATGAGGAACATGATTATTATGAGGAATAAGATGAGGAGGCGGAGGAGGAGGAGGAGGAGGAGGAGGAGGAGGAGGAGCAGGAGGATCCCTCCTGGGAAGGACGCGCCCCTCCTGGAGCTGTTGGCCTCGCAGGCCACCTCCAACATGCCGAGCTTCAAGTACTACGAGCTGTCGTCCCTCCTCTGGGCGTTCGCCAAGCTGGGCGCAGGCAGTCTCGAGGAGGGAGGAGGGAGCCCCCTCCTCCAGCGTCCTTTGTGCTTCGCCCCTCGTTCTTCAGCTCCATGCCCTCCCTTCACCGTCGCCGCAGGCGTCGTCGACTCCGTCGCCGCCGCCTTTGCCGTCGCCGTCGTCGTCGTTGTCGTCGTCGTCGTCCGTATCCTCCGGCTCTTCGTCGTCGTCATGATCCTCATTGCTTCTCTCTGTCTCTCTCTCTGTCTCTGCCTCGCTCTCCCTCTCTCTCTCTCTCGCATTCTCTCTCTTTTACCCTCTCTTTCTAGATATCTTAGTCTCTCTTCGTCTCTCTTCGTCTCTCTTTCTTTCTCTTCCTCCCCCCCCGTATCCTCATCCTCATCATCACCATCATTACCATCACCACCACTATCACCATCATCATCATTATCAGCATCATCTTCATTACCATTTCCATAACCAGTACCATCACCATCGCCGTCACCATCACCAGAACCATCATCATGATCATCATCATCATCACCATCATCATCATTATCATCATCATCTTCTTCATCATCATGAACACCATCATCATCACCATCACCATCAATTTCACCATTACCATCACCATCACCATCATCACCATCACCATCACCATCACCATCACCATCACCATCACCATCATCATCATCATCATCATCATCATCATCATCATCATCATCATCATCATCATCATCATCATCATCATCATCATCTGCAGCATCAGCATCAGCAGCATGATCATCATCATCACCAGCATTAGCAGCATCATTATCCATTCCGTCCTTTCCATCCTTGTCATCAGCATCTTGGTCATCATCATCGTTGTAATCATCCTCATCCTCATCCTCATCCTCATCCTCATCCCCCTCCTCCTCCTCATCATCTACTTATCTTCAGCACCAATCTGATCAATAACATCGTCGTCATCACCATCAGCATCGTCATCAGCGTTATCATTGTCGTCGTCATCATCATCATCGTCGTCGTCGTCGTGATTGTCGTCATTATCATCATCGTCATCGTCATCATCGTCATCATCGTCATCATCATCGTCATCAGCATCATCATCATGATCATCATCACCACCATCATCATCACCATCACCATCATCATCATCATCATCATCATCATCATCATCATCATCATCATCATCATCATCATCATCATCATCATCATCATCATCATCATCATCATCATCATCATCATCATCATCATCATCATCATCATCATCATCATCATCATCATCATCATCATCATCATCATTGTCATCATCATTGTCACCTCCATCATCGTCATCATTGTCACCATCATTCTCATAATCCTCCTCCTCCTCCTGCTCCTCCTCCTCATCATCATCGTCGTCGTCGTTGCCGTCGTCGAAGGCGCCTAAAGGCCGCATGTCCCTCAAAAGGCCCTCCCGAGAACGGGCGAGGGGCCTCTGGGAAGTGCCTCTGGGCTTCGCCCTCCCGCGACGAGATCGGCCGAAGAGGTGTCCCCGTGAGCCTCTCAACTTCGAAGGCCGCCCCTCCTCGCCCAAGCAAGAATCAGAACCGAGCCTCGAAGTGGTCTTTTCCTGATTCATTGTTTTGCCGATCGGCGCGGGCCCTCGCACCTCCCACCTCTCCCCCCCCCCCCGTAGAGTGGATCTTGGCTGTTTTGGGCGCCTGTTTCGAGCAGGTGGAGTCCCCCTCATAGTACGCACTGCTGCAAACAGTCGCACTGAGCAGAGGTCCAGAGCCAGACCTCCCCCCTTCCCCCCCCCGTTGAGCCCGATGCCGAAACGCCGAATAGGAAAACGTGCACAACCAAACATCAACCTCGAAAGCCGCCCTCCTCGTGAGCTTCTTCGATAAGCCAAGACATCACAACAGGCCTCTGCTCAAGCCGAGCCCCAGCACGGCAGGCCTGGAGGCACGCCGTCGAGCGCAGCGGGCAGCAAGGCAGGGTCGTTGTACCCCCCCCATGTGGTCAGGAACGTCTGTCGGCGGCGCGCCCGGGGGGGGAGAGAGAGGGAGCGGGCCTCCCAGAAGGCGGTGGGGCTTCCCAGAAGCCCTCGCGCCTGCTGAGGAGTTTTCCGTGTCGTCGGGGAAGGCTTAAGAAAGCTTCTCAGAAGGCCCGAGGCCTTCCGCGCCTTCAGAGAAGGCCCGCCCCATCTGCATTCCCCCCTGGGCTCGCCGCCGAGTGTGCTCAGCGCGTTGCGCCGCGGGTCCTGGCCCACCACGCGTCACCACGTCCCAGTTCCCAAGCGTCACCGTCTCGAGCTCTTCCCAGCCTGCCGCAACGCGGAGCGGAGCGTCACGCTGTTTGCTTGCGGGGCACAGCGTGTCGCCGGGGCCGTTGCCGCGGCACGCGAACGACAAGTTCCGGACCGCAGCCCTCCTCCTAACACGCACACGTATTACAAGCACACACTGCCACCTCCCATGGTGCTAAAGGCGGGCTCGAGGCTGAGCCGGTGCGAGGAGATCCTGGACCAGCAGGCAGCGCCAGCGGGTGAGGCGGGGCTCGCCTCTGCCCCCGAGAGACCTCCGCGGGAGTCTCCAGGGGCAGGGCGCTGGGTGCCCTGGCGGCGAGTGCTCCGACGGGCCGGGCAGGCCACGGCCCAGCAGAGTTTCTGGCGCGTCTTCTCGGGCGCCAGAGGCCGCCGCGGAGGATCGGTGCGATCGAAGTAGGTGCAGAAATAATGGGTACAAAGATCAGCAGCAGTTCTTGTCCATTTGGAGAGGATTCGCGGTCGGTGTCGCCGCGGACGTCGTCCACTGAAGACGAAAGGTCGCCTGCCCAACAGCGGCCGCTGTCGATCTTGCACAACAGTTGCTGTTGGGCATCGTGCCCGCCGACTGTCTCCGTACCCATCTCGGTAGTGCCAAGAGGATCCGAAGATCTCTGGGGGCCTCCTGCAGAGTGGGGCCGCTCAGGCTGGCTCGCGCTCAGGGGCCAAGCTGGTCAGCTGCGAAGACGCAGAGGGGACGCGCTTGACCTGCCTCGGGGGCGGCCTCCAGCAGCTGCCTTCGGCCCGCGTCGACTGCGCGCCCCTCCTCGCACAGCCCCGCGATCTCGATGCGCGCATCCAGGTGCTCGTCCTGGTAGATCCGCGATCTCGTCGTCGAACTCGTCGTCGCTGTCGCCGAAGGTCGCAGCGCTCCCGCCGTCGCTGGCGCTGCTATCGCCGACGGGGGGGCTGCCTTGCCTGGAGTCCCGTCCTCCTCCGCCTCCTCGAGGGTGTCCTCGCGCTCGTCGTAGCGCTCGGGTTCGTCGGAGTGCACGGTCACGCATGACCGCGTCCTTGTCATACGGCATTGCACTGTTTTCGTCGTAACGCATGGCCACGATCTCGTGGTAGCGTACGGTGATGCTCTCCTCGGCGATGCCGTCGCTCCCCGTTTCCTCCTGCTCCTATTTCAAGTCCACCGCGACACCGTTGTGGCGCTCGCAGCCGCCGTTGAGGGCCCTGAATAGTCATGGTCGTAGGCCTCTGCATCCTCAGGCATGGATGGGGCTGCTGCCGCTATTCTTGCCAACGGGAGTGGGGCCCCGCTGGCCATCATCACCATCCTGAGTACCTCGCTGGACCCCTCGCTCCAGTATCAGGCCCATGCGGTCGAAGGCGATGACGGCAGCATGCGCCGCCTCCACGGCCGCAGCTGCGGCCGCCGCAGCGGCTTCCCGATCCTGGCGTGCGAGGCGCTTCCTGGCCATCCTGCCGGGCGCCTTCGCGCAGCGCTCCGCCCTGTCGCAGCGTCACGCCGTGCAGCTCCGGCCTCGGCCCCGAGCTCATCCTCGCGTTTCTCGTACAGTTGGCATGCCACAGCCAGGACGACGGGGGCCTCCTCCCCGCTTCGTTGTGGGCACCGTCCTCAGCCTTGCCGCTCCAGAAGTGGTGGGTCACGCCGTCGCGAGACCACGTGGACGCGGAGGCTGCAGCGGCCGTCCGTAGCCATCCGCTGGGCCAACTGGACCCTCTCAGCGACCGACGGGGAGGGGCTCAGCAGCGCGTCCAGTGGAAGAGATTCTGGCTTGTCGAAGGCGTCAGGCACCTCGATTCCGAGGCCCGGAGCTTGGACTGCTGGAGGGGCGGCACGATGTCTGGCGTGTCTACCCGCCTCGCAGAAGACGAGGCTCCGATTGTGGGGGCTTGCGCAGCCGCGGCTCCAAAGCCACCCGTGCAGCTGACGGCGGGCTGCGGCAGCTGCAGCGCAGCCCGCCACGGTGTCCGAGTCCACGGCCGCGTCCGCCTGCGCCATCAGCCGGGCCCCCAGCTCGGCGACGTGCCGCGCAGCCGCAGCCGCAGCTGTGCTGCACAGCCTCGCCCCGCAGGTCCTCCGCGTGCTTCTCCTGGCCAGACTGCAAGCGTGGGCCGCGCTGCGCGCGCCGCCGCGCCCAGTCATGGGCGAGGGTTCGGACATGCGGCGGGCTGCGCCGCAGGTCCCGACGGCCCGACGGGAGCCCGCGCTCCAGCTTGGCGGCATTGAGGGGCGCCGCCAGTGCCAGGCGCCTCTGCACCTTCGGCGAGACGCTCGCTTTGGTACCCGCTCGTAGCTCGTTGATCGGGGGCGGACAGAACCCCCACCCTGACACGTCGATCAGTGAATTGTCCGTTTTTGGTCCTCGGGAGGGCGCCGCGGCCGTCGCTTTCCAGGCTTGCGTCTGCCTGCTTGGGGCCCGAGGTCGTTTTCACTAGACTACGTTTTGCTAAAGGGGGTTCTATCCATCCCCGAGTAGAGCTCGGCGTGACGGCGCCTCGCCAGCCTGTCGCAGCTCGGTGCAGCCCGGCGCGCTGAGCAGCGCGCCGGGCTACGGCGCCGCGCCGCGGCCTGTCCCCACTGGGGGCGCGCCCCCCCGCGTGCCGTGTCCTCGAAGCCGTAGGGCTTGTCCCTCTACAGGAGGGATAAAATTTGAAAATCGTCAAAAAATAGTGTGGGGACGATTTTCTGACTGTCTTTGAGCATTTCTGCATATTTTTGGGGTATCTTTTATTTTTCGTCCAAAATCTGCCTGCAGGGGGACATGCCCGACCTGATCGAAGCCCTCCGCCGCCTTCGCAAGCGCCGCGATGGGGAGAGCTCGCAGGCCCGCCCCCGGCGCCCGAGGCAGGCCTGAGTCACAACGTGCCTGCGGGTCCTCCTGGCCCCCCTCCCGCTCTCCTTGGAGGTGAGGACAAGCCGCCCCGGCCCACACCAGCGGCGTTTTCTAAGCGGCTCTGGGCGTTTTCTGAGCAGCCCTGCCCTGCCCGGCCCTGTCCGATCTCGCTTGTCCCCAGGTGCGCTTGCTACAAGCCTTCCTCCTGCTGGGGTGCAGACCGTGAGAAGGGTCCCTCTGCCCCCCCTCCCGCTCCAGAGTCCGCTGCCCCGCCTCCCCGCTGCCGTCGCTGGCCGCCCCGATCTTGGCCAGGCCATCCCTGGGCGCCCAGGGTCGGTGCACGGTGCCCCCCCCGGGCCAGGCTTAAGTCGGGCCTACAGGAGGAACATTCGGAAGTAGCCCCAGACAAGTCTGGGGACAATTTTTCGACTATTCTTGACTAGCTTTGAGCATTTTTTGACTTCCTATTTTTCGTCCAAAATCCGCCTGTTGGGGGACATGCCCGACCTCAGGCCAGGCCCCCAGGGGCGCGTGCCGCTCCCGGGCCCGGGAGAGGCCCGGCCAGCATCGGCGCAGATGTGCCCCGCTCGCCCCCCCCCGCGGGCGCGCAGACAGTGGCGCCTCGCGCGAGGTCGCGAAGATCGTCGCGCGTCGCGCATCGCGCCGAGTCAGTATCGTTTAACCGATCCCTATCCCCAACCCCATCCACATCTCGAGCCCCACCGTTTCAACACCTCAGTTGGGAATGTGCCCCTCGAAACCCGAAGAGAGCAGCCCAAGTCGCCATCAGGGGGGTCAATCGGCCAGTAGGGCCCAGCCCAGGCTGGTGGGGATGGAGATCGGTTAAACGATGCTCAGCGAGGGCGCGAAGTGTGGCGACCTGGTGCACATCCGCGGGCGACTTGTGTGCACCGTGCCTGTGTTGGCGCCTTCCCCGCACCGCGCTGGAGCGGGGCCCGAAGCAGGTCCGAGCAGGGTACGGAGCATGGGTGCCGTCCTCGCAGCACAGCCTCTCCCCGTCCCCTAGGACTAGGACTAGGACTAGGACTAGGTCCGAACATGTTCGGACGGGGCTAGGACGAGGACAAATTCGTTCCAGAGCGCTCTGGGACGCTCTCAAATCCGTTCCAGAGCGTTCCAGGACGCCCTCGGAACGTTCTGAGAAGGCCGCGGCGCCTGGTACATCCCCTTGATCCGCTAGACCTGAGAGATTCTCGATCTATCCGTACCCGATTTTATCTTCGTCCTAGCTTCGTCTTATTTGTCTCGGCCTCCAAAGGGCTCCTCGCTCTTCGCCTCCAGTGCCCCCGCTCTCGGCGCGTTTTCAGGCGACATCCTCCCGCCGTCGACGGCGATGCTCTTCGAAGCCGCCGCAGAGACGCTCCGCGGTGCGGGGCCGCTGGGGAAGGGGGGGGAGGGAGAGATTGAGGAGAGGGAGGAGGGAGGGAGGGAGTGAGGTGGGGGAGGGAGGGAGGGAGGGAGGGAGGGGGGGGGGAGGGGGAGGGGGCGGGGGGTGGGAGGGGGGGGGGGGGAGGGAGGGAGGGGCGGTGGGGGACCGCTGGGAGGGGAGGGGGGACCCAAGAGGCCTCTTTCGGGCCTCTTGGGGGCCTTCTGGGGCCTCCTGGGGGCTTCTTGGGGCCGTGTGGGCCCCCCTGCCCCCGAGCACTGAATACGTCTGGAATGGCGTCCCCCCCCCCGCCTTCCAGAGCCTCCTGGGGGCTTCTTGGGGGCCTGTGGGCCCCCCCGCCCCCGAGCACTAAATGCGTCAGGAATGGCGCCCCTCCCCCTGCAGAGCGAAGCTTGAGCGAGCTCAAGTCCACGCTCTCAGAAACTTTCACGCCGGATAGAGAGAGAGAGAGAGAGAGAGACAG
>CAUYUJ010004983.1:0-15000 GCA_963575745.1 Prorocentrum cordatum | reverse complement strand
CGATTGAGGGTGCCTCGTTTTCAAAATGTGGCTCTCGCCTTAGCGCCGCGCTTCAGAAATTGCCAAAGTTTCGCTGATTCCCATGGGTAACGTACCGCATTCGGTACGCTGATTCGCGGTATGGAACTCCTAGGAGTTATGTTCTGGCACGATGCCGGATCGTCAAAACGCAACAGTCAGGTTGATTCGTGGCGTTGAAGTCATGGGAATGATGTTTTGGCATGTTGCAGGATCTTCAAGCTGTTGGCCCCCAACGAGGGGATTCCCCCAGTGGAAATGAATCTTTGTAGGGGCCTACGAAGAGGGAGTTTGGAGGTATGTTCCAACAGCGTTGATGAGTCTAGGGTTTGCACTGGTTCTCCTTCTCGTCCTCACCGTCGTCCTCCTCCTGTTGCTCCTCCTCCTCCTCCCGCTCCTCCTCCTCCTCCTCCTGTTCCTCCTCTTCTTCACTCGAACAGGAGGGGTCCGCTGCCGTCTGGTTCAGAGCGGGCCCGCGAACTTGTCTAGTGTTGAGAGGGACAAGGCCGCCGCTCTCCTATCTCTCATGTTACCATTGCCGCCATTTTTCTTACCGTTCAATGCAGCCACCCACAATTCCAGTTGGTAGCGGCGCCGGTAACGATCCCAACTCGCGATCCACGGGGCTGCGCGCTTCGTGCGATGTGGACGCACGTTCGCATTTTCCCCAACCCTTCATCTGTACCACCGTCCGTCCCACGAACTGCCTTACCTGTGCTTACGATTGTTTTGCGAAGTGACTTGTAATTCGCCCTGGACGCTACATGCGGCGCTGACGACAAACGCCGTATGCCGTATGTGACGTGTTCGAGTCCAGCTGCCAGGGCAACAACAGTCGCAGGCGTTCCTTCGATGTGGAGCGACTCGCCCGCGGGAGTTCCACGACTTTCCCCGACCCATCGCACTCCGCAGGCACCAGCCGCAGCTTTGCGTCGGACATGTTTGCAAGGCTCCTCCCTGAGCTAGTGTTGTGCCCCATGACGTGTGCGACAGTGGTGGCTGTCCTGGCGAACGCGTCGCGCCACTTTAGTGGAGAACTGAATGTACCTATCCCGCCACCCTTGGCACCAGTCAAAGGCAACGGCACTACAACGGCTGCCACCTGCTTCAACATGGTGTTCGTCTTTGCGCAGGCCCGAGTTCCAAGGCGCGTCCGCAGCTCACGTCGTGGTGGAGTCGCATCCAGGAGGATCCCCATTTTGGCGCTCAGGGCAGCAAACCAATCGTCACTAACGTGATGTCGCCGGTGCATGTACTTGTGCCGGCAGTGGACCCCAGCCGGCCAGACGCGCATCCAGCGAATGCTGCAGACGCGTCCAGATTCAGCCAACACGTCGGCTACTCCACGACCATTGCTCAGTCGGGTTTTTTCGTATCCGCTTCTTCTACCAACTCGGCAACTCTGAGCTGCTGTGCCTCGCCCTCTTCTGGTTCTTCCCCGACGCGGACTTCGACGGGAACCTCGCAAGCACATGCGCCTTCACTCTTCCAGGGTGAGGCGTCCAGGCGCGTCGCTGGCACCTATTGCTGTCGCGCCGCCTGTTGCCTGGATGCCTCGTCGCGCGCCTTCCCCCCAGGAGCAAGAAAGTGGTCCAGTCTACGTTCTGCACCGCGCGCGGCCCTGGCCGCGACAAGCCTCGCCATCGGCGCGCCGCCCGTTCACCTGCTAAACAGGGTAGCAATGTTGAGTGCCATTCACAGGCGGTCGGGGCAGCGCTGTGCCATTCACTTGACAGCGATATCTGGTGTCCCACGCCCTCGTGCATGCGGTGCGCCCCGGCGCTCGGACGCACCTTGCTCTGCCGCTGCAGCTTCGGACAGAGTGGTGTGCGCGTTTGTCTTTTCAGTGGCAGCTGTCCGATCGGTCAGGACTCGCTGGTAGGGGGCGCGCCTGCGCATTGCCAGTGCGCGGCAGCGCAGGCGTCGCTGTCGCGCTGCCTATGCGCGCCCATGTGCTGTTCAGCGCGTCCGGGGTATTTCCCATGGCCAGTGATGCAGCTGCGCAAGTACGTTGTGCTATGCCTTGGCGCTCCCAGGCGTCGTGCTACGCGCGCTGGGGCATGGCCATTGCCCAGTGGTGCCAGCGCGCGCGACGTGCAGCGTTGCGCGCACCTACGCGCCTTGCAGCGCGCGCAGGGCATCGGCGCACTCGGCTGTGCGCTGGAGCGCGCGCGAGGGTTTCGGCATGCCGCGCTTGTGCCCAACGGCGCGCTGTGCTGCGCACGCTGGGGCGCCTGTGCGCGGGTTTGCGTGCTGGCGCGCCGAGCGCACCTGCATATGGCCGACCGAGATCGTTTCCAACCGCTTCTCAGAGCGCCTGCTGGCGCCGATGTTGGTTCTCCCAACCGCACTCAGGCTACAATCGGCTATGTCACGTGGGACGCAGCTCGCAGGGAGACCTGGGGTGGGCCAGGTCAGCCAGCGTGCGATATCAGCCCGTGCGCACGTTCGCCAGATTTGGAATTTTTGTATCTCTACCTCGATCCACCTACTCGGTGATATCGCCGCCTCAGTGAACAGGAACAGTTAATTCGCGTGCCAGCCGATGCGGGCAATGCCACCTCACTGCGCGCCGCCTCCCGCGTGTGCATTCGTCATTCGGCTTACTCTACCGTAGTCAATCTGCTGCGGGTCTGGCGCTTGATTCGTCCAGCGCGCTGTCGCCTGCTGGGCCGCCGCCCAGCCCGTGGAGTGCCTCCATTGCGGTCTCGCCGGCCGATTCGATGGCATCGGGCACCCTGTCGGTCCGCGTCGCTCGCGGTCTGCGCCTGCAGTGGAGTCGGCTCCCTGCGATCCGAGGGGTCGAGCTCCACAGAGCTTTCCGCTTTCTTTCCGACGGACAGCGTCGTCGCTTGCAGGGTCGCCAAGTCCGCGCGTGGCCGAGCGTGACGCGCTCGCCCTGTGGACTGCGCGCGTTGGTCTGCGACCGAAGAATATAATGTGATCTTCGCCAAAATGTTTCGCGGCGCGCGCGTTCAGGTTTGCTAGGTGGCGCGCGGAGTAATTTGTCACGTCGATCCTTTGTCTGGGCTCGTGTTGGGTATGCTTGATGACTATCCCGGTCGCTTCGTCTTCGACCTGCGTGTTCGTCTCTGGGTTCAGATCCATCTTGTTCTACGCGATCTTCTCAGGTTCATGCTTCCTCTCTGTCGTCTCTGTCAGCGTGCAGCGCGTCGTGTTCTGCCGGGCCTTCTCCTCCAGCTTCTTCTCCAGCTTCTCTGTTCTTGGAGCGTGGCCTTTATGCTGCGCCCCGGGTCAGCGCGCGGGCGCGTGGAGGGGGGCCGCGCTCCAGGCCGCGGCGACCTAGGACGGGGCCGGCGCGCGCGTTTGCGCGCGGCTCTGCCTGGCCAGGGGCGCGCGCGCTCGCCGGCGCGTCTGCGCCCGCGGCCGCGCGCCGCGCGCAGCGCGAGTGCCCGCCCGAGGGTTCGTTGCTCACTCAGTTTCCGCTTCCGCTTCGCCGAGGGCCGCGGAGCAGCGGCCGCTGCTGGGCGGGCTAGAGGGCGAGAAGGGCCCAGAGAGTCGGTGGCCGCAGGAGACGCGACGAGGAGGACGACGCCAGCCATGGGACTAGGAGAACAGGCAGGAGGACGAGGAGGGCGCGCGAAGGCAACCGCAGTGCGAAGGAAGAGCGAGGCTGTGGCACCGCCCGGTCTCCAGATCCGCCCACTTCGGCCTCTGCTCAGCCTTTTTCATCCGCCCCCTCCATCCTGATGCCTCCCGCGGAGCAGCTGCTGGCCGGGTGCCCGCTTTGCTGCGACCGGCGCCCGCCGGCAGCAGTGGCCCCTACTTGTGGGCGCCGAGCTCGACAGGCGCTACGTGGCGCTGCTGCCTTGACCTCCAGTCGAGAGCAGCGCGCTGGCCGCTGCGCAGCATCCACTATCCGCAGGTGTCAGTGCGATTCCAGGTGGGCACTGACGCGCGCGGCGGCTGAGGTCGCCCCCCATGCCAAAGACCGCAGGAGCGCGCGTCTGTGGCCTACTTGTCCACGCGCAGACCACGCCCCTGACGCGGCAAAGCCCGCGCTGCCGCGGCATTGGTGCGCTCGCGTCCATTGCGACAGCGTGCCCAGGGTCGACGGCCAGCGGAAGGCAGCAGCAGCGCATTGCGCCCCCTGCCACTTCGCTCGCTACGCTGCGATCGTAGCTTGGGCAGGGGTGCGTCAGCCCTGCCAGCGTGGCTGTCGTTCGAGTCGTTCCCGCGAACAGCAGCGAGGAGGGCGTCGCTGTCTCGCCATCGGCGCCGTCGGCGCGTCGTAGTCAACAAGGCCGCCCAGCGGGGCCATCTTGGCGCGCGCGTCTGGCAAGCCGCGCCAGCGCGCAGCAGCCGCTATTCGCCGTGGAAGCGCGCGCTTGCATCAGTGCCGTCAATGGCGCGTCGCGCCGCGCGCAGTGCGACTCGCGTCGGTTGACGTCCTTAGCGGCGCCGCAGCTAACGCGCCGATGGTGTTGTGTGCGCGCCGCAGTCGTGCAGTCCATTCATCCTCGCGCTTGCAGGAAGAGCGGGGTGCGTCTGTTATGCGAGTGCGCGTGCGCTGACGCAACGGCCTGTTCTTGCTAGAAGTAGCGTAACCCCCCCTCCTTCCCATCGGGCAGGGGGCGAGGGGGCGGCGGCCCAGATAGGTCGGATAGGTCGGCGCCAGGGTAACCGCGCGCATCGTCAACGCGACGGCGGTCGTGCTTTCACCTTTGACCGACCCCTGGAGAGAAGGTGGACTTGTCGGATTATTGCCCGAGTCCGCCCAGAGCAACATTTCGTTCGCCCGCGCCGGCCAGCGGTTCCGACGCCGACCGCGTGGCGATCGAAGCAAGGGACCGCCGGGATGATCGTGCTTCGGCCTGCAGCGCGCCTCAGATGCTGGTCGTGGAGCGCGGATCGCCTGGCAAAGCGCCGCCGCGAGTCAGCGGATATTTGGCGACGGCGTGCGAAACGGTGGCTGTCGCTGAGCAGTTTGATTCCTTTCTCGCGCGTCGGACATTTATTGCGTGCTGGTGCGGGGCTTCTGTGTGTCGTGCTGGAACGAGAATTCTACCGCGTCGTTGCGCGGTTTTCCGCCGCGCGCGGGACGTTGCCGACCTGTTTCGCCCGAGTCTGATGGTTCAGCAAGTGGAGCGGGGCAGCGCTATTCACGTGGGGAGGAAATTCTGGCAATTCTGCACATTTTGTTAAGCAGTGGAACAACGGCGCATGGTGGTCCAACAACGAATGTGGGCAATTCCGCGACCTGGGCAGTTTTGGAACATCCGCGAGAGCTCATACTTAGGCGCTGTTACGTATGAAGCAAGTGCAGTTTCTGTTGTGGTCTGAAGTGCCGGGTTACGAGCTCATGTATGACGATAGTTTTCCATCGGTGTGCTATCTAGTCGTCCTCGCCGAACACCCAGTGTGCACCTTGGCCCTTCGCGCGCGCGTTCATCCGGCTGCCGGCGGCCTGCTGCCTGCGCTGCGTGCTTCGCGCCATCTCTGAGTGCGGTCCATTGCGGGCTCGCGGGGCCAACATTTGGAGTGATCAGCTGTGCCTGCGTCGGCGCGCCAGTCGTTCAGGGGCTGCGTGAGTCAGGCCAGGTCCAGGGCGCGTGGCGGGTTTCTGGCGCGCCCCGCCTGGCGGTTCCACCGCGGATGGGCCCGTGCCGTCGCTGGGCGCGGGCCCTTGGTGCGTTCTGCCTGGGGGCCGCTGACACGCTATCGCGTGGTTTGTGCTTCCGATCGGCGCAGGCCTTTGGCGGGCATTGTATGGGGACTGCTACTGGCGACCGCGCGACGACAGGACTGGTGTTGCCACTCAGCGCAGACTACTCCAAAACAGGGCATACGTGCGTGCAATCATGCGGCGCGGCCCCAGCAAAGGCAGCCAAATCTGGACAGGGGGACTACACCTCATTGCGGATGGCCTTGTGCAACCGATGTGCTGCGGAGGGTACTCGCTTCTGCCCAGTAGCCCCGAGTCGAATCGGAGGGGTCCGCTGCCGTCTGGCTCACAGCGGGCCCGCGTTTTTGTATAGTGTTGAGAGGGATACAGCCACAGCTCTGCCATCTCTCATGTTCAATTTGCCGCCATGTCCCTTACCTTTCACCATTGCCACCCGCAATTCCAGTTCCTCCTCCTCCTCCTTAGCCTCTTTCTCCTCCTCCTCCTCCTCTTCCTTCTCCCCCTCCATCTCCCCCCTTCTTGTGGGGGAGCGGGGGACTGCGAGGGGGGATGCGAGGGCATGGCTCAGTTTGCCCTTGGCTGCTCCAGTTCGGTGCTCTGAGGACCTCAGCGTGGAGATGTGCCGCAAGGTGCGGACCGCGAATAGCCAGGAGATCGCCAACAGCGCCTGGGCGTTCGGGACCGCCAGCTACAAGGACGGGCCCGATCCTTCGTGGGGAGGCGAGCGTCCACTGGGAGGGGAGGAGGCTCAGAGGAGGAGCAGGTACCGATACCGCTACCCGTCCTTCGTCGCCACGGAGGGATTCACTTCGAAATCCTAGTCTTAGGAGAGGAGGCTATCGAGCTGTTTCAGACACGTTTTTCGAGACCTTCGCGGGGACCTGCTTTTAGGACTCTCGTTGCCACGACTGGGTTGGCCTCGGAAGCCCAGTCAGAACGCGCTCTGGGACAGGTCATGGGGCTGGAGGCGAATCGAGTGCTACCCTGTTTGAAGAATGGCAGCGCTTCTTCTCCTCCCAGCAAGTTTCCATTTCCGACTTCAAGCCGAGAAGGATGATCAGGAGGAGGAGGACGAGGAGGATGAGGAGGCGGAGGAGGAGGAGGAGGGATGGTGATGAAGTTGATGGTGCTACTGAGGATGACGCTAGTGATGATGGCGGCGATGTTGACCATGACGATGACGATCACAACGGCAGCACTGCTGCTGATGATCATCATGATGATAATGACCATGATGATGATGATGATGACGAATTCGTGCTGCTGCTGCTGCCAATGATGATGATGATGCTGCTGATGATGATGGTGGCAATGGTGATGGTGATGCTGCTGTTGCTGCTGATGATGATGATCATGATGATGATGATGATATGATGATGATGCCGATAATGAGGATGATGATGAGGATGATGGTGATGATGAAGAGGATGGCAGTGCTGCTACTGTGGATGTTACTACTGTTGATGATGAGGATTCTAATGTGATTAACAATGTGGCAGTCACTCTGCGGATGATTCATATGACGAGGGCGAGCATTATCGGTATTTCCAATCACGACGATAATGATAATGATGATGATGATGATGATGATGATGATGATGATGATGATGATGATGATGCTGATGAGTGGTTATGATGTTAATGACGATGCTGACGCCGATGACGATGACGATGCTGCTGCTGATGATGATGATGATGATGATTATGATGTTGACGCTTGGACTTAAGAGTTCGACGAGGATTTGGATGACGATGACTGCGACTATGGCGATGATGCTGCTGCTGATGATGCTGCTGATGATGCTGCTGATGGTGATGCGACGATGGTGGTGATGCTGATGTTGACGACACCGACGACAAACACAATGCTTGTGTTTATGATGACGATAATGGGGATGGCGATGGATTCGCTCACGACGACAATGAGGCAACGACGATGACGATGGAGGTAGTGATGAGGGTGATGATGATCGGGATGATGACGGGGATGATGGTTGGGATGATGATGGTGATGCTGATGACAACGATGACGGCCACGACAACGACGACAATGGCGATGACGATAATGCTGATGATGGTGCTGAAGCTGATGATGATGCTGGTGATGATAATGATGATGATGATGATGATGATGATGATGATGATGATGATGATGAATCTGCTGCTGATGATGATGATGCTGATGATGATAATGACGATGGTGGTCAGGATGCTGATGATGGTAATGGTGACGCTGCTGCTTATGACGATGATATGAACATGGGCAGGAGGATGAGGATGATGGTAATGATGACAATGCTGATGACGACGACGATGATGATCATTGTGATGATGCTGATGATGATGATTATGATGGTGGTGGTGTTGATGATGAGGTCGTTGCTGCTGCTGATGATGCTGATGCTGATGCTGATACTCATGCTGATGCCCATGGTGATGCTGATGCCGCTGATGATGCTGATGCTGATTATGTTGATGATGATGCTGATTCATATTGTGATGATGATGATGATGATGATGATGATGATGATGATGATGCTAGTAATGCTGCTGATACTGATGATGATGCTGATGATGCTGATGATGCAGATGATAATGATCATAGTGATGACGATGATGCTGATGATGACAATGATGATGATGATGATGATGATGATGATGATGACGGGTGATGGTGATGATGATGCTGATGATGATGTTGATGATGTTGATGATGTCGATGATGATGATGATGATGATGATGATGATGATGATGATGATGATGATGATGATGATGGTTTTGGTGGTGGTGGTGGTGACGATGATGATGCTGATGATGATGCTGATGATGACGATGATGCTGCTGCTGCTGACCACGATGATGATGATGATGATGATGATGATGATGATGATGATGATGATGATGATGATGATGATGATGATGATGGTGATGGTGATGGTGATGGTGAGGATGAGGATGATGAGGAGGATGATGATAATGATGATGATGATGATGATGATGATGATGATGATGATGATGATGATGATGATGATGATGGTGGTGGTGGTGGTGGTGGTGGTGGTGATGATGATGATGATGATGATGATGATGATGATGGGAGGAGAACGAACAGAGGTAGGAGGAGGAGGAGGAGGAGGAGGAGGAGGAGGAGGAGGAGGAGGAGGAGGAGGAGCAGGAGGAGGAGGAGGAGGAGCAGGAGGAGGAGAGGAGCTGGAGGAGGTACAGGAGGATGAACAGGATGAGGAAGAGGATAATTAGGATGAGAAGGAAAAGGAGGAGGAGGAGGAGGAGGAGGAGGAGGAGGAGGAGGACCAGTGTAAGCCAAAGAATCATCAACGATGTTGGAATCAACCCTCCCTCCAAGCTCCCTCTTCGTAGGCTCCTGCAACGGTTCATTCTCATTAAGGGGAGTGCCTCGTTGGAGGACACCCTTGAAGACCCCGAAGCATGCCATCACATTGTTCTCGGGATTTCAATGCCATAGATCAACCTGACTGCTGCGTCTTGACGATCCGGAATCGTGTCAGAACGCCATTTTTGGGACTTCAACTCTGCGAGTCAACATGATTGTTGCACCCGCATTTTTTGTGACTTCAACTCCGCAAATCAACAAAACATCAACTTCAACATCAAAATGCAATTTCTGGTACGTTGACCATGGGAATCTGTGAAACTTCTACAATGATCCAAAACAAAAACGAATGTACGCGGCGCTAAAGCAAGAGCCACATTTTGGAATCCACCCGCCCTCAATCCGTGAAGCTCCTGCAAATGTTGAATACGAAAGTGCGCGGCGCTCAGGCGAGAGCCACATTTTGAAAACCACCGGTTCTCAATCCGTGAAGCTCTTGCAAAATTTAATGATCTTGGCGAAGGACCCAACCATGCGCAGTTGTGAAGACCGCAATTATGATCATCTTTGCCTGCATTCCCTATGGTGCCACGAACCGTGCGAGGGGCGTGCCGAAATGCGCTGCGGGGCACACACCGCGAGCGAATGACGATAGGTCTGTGTGCGAGAGACTGAGCGCGAGTGAGTCTAATTGTGAATGAGTCTGCGTGCGAATCAGTTTACGTGCATAAGCGTCGACGCCCATGTCGGCACGCTCGTCCCGAGGATCGCTCCCGCTTCCTTCCCGTTCTTTTTCTTTCGCTTTGCTCGTGCACGCCCATGTCCGAGGCTGCGGGCGCGGCGCCGCACGGAGTCCCCGCGACGCACGCCGGTCGCCCCGAAGGGGTCCCGGCGACGCGCACGGGTCGTCTGGTGCGCGGAGCAGAGAGAGAGCGAGCTGGCTGGCTGATAGCGGGCGAGGCTGTGGCTGCTGGGCAGAGAGGCGACGGGGGCGAGCGAGGCTCTGGGCAGAGCGCAGCGCGGAATTCCCGCGACGCGCGCTGGTCGGCCCGAGAGGGTCGCAGCGACGCGCGCGGCTTGCCCGCGGCGCGAAGCCAAACAGTCAGACCGTCGAGAGACGGCGAGGCTCGGGCGGGTCGCTTTTCAAGTCAAGCCTCGCAGATAAACTCGGTGAAGCCCGGCACCCTGGCGAGGGCCGTCGCCTCCCTCCTGTACCGCTTCGTGCGCGTGGCAAACTGCTCCAGTTGCTTCCGCAATTCCTCCAGCGGCCCTGCCAGGAAGAGCTCGATGCGCGGCGCCCGCATGAGCAGGAGGTCCTCGTGGCGTGTGGCGCGCGAAAGCAGCGCGTGGCGCTCCAGCCACCAGTCGTCGTCTTCCTTCTTGCCGTTCCCCACCTCGTGGCGGCCGCAGTCCAGGATTACGCCTGGGCGACGTCGGCCGAAGGAGCAGCGCGCCGGACAGCCGACGGCCCAGGGCGAGAGTCCACGAGACCGAGAGAAGGTCTCCCAAACGTGTGAGGGGCCACGAAGCGTTTGAGGGGTGTGCCAAAATAGGGCGGCGCCGCCATGCGGGCTGCGCCGCTGGGACCTTTGATGGAGCTCCATGGGGCCACAACACGTGTGAGGGGTGTGCCAAAATGGGGCGGCGCCGCCATGCGGGCTGCGCCATAGGGACCCTAGATGGGGCTTCCTATGGGGCCACAGCACGTGTGAGGGGTGTGCCAATATGGGGCGGCGCCGCCATGCGCGCGCCACTGGGGCTTTAGATGGAGCTCCCTATGGGGCCACGAAGCGTGTGAGGGGTGTGCCACAATGGAACGGCGCCGCCATGCGGGCTGCGCCATAGGGACCCTGGATGGAGCTTCCTATGGGACCACGAAGCGTGTGAGGGGTATACCACAATGGGGCGGCGCCGCCATGCGGGCTGCGCCGCTGGGGCCTGAGGTGGAGCTCTCTATGGGGCCGCGAAGCGTGTGAGGGGTGTGCCAAAATAGGGCGGCGCCGCCATGCGGGCTGCGCCACTGGGACTTTAGGTGGAACCCCGTACGGGGCCACGAAGCGTGTGAGGGGTGTGCCGAAACAAAAACATGCGGAGAGCAAAGGCAAGGAGGGGAAGGAGGGAGGAGGAGGATGAGGAAGAGGAGGGGGATGATGAGGAGGAGGAGGAAGAGGAGGAGGAGGAGGAGGAGGAGGAGGAGGAGGGGGAGGAGGAGGAGGAGGAGGAGGAGGAGGAAGGAGGAAATATGAAAACGCGGGGCACCGTCTCTTCAAAACGAGGACCCAACACCACATGATGGTTGGGAAAGTACGAAAATGCGCGGCGCTCAAGCGAGAGCCACATTTTGCAAGGCACCCGCCCTCAATCCGTGAAGCCCTTGCTAATGTTTACTACGAATGTGCGCGGCTCTAAGGCGACAGCCGCATTTTGAAAACCACCCGCCCTCAAGCCGTGAAGCTATTGCAAATTCTTAATACGAAGGTGCGCGGCGCTAAGGCGAAAACCACATTTTGCAAACCAGCCGCCCTCCATCTTTGAAACTGATGCCACCTTCTAAGTTTCGAATCAGAAATGATAACGAAGTCTCAGGCGAAACGCCCGGCCCGCCCTGAAAAATGGCCTTGGGGTGCGACAGGGAGGAGTTACTTATAAGTAGACGGAATGGAGGGGGAGGAGGAGGAGGAGGAGGAGGAGGAGGAGGAGGACGAGGAGAAGGAGGAGGAGGAGGAGGAGGAGGAGGAGGAGGAGGAGGAGGAGGGAGGAGAAAGGAGGAGGAGGAGGAGGAGGAGGAGGAGGAGGAGAGGAGGAGGAGGAGGAGGAGGAGGAGGAGGAGGAGGAGGAGGAGGAGGAGGAGGAGGAGGAGGAGGGAAGAGGAGGAGGAGGAGGAGGAGGAGAGGAGGAGGGAGGAGGAGGAGGAGGAGGAGGAGGAGGAGGAGGAGGAGGAGGAGGATGAGGAGGAGGACAAGGGGTTCGGGGCGAAGCGGGGGGAGGGGGAAAACAGGAGGAAGAGGAGAGTGGAGGCGGCAATTGGGGATGCTGAGCTGTGCTGGTCGGCAGAGCTGCACGCAGCTTTCCCTATGGGGGCCTCTGGGCACAGAAGCTGCTGCTGGTGGCCCCCTCGTCCCTGTTCCTCCTTGTCCCTCTCAGACAGGTTCTCCGCACTAGGCACCACGACACTGCGGCTGTACATCACCCCCCGCCTCGGGACACGAGCTTGGCGCCCCCACTCGCCCAACACCGCCCCCTGCGGATTCTGATGGTGGCGACCTATCCGTATACTAAATGAGACAGCCGTGGCACTCCTCCCTGGCTGGCGCTGAGCCCGGTGGAGTCCCCTTCCCCTCATTGGGGAAGTCAGTAGATCTTCGCGGAGGGCCAACGGTTCATACAGCGCCTCGCGGGACAGAGGGAG
This sequence comes from Prorocentrum cordatum, assembly GCA_963575745.1. Classification (NCBI taxonomy): domain Eukaryota; class Dinophyceae; order Prorocentrales; family Prorocentraceae; genus Prorocentrum; species Prorocentrum cordatum. Next base: position 2,573 of record CAUYUJ010004983.1, on the reverse strand, counting down.
GAGGAGGGCGCAGGGGGGCAGGACGTCGCCATGAGGGAAAGGGGTCCTGAGGGAAGCGGGCCCTGGACTGGGTCTTGCTCTAGTGCCAGTTCTCGGGCGGTCCCGGGGCCCGCGGAGGGCCCCACGGGCCCGAAGACAGCGGGAGACCTCTAGGACCCCTTGGCTCCAGGACCCGCGTCCTTCATGCTGAAAGAGGGGCGGCGGGGGTCGGAGGCTGTCCCGTGCCCGGCAGGACAGCCAGCTCATGCAGGCGCTCGGGGACGCGGGCGTGAGCCGCCTGGAGGAGTGCCTTCGGATGCCCGTTTCCTTGGGCCACTTGGGCTTCTGTGGTCGAGCACCTCGACGGATCCGTCTTCCTCTTCGTCGTCTCCCCTCTCCCTCCTCCTCTCGCTCTCCTCCCTCGTCTCCTCCCTTCTCTCCCTTCCCTTCCCTCTTGCTCTCCCCCTCTCGCGCCCCCTTGTGGTGACGGCCCCTGGTTGAGGTACAAGCCGCAGGAGATCTCGAACACGCTCTGGGGCTTCGCGACAGCAGGCGGTCCTTGCGGCTGCGACGTCAAAGATGGAGGATGCGTGAAGATGAAGGGAGGGAGGGAGGAAAGGAGGAGGGATGAGGGGTGAGGGAGGAGGAGGAGGAGCAGGAGGAGGAGGATGAGGAGGAGGAGGAGTAGGCGGAGGAGTTGGAGGGAGATGATGATGCTGATGCTGATGATGATGCTGATGACGCTGATTATGATGATGATGATCAGATGGTGGTGGCTGTGATGATGATGATGATGATGATGATGATGCTGATGATGATGATGGTGATGATGATGAGGATGATGATGATGATGATGGTGGTGATGGTGATGATGATGGTGATGATGATGATGATGATGATGATGATGATGAAGATGACGAAGAAGACGATGCTGGTGATGAGGATGATGATGAGGAGGAGGACCAGTGTAAACCCACAGCTCATCAACGATATTGGGATACACCCTCCAAGCTCCCTCTTCATAGGCCCCATTCAAGGGTTCACTTCGACTGAGGGAAGTGCCCCATTGGGAGACAATTGTGTGAAAACCCTGAACTGAGCCAAAACACCATTTTCTGGACTTCAACGCCACGAGTCAACCTGACTGTTGCGCCTTGACGATCTTGACTCGTGCTGGAGCACCATTCCTGGAAATTCAACACCGTGAATCAACGTAACTGTTGCGCCCTGACAAGACTGAGCTGCTCGAAAACGCAACTTCTTGAAGGTAACTCATGAGAACCAGCGAAACTGCGGCACATTGTTGATACGAATTTGCGCGGCGCTGAGGCGAGAGCCACATTTTGAAGAGGAAGTGCCCTCCATGTGTGAAACTCTTGCACATTTGTGAAACGAATGTGAGCGGCGCTGAGGCGAGAGCTACATTTTGAAAAGGAGCCGCCCTACATCTGTGAAGCTCTTGCAACTTTTTAAGATGAATGTGCGCGGCGCGAAGGCGGGAACCACACTTCCATCAATACGTGAAGCTTTTGCATTTTTAACATTGTTCTGCGTTGCGCTAAGGCGAGAGCCACATATTGAAACCGACCCGCCTTCAATCCGTGAATCTCCTGCAATTTTTAATTCGAATCTGCGCGGCGCTCATGCGAGAGCCGCATGTTGAAACGACCCGCCCTCAATTCGTGAACCTCTTGCAAGTTTTTAAGACGAGTGTATGCGGCGCTGAGGCGAGAGCCACATTTTGGAAGCGACCCGCCCTCAGTATGTGAAACGGTTGCCAGTTTCTAAGTTTCAGGCTCATAAATGGTCAGGAAGTCTCAGGCGCAACGCCCAGCCCGACTTTCCGACTGGCCTCGGGGTGCGACAGGGAGGACTTTTTATAAGGAACAGCAGGAGGAGGAGACCGAGGAGGAGGAGGGGGATGAGAATGAGGATGAGGATGATGATGAGGAGGAGTAGGATGATGAGAAGGAGACGGAGGAGGAGCAGGAGCAGGAGCAGGAGCATGAGCAGGAGGAGGAGGATGGACGAGGATGAGGATGAGGATGAGAAGGATGAGGATGAGGATGAGGATGAGGATGAGGATGATGATGATGATGATGATGATGATGATGATGATGATGATGATGATGCTGCTGCTGCTGCTGATGATGATGATGATTCTGATGCTGATGATGATGACACTGATGATGATGATGATGATGATGCTGATGATGATGATTATGATGATCATTATGAGGCGGAGGAGGAGGAGGAGGATCGGGCGGAGGAGGAGGAGGAGCAGGAGGAGGAGGACAAGGAGGGATGATGAGAAGGAAAGAAGAGGAGCAAAAAGGAAGCAGAGGATGAGGAGGATGAGGATGAGGATGAGGATGAGGTGAGGATGATGATGAGGTGAGGATGATGATGATGATGATGATGATGATGCTGATGCTGATGCTGATGCTGATGCTGCTGATGATGATGATGATGATGATGATGATGATGATGATGATGATGATGATGATGATGATGATGATGATGATGATGATGATGATGATGATGATGATGATGATGATGATGATGATGATGATGTGATGATGATGATTAATAAT
>CAUYUJ010004982.1:15000-65197 GCA_963575745.1 Prorocentrum cordatum | reverse complement strand
GCAGGAGGAGCAGGAGGAGGAGGAGGATCAGTAGCAGGAGCAGGAGGAGGAGGAGGAGGAAGAGCAGGAGGAGGAAGAGGAGAGGGAGGGAGGGGGGAGGAGGTGTAGGGGGAGGAGGACGGGGAGGAGCAGGAATAGGGGGAGGAGGTGTAGGGGGAGGAGGACGGCGTTATTTGCCTGTCATATCACAACAAGTGCAACATCATGTCAACTCTGAATGGAAGGATTCTTAAAGCAACTACATGTCAACACAAGTGCCATATAATCGGCATTATCTTGGTCTTGGGATCCTCTGGCCCAGTTCGCCCTCAGCGTTTCGGCGTGTGGTTGGCCATCCTCTTCAGGACCTGCCACAACCAACCACACGGGGCAGGCCGACGCTGTCACGAACGACATCCTTGTTTCCTCTGGGACTCCTTCGTACACACCAAAGTTGCCAGAAGATGTCAAGCAAAGTCATGGAAACTTGCTGTGTTGGCCTTCAAAGAAGGGAGGAAACAACTGCCCCCTCTTTCGTGACACCGTCGGCACCTGGCGGGCTGGCCGCAGGTGCCCCCTTTTTCCTTGAATGTCTGACCCCCCGCCCCCGTGACCAGAGCACTGACTGGAGCACAGGACGGCGGAGCCGACTTCACAGCAGGCATGCCGGAATCTCTCTGCAACACGCGCAGGCATGCCGGAATATCTCTGACTGATGGGAAAAAGGCTGCGCCGCCGAAGACGAGCTCCTGTTATTTGCTTGTTTTATCACAACAATTGCAACATCATGCCAACTCTGAATGGAAGGATTCTTAAAACACCTACATGTCAACACAAGTGCAATATGATCGGCATTCTCTTGGTCTTGGGATCCTCCTTTGGTCTCGGACTGAGTATGGCCAACTTCTCGGGCACCCCTGGTCCAGTTCGCCCTCAGCGTTTCGGCGTGTGGTTGGCCATCCTCTTCAGGACCTGCCACAACCAACCACACGGGGCAGGCCGACGCTGTCACGAACGACATCCTCCTTCGTACACACCAAAGTTGCCAGAAGATGTCAAGCAAAGTCATTGGAACTTGCTGTGTTGGCTTTCAAAGAAGGGAGGGAACAACTGCCCCCTCTTTCGTGACACCGTCGGCACCTGGCGGGCTGGCCGCAGGTGCCCCCTTTTTCCTTGAATGTCTGACCCCCCGCCCCCGTGACCAGAGCACCGACTGGAGCACAGGACAGCGGAGCCGACTTCACAGCAGGCATGCCGGAATCTCTCTGCAACACGCGCAGGCATGCCGGAATATCTCTGACTGATGGGAAAAAGGCTGCGCCGCCGAAGGCGAGCTCCTGGAGAGCTTCGGCTGATAACCCGTTATTTGCCTGTCATATCACAACAAGTGCAACATCATGCCAACTCTGAATGGAAGGATTCTTAAAGCAACTACATGTCAACACAAGTGCAATATGATCGGCATTCTCTTGGTTTTGGGATCCTCCTTTGGTCTCGGACTGAGTATGCCCAACTATTCGGGCACCCCTGGTCCAGTTCGCCCTCAGCGTTTCGGCGTGTGGTTGGCCATCCTCTTCAGGACCTGCCACAACCAACCACACGGGGCAGGCCGACGCTGTCACGAACGACATCCTTGTTTCCTCTGGGACTCCTTCGTACACCAAAGTTGCCAGAAGATGTCAAGCAAAGTCATTGGAGCTTGCTGTTTTGGCTTTCAAAGAAGGGAGGGAACAACTGACGGGGAGGAGCAGGATTAGGGGGAGGAGGTGTAGGGGGAGGATGGTGGGGAGGCGCAGGAAGAGGCGGCGCGGCGGCGAGCAGGACACGAGGGAGGAGGCGCTTGGAGTCGACGTGCGCGCTTGCACGCGCCGCGCGGTCCGAGCGGCGATGATGGAACGCTGGGCAGCCAGCATCAAGGGCAGGCGAGGTCTACGAACGGCACAGGGCTTACTGCGACTCCTTCGACTCGATTCGATGCGATTCGATTCGATTCTTTATAGCTTCCAATTTCGATCCGATTCGACTTCGGATTCCAACTCGGGCTCCGACTTCTCCACGGCGGCCTACGAGCCTGCCGATTTCCGCCGATTCGACTTCTCCCGACTCGGCTGCCGGCTTCTGCCGATCCGATTCATTTCGAGCGCCGATCCGGCTTACCGATTCGACTCTGGGCTATCTTGGCGGCTGGTTTGAGTCGTGTCGACGCAGCGGCAAGCCCCAGCGTGGCGTTGAAGGCCAATGGCCAGGAGTCGTCCGACATTGACGGAACGATCGCGCCATCGGAAAGCTGCGGTCGCCCGAGATTAAGCGATCTGCGCAGTGTCAGAAACCAGCGCAGAAGTCGCCACGACGCAATCTTGATCGGGTCTTCCTTTGCCCACGTTCCGCCAGACCCTCCGGGGGCACACGGGAGCGGGAACAGTGGCACGATTGGCACCACATGGGCCGGGCGAAGTCTCTTTGGGTCTGCGGTCTGCGTGTCCCGACTCCGCTGGTCCCTCAGAGGCGCACGCGTGGCGGTACCCACATCGTGCTGAATGCGCACGCACGTGGACAGCGATCTGTAGAGCTACATGCATACCTACATACATACCTACATACATACATACACACATACATAAACACATACATGCATACATACATACACCTACACCTACACACGCCTACACACCCATACATACACACATACACACATACATTCATACATACACGACGCGTACATAATTCCACACACGCACACACATACATACAATAACCATACCTACATACACATACATACACACATACATAATACTTACATCCATACACAAACGCACATACACATCGACCGATCTACCTATCTACCGACCTGCCTACAACCATACATACAAACGAACCTGCATACATACATGCACGCACCGATTCATACAAACATACATGTGTGCATGCATGCGTACAGCTATATATACTTACATACATACAGCTATACATTCATGCACCCATGCACATACATACACACATATGTATGTATACATACACGCATGCATGCAAACATACGTACACATAATTGCATACACTACTACAACCATGCATACAAGTATGCCATCGTATGTACATGGGTACATGCATACATGCCTGAATGCATACATATTTTAGTACATGCAGACTCATACATACAAACATGAATGTATGCATGCATGCACATACACACACGTACACACATACAGACATACAGACAGACAGACAGACAGACAGGCAGACAGACGGACAGATATACACACATATATATATGCATGCATACATGCAGACACGCACGCGTAAACGCATACACACGTACATGTATTCATTCATTCTTACATACAGACATACATGCGGGCATGCATGCATACACATGCACATAAGTACAGACAGTCATACACACATACATACATACAGACATGCATGCATGCATCCATGCATGGAGATTCATACATACATCCATCCATCCATCCATCCATAACTGCATACATCTACACATACATACACCTGGGAAGGAAGAAATGGGGGTCCCAGAGCGGGGACATTGAATCTTCAATTTGAGAACGGGGCCTTCCGGGCTACTCCCTGGCCTCTGGAAGCAGCTCTAGGGGGCACGAGCAAGCGGCAAGGGACGCCGAGGGCAGCTGCGGTGCCTCCAAGACGGCTCAAGACAGCCGAAAGTTGCTGCCAAGAGGCCCCCTAGATCGGCCCCGGCGGGGGGCCCTCGGACACCGATTCTTCTCGAGAGCGGCAGGGCTGGGTGGCGGGCGGGTTGTCGGGGTCGCGGGGCGGATCGGAGGGGATTCGCGGGGTGTGTCACGGCGGAGTCGCGGGGCTTATCGCGGGTGGGTCGCGGGGCGCGCCGCGGGTGGGTCGCGGGGTGGGTCGCGGGGTGGGTCGCAGGTGCGTTGCGGGGCGGGTCGCAGGTGAACCGCGGGGCGACGACGACAAGAACAACAGCAGCAATATGCACCGCGGAACCTCACTTCAGCCATCACCCAAAGACGGTGTGCGACCGCTCAGCCCCCTCTCGTCAGGACTCGAGCTAAACGGTGTGTTGGCGATGTCGTGGGCCGTTTTCGTGTTGATGCCGTTTCGCAGCAAGGCAGAATGAAGACATAGCCAAGGAAAACAACAACAACAAAACGAAAACGAGCATCACTGCTTAGCTTGAGCCTTGCCTCTCGTTCTGGCCCTACAGCCTGGCAGCAGGGAAGACGACGGGCTGCCCCCCTCCCCCGCTCAGGCAGCAGGCGCAGCTGAGCTGCGACAGGCACCTGGAGTCGGAGTGCATGAGGCCTGCCCCCTCCTTTGGCTCCCTCGCCCCCTCCTCGCCGCCCCCCCCCCCGAGCCCCCACACGCGCCTGATGGACGCCCGGCGCCCTCTTGCGCAGCCTTTCCTCGGGCAGGCCGCGGGGATTTGCCGAGCCGCGGGCTCCAGAGGGGGTCCCATCGGCTCTTGGTGTTCGGGCCCTGTGCATTGGGCTGCTCCTCGCCCTGGGTGTTCCGACGGTGCTTTTTGGGCCCTCGGCGACGGGGCTCGTGCCCGCCCTGAGCGGAGGCGCGCCCAGCCTCGCCCCCGCCTCTGGCGCGCGGGGTGGGGCGGAGCGGTCCCCTGCGCGGCGCGGAGGCCTTTGGAGCGGACCACCGCGCCCTCCTCGCGGCAGGGCTCTGCGGCACTGCTGCTCACCTTGGACGCTTCGGCTCTTCAGGCTGGAGCCCTGCTCGCCGCCACACAGGGCCTGGACAGGCCGTGCTGTCCGGCGGAGGGGGCAAGGGAAGGGGAAGCGCAGGCAGACGGCGACGAACGCGCAGGCGGGAGGCCAGGGCCGGCGGGCCAGGCGGGCAGGCTCGTGCTCGTGTGCAGCCAGGGGCCGGCTCGTGTTAACAGCATCCAAACCCACGGGTCCAGATCGGCAGGCTGAAGGTCGCAGCCCTACTGATTTGACGCGTCCCAGTTGACGAACACCGAAGCGACCGACATTTTCAAGCAGATATCGGACTCCATCGCCAGAAAGTTGATAACGAAGTGCAGGACAGCGAAAAACAAGAGCGCATCAGGAGATATACGTTGCAAAAGCGTTCCCTCGCACAGCCCGCTGGCCTTTTCAAGGAGGCAGTCGCCCAAGCAGTGACAGATATTTCTGGTCGTGGACTTGCGCCGGATAGCAACGCCGTGGATTGCATCGCGAGCTTCACGGGCAGGCAGGAAGGCCGAAGACTGCGTCAACGAATGCACCGGCACATCGAGGGGCAGGGATAAGCTCAAAGGCATGGAGAAAAGCAAAAAAGGGAAATCGCACAATGGGACAGTGGATGAAAAGTTACGGCAAAGGGCACGGCGATAGGAATGCAAAAGGCAAAGGAAAAGGCAAAGGCAACTATTCATAGTCCAGTGGCAGAAGTAAGGCAAAATCACAACTTGGTTGGTGGAAGGCTGAGATATTCAATTTTCGAGAATTCCCAAAAAAACACGCATCCACTGGGGTAGCCTGGTGGATGAACATCGACACAAAGTATTGCCACAGCGCAAAGTGCAACAACAATGGCGCGACGCATGGGAAAAAACAAAACAGCAACCAGCAACAAGGCACCAGAAGAAAATGGACGGATGTAAGCGTGGAAACCCCGCAAGCAAAAGTTCGACGATTTGGAAGCACCGCTTTTCCTGGAATGGACGAAAGGGTGCTCTCAAGAAGACTTTGCATGGATCGAGAATTTAGAGAGCGCCATGAGTTCTTTGTATATGCACAACCATGCGGACAGGTCCGCGCATCGCTATTTTCATCAAGAACTGCCATGGCCAATCGTCTTCAGTCCTACCCGCTAGAAGCGCCGCCCGCTGCCGCGCGCGCCCCCCGGCCCGAGATTGGTCAACGAGGCTGCGCGCAAATTTACGCGCGAGCTTCAGTGGAGGCGCCAGTTTTACGCGAATGGAGAGGGGAGCGGCCCTGCGCGGCACAAGCGCCACTTCTCCTCCAAAGCGCCAGCGCGCCCTCATCCATGGGCCCGAATATCAACGCACGGCGCGGCACATTCGAGCGCGCCGTTCCTTTTCTCTTTGGGCCTGACACGTGCCACCCCTGTGTTGTTTCACATCGTATGGCGAAACAGCTGATGTGTATCACACTGCTTTGGGGTGTGGCACGTGCCACCCCTATGTTGTTTCACACTGTATGGTCCCATGTTGACGTCCAGGATGTGACCAGAACAGGTGCTGTTCCTTCATATGATTTTCGGGTTGACACATGTCACACCTGTGTTGTTGTTGTTGAACTCTCATTTCTGAAGGATAATTATTGTTGATCCCCCCCACAGGTGCATACTGTGTTTTCTCAATCAAAGTGTGCCTCTCGACGCTCGCACCCTGTTTTTTGACATGGCCCCCGGGTTGCAACAACAACGGCTCCCGCTTGAGACTTCCTTACAATTTAGCCAGGACCCCCGCTCCCGCCCGAGACGTCCTCACAGTTTATTCAGGAATTGCGCTCTCGCTGGGGACTTCCTTACAATTTATTCAGGAATCGCTCTCCCGGCGCTCTGGAGTCGCGCTCTCGCTGGAGACTTGCTTGCAACTTACTGAAGAATGGCCTTGCGTTGGAATTTCCTGCAATTTGCCCAAGCGCCGCGCTCCCGACACCCAGGCACCCAGGAGTCGCGCCCGTTGTGGCCCCATGTGCATGCCCTTCGTGGCCCCGCTGTCGCCATTTGTGTCCCCCTCACTGTCCTACGTGGCCCAGTTGCTACCCTCAGTGGCCCCATAGTTGCCTTCTGTGGCCCCGCATTATCTGCACTTCGTGGCCCCCGCTCGTTCGCGCTCTTCGTGGCCCCATACGCATTCCCTTCGTGTCCCCGCTGTCGCCCTTCGTGGCCTACTTCGTGCCCTTCGTGGCCCTGCTGTCGTTCTCTCTCGCTCTCGCTTTCGTCGTCGTCGTCGTCGTCGTCGTCGTGGTCGGTCCCCTGTCCGTCCCTCTTGGGGTCGGGTCGACGGTCCGCGGCCGCCCCGCCGATCAGCGCTGCCGCTGGCCAGGCCGACGGTCCGCGGCCGCCCCGCCGCTTGCCGGGGCCCGGCCTGCAGGGAAGAAAGGTATACCCCCCAATAGGGGTTCGATCGAAGACGAAGAGGGCGGCTATCGAGGGTTTGGAAATACGCGTTATCGGACACTCGAGCATATAATGGCGAACAGCCTTAAAATTAGTGTTGGTGTTGTTGTTGTTGTTGTTGTTGTTGTTGTTGTTGTTGTTGTTGTTGTTGTTGTTGTTGTTGTTGTTGTTATTGTTGTTGTTTGATTTCCGCTGGGTGGTCTCATGTTCACGCCCAGAAGATTGGTGAAACAGCTTGTGTTTCTGTGTTTCTTTCGGGGTGACACAATGCGTATAAGAGTACAATTGCTATTGGAGTGCCATTGCCAAATGTACACGTTGCCACAGTAGAACAGGCGAGTACAGTGCAAACAGTAGTAGTGCGGTTCTACCACACCTACTACTAGAGGGCTGTTGCGGTACATTTACAATATGGGTTATCGCGCTGTTCTTATTCTTCTGTTGGCGGGGCCAGATGTGGTGGAACCCCGCGCGCGAGCACCCTGGCGATTGAGAGTTCATTATTTTCCGAAGTTCGAGACGAGGGTTACCGTTGTGCTCGTACTCCTCGCCAGGGATTCGTTCTTCCGCTTAAATTAGAGCCCCTGGGCTCTTCGGCGCGCCCCAGAAGTTTTTTCCTGCCGGATGGGCCGATGGGCCCTATGGGTCCTATTTTGGAGTCACCCAGGTGATTTGATTCGTTGTTTGACGGTCTCAGGTTCCGGCGAGTGCCTTTGGAGGCCGAAAACCGACCACACGCAAGAGTGACCCTTCGCCGGAGTGACCTTTGGCGCTAGCCCAAAAAGGGGTCGGGTGATTTTCTTGTGGGATGAGCTTGACCCCGCGTCGACACCCGCATCGCGTGATTGCGCTCGCATCTGAGCGCGCCAGGTTCGGGCCCACCCCTTGCAATCGACAGCAGCGCATAAGCGTTGCACCCTATAGGTTGCATTGGTTACCCGAGGGGAAGCCGGTAGACCAGTCGGCGCGTTTTCCTGCCCAGGACCAGTCCCGAATCCCAGCCCAAATCCCAAAACGTCTGGCTTGAGCATGTTTGGATATTTTTGAATATCTTTGAATATGTTCGAATATGTTTAAAGAACCATAGGGGGTCTTTACTGTTATAAGGTCCCCAAAAATATTCAGTCATATTCCACGGTCTCGGATGGGGCCGGTTTTGGGCATGACGCCGGGCCTGGTCAGACGCGCGATGCAGCCTGGCAGTGCCAGACCTCGTCGTGGTGGCCCCTGGCAGCGTCTGTTTTCGCAACGCCTTCGAAGGGCCTTTCGGGACGCTCGAACTCGATCGGCGGAATTTCGCGGATGCCCAGTGGCGCAACAAAAACTTTCGAGTGGCGCCCCGCCGATCTTTGACGCGGCGCGGCAACGCCGGCTTGCGCGACTGCGTTGGGCCCCGGGCGCTCCTGGAGCCGCGCGCCAAAGGTCATTCTAGCCTAGGGCCACTCCTACGTGTAGCCGAGAAAAATACGAACAGCTGTCCGCAGTTGTTTCCCAACCATCCTGTGGTATTGGGTCTTCGTTTTGAAGAGACGGTCCCCGCGTTCCTCTCCTGTCTTTCCTCCTCCTCCTCCTCCTCCTCACCCTCCTGTGAAGTTGGGTCCTCTTCCCTGCGCCTCCCCCACCCAGTACAGCGCTTCGTGGCCTCATAGGGTGCTCCACCGAAGGTCCCAGTGGTACCGCCCGCATGCGCCCCCCCCACACTCATTACAGCGCTTCGTGGCCCCATAGGGAGCTCCACCAACAGCCCCAGTGCTACCGCCCGCATGCGTCCCTTAGGGAGCTCCACCGAAAGCCCCAGTGCTACCGCCCGCATGCGTCCCCCCCTCCCACCCAGTATAGCGCTTCGTGGCCCCGTGGAGAGGTCCACGTCTAGCGCCCGCATGCGGCCCCCCCACCCAGTACAACGCTTCGTGGCCCCATAGCGAGCTCCACCGAAGGCCCCAGCGTTACCGCCCGCGTGCGCCCCCCCACCCAGCACAGCGCTTCGTGGTCCCATAAGAAACTTCACCGAAGGTCCCAGCGCTACCGCCCGCATGCGTCCCCCCCAACCAAGTGCAGCGTTTCGTGGCCCCATAGCGAGCTCCACCGAAGATCCTACTGTTACCGCCCGCATGCGCCCCCCCCCCCACCCACCCACCCAGTACAGCGTTTCGTGGCCCCGTAGGGAGCTCCACCGATGGCCCCAGTGTTTCCGCCCGCAGACGTCCCCCTATTACACTTCGTGGCCCCATAAGGGAGCTCCACCGAAAGCCCCAGTGCTAGCGCCTACATGCGTCCCCCCCACCGAGTACAGCGCTTCGTGGCCCCATAAGGAGCTCCACCGACGGCCCCAGCGCTACCGCCCGCATGCGCCCCCCCCCACCAAGTGCAGCGCTTCGTGGCACAATAGGGAGCTCCACCGAAGGTCCCAGTGCTACCGCCCACATGCGTTGCGTCCCCCCCCACCCATTACAGCGTTTCGTGGCCCCGTAGGGAGCTCCACCGACGGCCCCACTGTTACCGCCCCCATGATTTCCCCCCACCCAGTGCAGCGCTTCGTGGCCCCCATAAGGGGGCTCCATACGAAGGTCCCGGTGCTACCGCCCGCATGCGCCCCCCCCATCCATTACAGCTTCGTGGCTCCGTAGGGAGCTCCGCCGACGGCGCCACTGCTACCGCCCGCATGCGTTCCCCCCACCCAGTGCAGCGCCTCGTGGCCACATCGGGAGCTCCACCGAAGAAGATGTTCACAATTGCGGTACCCACAACTGCATATGGTGGGGCCCTTCGCCAGGATATGTTTTTCACGACGCGAGCACGCCTGGATCCGGATCCGCTCCGATCTCGCGATCTCGGCCCCTGGAGCAGCAGGCTGGGCCTGGAGCTGCAAGAGCTGCGGCGGGACGTGGAGCTGCAACGCGCGGAGCTGCAGCGCGCGGAGCGCGGGCCTCGGCGCTGCAGGGGGGCAGATGAGCGACGAAGGAAACGGGTGCGTTGCAGGGAACAAGCGATGGCGTAAACACAAAAAGCCAAAAAGCTAGCAGGTCCGCTCAGATTTCTCGGATCGGTGCTGGAGCCCTCTGGCGGGGCCCCCAGCGCCGCCCCTGGCTCGCTCCGCGCGCGGACCTCCGAGTTTTCATGTTCATTTCATCGTTCGTCTTCTTGCAGGTGAGCTACGAAGGAAAACGGGTTCGTCTTCACCAGAACTGGCGCGTAGGCTGCCCGCCGAAGGTCGCGTGTAAGCGCCTTCGCTTCCAATGCAGCGTGCGCGAAGTCACCGCGTAAGTTCGCATGCCAACTCGCGTAAGACTTGTTTTTCCCAACCATCTTTTGATGTTGGGTCTTCGTTTTGAAGAGACGGTCCCCGCGTTCTCCTCCTCCTTCCTCCTCCCCATCCTCCCTCCTCCCCCTCTTCCTTCCACCCTGCGTTTCACCCACCCAGCACAGCATTTCGTGGCCCCATAGGGAGCTCCACCGAAGGTCCCAGTGGTACCGCCCGCATGCGCCCCCCACACCCATTTCGGTACACCCCTCATGCGTTTCGCATGCGCCCCCCCACACGCATTTCGGCACACCCATTACACGCTTCGCGGCCACAAAGGGAGCTCCACCGACAGCCCCAGTGGCTGCGCTCGCATGCTCCCGCCGCACCTATTTCGGCACACCCCTCACGCGTTTCGTGGCCCCATAGAGAATTCCACCGACGGCCCCAGCAGCTGCTTTCGCATGCGCCGGCTGGACAACATTTTCCACACCCCTCACACGTTTCGTGGCCCTATATGCAGCTCCTCCGAATGCGGTGCATACAACGACGGTGTTCACAATTGATGGTTGGGTCTTTCGCCAGGCTAATTTTTCCGTCTTTGAGGGCGACCAGTTCTGTCGCGGCGCCGGCGATCGCACCGCGCGGGCGGGCCGCGGGCGAGACGCGGAGTTGCAAAGGAACACCTCGGAGACGGGGGGAGGACGATGGCGGCCGCGGAGAGGGGATCGCGGGCGGGCTGAGGCGCTCTGAGCGTGCAGTCAGTCCCTCACGCCGGTGTGGCGGCCTGGGCTCCGGGTAGGATCGAAGAAGAACAAAACGACATAAACACAAATTTTCGGAGCTCCGCGCGGATTGCTTGGATCTGCGCTGGGGCCCCCTGGCAGCGCCTCCGGCGCCGCCTCTGGCGCGCTCCGCGCGCCAGGAAAGTGGGTCCAGCAGATCCAAGAAATCAGCGCGGAGCGCCAAAGTTTATGTTTATGGCGCTTTTGTTTCGTCTTCTAGCTCAGAGCGTGCAGTCTCTCACGCCAGTGTGGCGGCCTAGGCTCCAGGTGGGAGTGGTGCGGAGTGGCGGTTTTGGGATCGGCGCAGCGCGCTCTCCTGCAACTTTGAAGGCGAAGATGCTGGCTCTCAAGCCCTGAGATCTGGGCGTCGCGTTTTGTTTATGCAGGGCGCCTCCGCCCATTCTCTTGGTTGCCGGGCCCTCACGGATCGATCCGGCTCTCTAGAAATGCCGCATGGGGATGCGCCGCGGATTTCGGTTTTGATGTTTCACGATGTTGATTTCTTGGCGACGCCGGATCTCAGGCAAGATCGTTGCCCCCAAACAGTACTTGCGGGACAATCGAAATTGGTACGGAAAGAGTGGGCACAGAGACCGACATAGTATCTGGTTCTTTTTGAACAGGACTCGCTGTCGGTGTCGCCGCGGACGCTGTCCATTTGAGACAGACGGCCGCCTGCCCAACAACGGCCGCTGTCGCTTTTGGGCAACGTTTGATGTTCGGCATCGTACCCATTTTTCCGTACCCATGTCGGGCGCCCGAAGGTCTCAAACATAGAATTCGCGCAGGCAGTGTTCGCCTTCAGTTTGCTTGCCCTCTCTGGTCGGCGCGGGCCTGGGCTCTGCCTCACGCTGCTTTTTGGGGCGCTCCAGACAGGGCTCCGCGCTCGATGGACCCGCAGGTTCGATCGAAGCGAGACGATGCTTCCAACGCGGCAATGGCCCCCGGAGGGTTCGGCTAACTCCGCTCTGGCCTCGTCGCTTTAGCGCTCTGGTCGGCGGCGCTCCGGGGGGGGGAAGTGAGAGGGGGCGGGCCTTCTCAGAAGGCTCGGAAGTCCCCCGGCCTTCTGAGAAGTTTTCTCAGTCTTCCCAGAAGACACGAAAACCTCCCAGAAGGCGAAAGCGGTGAAAGGGCTTCTGAGAAGTCCGCCGCCTTCTTAGAGGGCCTTCTCCATCTCACTTCCACCGCTCACTCGCCGCCAATCTGGACCACAATGCCCACAGTGAAGCACGTCCCCGCCGTGACGACGAATTCTGCGAATGTTTGGTCGTCGGGCTTCTGCTGTTGGGGAGGTAGGGCCCCTCCCTCGATGGACCGGCAGGCTGGCTGCCGACTTCTCCTCGGCGGGAGCCGGCGGAGGGCTGGCGGGAGCCGGCGGAAGCAGAGCGAGGCCGGCTCCGCGGGCGGATGGCCGGCGGAAGTCAAAGAAGCCCCCTTACAAGGGCTGCCAACAGTTTTGGATGCGGGGCTGCTGGAGTAGCCTCCTCCGCTTCCTCCTCCTTCTCCTCCACCTCCCCCTCCTCCTCCCCCCCTCCTCCTCCTCCTTCTCCTCCTCCTCCTGGGCCTCCTCCTCCTCCTCCTTCTCCTCCTCCCCCCCCTCCCCCCCCTCTCCTTCCCCCCTCGCCTCTGGCCGCCCCCGGAAGTCTCGGGCACGCCAGTTGGATCAGCGATGCTTCAAAAAGCTGCCCAAGACCAGGCAGCCGTACCCGAAAGGTGTGCAAGCTCCACTGCCGCGCGGGCGCCGGACTGAGGCAGAAGGAGCAGCAGCAGCTCGCCCTGCAGCAGCAGCAGGAGCCCAGGGCCAGCAAAGAACTGCTTGACCAGCGGCGAGCTGGGTCCAGCAGGCGGTCGAGCTGGCGGCGAGGCGCGTCCGAAGCGAATTGGGCGCATGGCAGGAGCAGGCAGGAGGAAACACGGGCGGGAGGGCCGCACCGGCAAGGGCACCAGAGGCGCCCTCTTTCCCGCGCCCTCCCTCCCGCCTCCAGGCAGGCCCAGGGTGATAGTTCGCTCCAGAGCGTTTTTCGGGGAGCGCTCCCCGAGGGTTCCGGAGCGCTCTGGAACGGCTGCAGCGCGCGACGTGATGCATCTTCCAGGCCCGCCGGCTCTCAGAGATTCCCGCTTCACCCTTACCCGGAATCACAATGTGCACATCAAATGAGAGATCGGTTTGCCAGGAGGTGCTCCACGGAAGAAACGATCCTGGCGAAGGACCCAACCACATGCAGTTGTGAGTACCGTCGTTGCGGGTAACGCCTTCGGGGGATCTCCTCAAGGGGCCATGAAGCATGCAAAGGGTGTGCCGATATGGGGCGGGGCCGCCAGGTGGGCGCTGCCATTAGTGCTTCAGGCGGAACGCACTACGGGGCCGCGAAAAAAGTGAGTGGTGCGCCGCAGTGGGGCGGGGCCGCCACTGGGACCTTCGGTGGAGCTTCCAATGGGGCAACGAAAGAATGCAATGGGCGGGGGAAACGCATGCGAGTACAGCCACCGGGGACTTCGCTGCAGCTCCCCATGAGGCTACGAATAAGAAGCGCTGTCCTGGGAGAGGGGAACGCATGCGAACACCGCCAGAACCGCATGCGAGTGCATCCACTGGGGCCTTCGGTGGAGTTCCCTATGGGGCGCCGAAGCGCTGTTCTGGAGGTGACGAATGCGGGCGGTTCCCCTGGGGCCTTCGGTGGAGCTCCATATGGGGCCACGAAACGCTGCACTGGGTGGGGGTGGCGCATGCGGGTGGTCTCACTGGAGCCTTCGATGGAGCTCCCTATGGGGGCACAAAGCGCTGTACTGCGGGGGGGGGGGGGGGACGCTTGCAGGCGGTGCCACTGTGGACTTCGGTGGGGCTCCCTGTGGGTCCACGAAACGCTGTACTGGGTGTGGGTGGCGCACGCGGGCTGTGCCACTGGGGCCTTCGGTGGAGCTCCCTATGGGGCCACGAAGCGCTGTACTGGGTATGGGTTGACGCACGCGGGCTGTGCCACTGGGGCCTTCGGTAGAGCTCCCTATGGGGCCACGAAGCGCTATACTGGGTGGGGGTGACGCATGCGGACGGTGCCACTGGGGCCTTCGGTGGAGCTCCCTATGAGGTCATGAAGCGCTATACTGGATGGGGGTGACGCATGCGGGCGGTGCCACTGGAGCTTTCGGTGAAGCTCCCTATGAGGCCACGAAGCGCTATACTGGGTGGGGTTGACGCATGCGGGCGGTGCCGCTGGGGCCTTCGGTGGAGCTCCCTGCGGGGCCACGAAACAGTGGACTGGATGGGGGTGACGCACGCGGGCGGTGCCACTGGAGCCTTCGGTGAAGCTCCCTATGGGGCCACGAAGTGCTATACTGGGTGGGGTTGACGCATGCGGGCGGTGCCGCTGGGGCCTTCGGTTGAGCTCCCTGTGGGGCCACGAAACGGTGCACTGGGTGGGGGTGATGCATGCGGACGGTGCCACTGGGGCTTGTTGTGGAGCTCCCTATGAGGCCACGAAACGCTGTACTGGGTGGGAGTGACGCACGCGGGCGGTGCCACTGGGACCTTCGGTGGAGCTCCCTATGGGGCCACGACGCGCTGTACTGGGTGGGGGTGACGCATACGGGCGGTGCCACTGGGGCCTTCGGTGGAGCTCCCTATAGGGCCACGAAGCGCTGTACTGGGAGGAGGTGCGGTGCCACTGGGGCCTTCGGTGGAGCTCCTTAAAGGCCACGAAGCGTGTGAGGGGTGTGCTGAAACGGGTGATGACGATGATGATGATGGAGGAGGGAGGAGGGGGAGAAAGGAAGAAAGGAAGGAAGGAAGGAAGGAAGGAAGGAACGCGGGGCCCGTCTCTTCAAAACGAGACCCAACAACACAGGATGGTTGGGAAATACCCCCCGATGGCCCCAGGCCCCCACAGAAGCTCCGGGGCACCGTTGGATCTTCAGAGATCGACGATGGACGTGCTTTATGATTGTGTATGACAAGATCTCTCATCGTATGTGTCTACTGTTTCCTCGTGATGCGTTCGTGTTTTGCCTCCTCCGCCCATGCCCCTCCTCCCCGCTCTGCCAGAGCCACCTGCGAGGAGCGGCACTGGTCCCTCCAGAAGCGCGGCGGAAGAGGAGGAAGGGGAGGGGTTGAGAGATATCGTTCTCAGACGCTTTTCGCACGCACGTTTTGTAGATGTGTATTTTCAGCACACCAGAGGATTCGTTAATCACCCCGTTGGCGCGTTTGGCGGCTATCCCCGTCTAGTGAGAGCCCCAACATGCCACAACAAGGTGTGGCCCTTCTTCGGTGGTGCGGTCAGCATGCGTCGGTCGGTCCCCAAGCGTTGTGTTTCAGCTTCGCGTAATGACTGCCCGAATGTCTGCCCCGTTTTCGGTCGGGCCCCAAAGGGGCCCGCCCACCTGGCTGTCCTGCGAACGTGGCCGAAGTTGTTCAGGCCAGGGGGGGCACGATTTGTCCGCTCACATGCGGCGTCCAACGGTTGATATTTTCCTACACGCCATCGGTTTCAACATCCCAGGGGGCTTAGCGGCAACGTCGCCCCCAGGGATGTGTTACGACGAAATTGCGGATTAGGTTAACAATCCCACTGAGTGGTATAGCAGCTTCACGCCAATGTTCGCCGTGACGCTGCACCTTGGCTCAAGGTACGATGCTGGAAACATACATCGGGTGGGATCGGAGTCTCAGCGGCAACGCCGACTCCCAACTCACCTTTCCATCTGCGTCACCACTCTTCTCTCCCTCCGACTTGGTATCCCCATTGACCCTAACCTGAGGCACATCTTACCCATAACACCTGCTCTGAAGGTCCATCTTTTCGGGCTCTTATCCCAGGGTGCCGACGAAGCGGAACTACTGGCACATTTTGAGGCCGCGGGGGGACGGGTCTGACTAGACCCCAAACCACAGGTTATCTGCCTAAATTTGCGGAGATGGCACATGAAGCACTTGTACTTCTACAGCTTCCTCATCCGAGCATCTTGGACGCTGTGGACGACGACTCCGACGATGAACGTGAAACCGATCGATCACGGACAATCCTTCGAGAGCGGGCCTACAGGTCTTTGCATTCTCGCCTCGAGCAGCACGTGTTGGTGGTGATCTCCCTCTACCAGCCGATGCTTCGATGAACCTCTCGGCCGAGCTGAGCAGGACCATGACCAAGGCGGAAATGGAGTCTGATCTCGCCGAGGCCGAGCAGCGGCGCGCGGACTCGTACAGAAGCTCCGGGCCGAGGAGGACGGCATGACTGAGTGCATGCAGGCGGCCTGCGCACAATCGATCCGCGAGCGTGAGGCCGAGATGCACGGGCGAATGTTGATGATGCAGGCGGACATGCAACGCGAGCGGGAGCGGGGAGCATTGGAATTGCAAGCTTCCTTGCAAGCCGTGGGAGCGCGAGCACGAGTCGAGTTCCAGGAGTCCGAAGCTAGCGTGCATGCTCGTCCCCAGGCCTTCGAGCACGGCATCGTTGAGGCGGACCGTGCGCAGTCCAGAATCGCTGTCCGGCAGAAACACAATTCGATGCAGGCCGGTCTTCAGGATTCCTTGGCCGCGTACGGGGGCCACTTCGAGGAGCAGCTGGCGCACGAACGTAGGCGATCGGAGGAGTACGAGGTGGCACTAGATTAGCGTGCGCGGGAGCTGGCAGCCCAACGTGACCAAGACTGGGGGCATCGCCTCCAGGAGGTCCAACACGCGGAGGTGACAGCAGTGGAGAATTGCAGGCGGTCGGCCGCTGAGGAGCTGGCGGCCTGGGACGCTGGACATCGACGTGCTGTTGGGAACATCCGCATGGACATCAACTTCCGCGAGACTGTGTTTCGCCAGGAGCAGAACGTTCACCGCGAGATGCGAATTGCGGAGAAGCAGAAGACCGAGGTGGTGGAGCAGCGCGAGGAGACCAGGGTCGAAGCTGAACGGTGGGGCCAGGAGATGACCCAGATGACGCCCATAAGAAGGTCAAGGACAAGCTCCCGGATACCCGCCAGGAGTTGGAGAACTGGAAGGCGATGGCCGAGGGCCGCGAGAGCGTCGGAGCCTCGGCCGCCTGCAGTCTTGGCTACCGCCATGCCTCCACCACCACCTGCACTGGCAGCGCCTGGTCTCCAACGCCCTGGGCAGCTACCAGGAGTTGGGGCTGGCTTTACTATGGGGATGCTCGGTCAGCAGCCGGCTGCTTCTGGCACCAACTTCGTCTCGATGTTACCGACCGTCGTCGACGGGGTCGAGCGCGACGTCATGGTGAAGAAGCGCTACCGCATCTTCACCACGCATGGGATTTTACGGAACGGATCGCGGCCATACGCAGAGACCCTCGATGACGACGATTGCGTATTTGCATCGTGTAGAGGGGCGGCCAGCATTCGACCGCGATGGCCAGGATCCTCTGGGGAGCTCTGGTACGCCCTTCTGCACAGCCGTGCGCCCCTACGAAGGTGGCCACCAGCGGACACAGGGCGAGCAGCACACTGCCATCGAGACCATTCTGGTGCAGCTTGGCGGCGCGGATCGTGAAGCCAAAGTCCGAGGAGGGCAAGAGTGAGTTTACCCTCAAGGCCACCGCCAAGGAGCTGAAAGGCCTGCGCGCGAAGAACACCCGGGATGAGGAGGCGATGGAACTTTCGGATTTACGGAAGGACCCCAGGTACCCAGAGGCGTTCATAGGGGGAGTGTTCGGCATCCTTGGCGTGAAACACGACGAGATGCCAGAGGAGATGAAGGGGTGGAAGTATCGCATTGTGTTTCGCGGCCAAGACGTGCGGAGTAAAACGGGGACGGGTCTCGTAGGTTTGCTCGAGGAAGTGAGCAATTCTCCTGCCAGGTTTACCGCATCACAGTGTGCGCCGGCGGCGGCCGCAGTCACGGGCAAGGAGGCCACGCTGCGGGACGTTGAGCAAGCGTTTCTGCAAGGTTTGATCGACACGCCTGGATGGGTTCCGACATGGACCGAGCTGCCGCGGGAGTGGTGGCCAGACGAGTGGTTTGTCCACGGCGATCGCACCCGGCCTCGTTTCCATCGACCCGCGCGCAAGTTCCGGAGGACTTTGTATGGCCACCCGGAGGCAGGAGCGATTTGGGAGAAAGTTTTGAAATAGGCGTTGGTTAAGCCTGGGTGGGGCCCCGCTGAAGGACATCTAGGTGTCTACGTCCATCGTGATATTGGTGCTTCTATGGTGGTTTACGTCGACGACACGTTGATGGTGGCTGCGAAGCTGCCCATGAAGTTGTGGGCGGAGTTGGACAAGAATGCCACCGTCAAGAAGGCCGCTATGCCTATCTGCCGCTACCTTGGCGCGCACCACCGCCTCGAAGGCCTCGACAGTCCCTCAGGCCGCCCGCGCCGCCTGAGCATCAGCATGCGGGACTACACGACCAAGGCCATCGAGAAGTTGATTTCCGAGCACGGGCGGAAACTACGGGATGTGCAAACACAGTACATCCAAGACGTTGAGTGGAGTGTGCCAGACGACGCACAGGGAGTGTTCAGTATTACGTGTTCCTCCCACGTCGCCGCTTTGCTCTTCCTCACCTGGGTGTGCCAGCCAGACGTGTCGGTTGCTGTTCAACGTCTTTGTTCAGCAGTTGCCGCTTGGAGCACGGTGCATGACCAAGCGCTGATTCGCCTCCTCAACAGCATTTTGAACCTCGAGGTCGTTGGGGAGCTGACCCCTGTGGGCGCCATGGACGTGCGAATCGCAGATTGGAACGGCGACGCGAGCACCACGAAGTACACCAACGGGCTATTCATCGAGCTCTCCTCGCCATCGTCTGGGCGGTGCTGGCCACTGGCATGGCGGAGCACGGAGCAGACGTGCTCATCTAGTTCCACATGCGAGGCCGAAACAATTTCATTATCGAACGGGCTCCGCTCTGAAGCTCTGCCTTTCCAAAATATACTGTAGCAGACGCTTGGTACTCTTCCTGACGAATGGTGCCACGTTGATAACGACCAGGCCCAGGCTGCGGCGCGGAAGAGGTACAGCAAAAGGTTACGACAGTTGCAGCGTACACATCGGGCCAGCATCGGCGTAATTCACGAGTGCCTGAACGATCCTGAGGCCCATGTACACGCTTGCTACCGCCCTTCACGAAGGCCATGGCTGCTGCAGTGTTTGCTTGGCTGGTCTCTGATGGGCAAGGCAGCCGCACATGCTTCCGCGCGAGGCGCATCTCTCAGACAAGCTAGCGTTACGACGGCGAGGGGGGTGTTGAGAAATATCGTTCTCGGACGCCTTGCGCACGCACGTTTTGTAGATGTGTATTTTCAGCACACCAGAGGATTTGTTAATCACCCCGTTGGCGCGTTCGGCGGCCATCCCCGTCTGGTGAGAGCCCCAATATGCCACAACAAGGTGTGGCCCTTTTCTCGGGTGTGCGGTCAGCATGCGTCGGTCGGTCCGCAAGCGGTGCGTTTCAGTTTCCCTCGAGAACTGCCCGAGTTTCTTCCGCGGTCCGTAGGTCAAACCCATCGTCTTTGGTCGGGCCCCAAAGGGGCCCATCTCTGGCTGTCCTGCGAACGTGGCCGACATGTTTCAGGCCAGGGGGGGCACGATTTGTCCGCTCACATGCGGCGTTCACTGATTGATATTTTCCTACATGCCATCGGTTTCAACATCCCAGGGGGCTTAGCGGCAACGTAGCCTCCAGGAATGGGTTACGACGAATTTGCGCATTAGGTTAACAGTCCCACTAAGTGGGATAGCAGCTTCGCGCCAATTTTCGCCGTGACGCTGCACCTTGGCTCAAGATACGATGCTGGAAAATTGGATCGGGTGGGATCGGAGTCTCAGCGGCAACGCCGACTCCCAGCTCGCCTCTCCATCAGCGTCACCACTCTTCTCTCCCTCCGACTTGGCACCCCCATCGACTTTAAACTGAGGCACATCTTGCCCATACCGCCTGCTCTGACAGTCCATCTTCTCGGGCTGTTATCCCAGGGTGCCGACGAAGTGGAACTATTGGCACACTTTGAGGCCGCGGGGGGACGGGCCTGATTTGACCACAAACCACAGGGAGGAGAAGGGGGAGGAGGAGGAAGGGGGGAAGAGGAGGGGCAGGAGGAGGAGGAGCAGGACGAGGAGGAGGAGGAGGACGAGGACGAGGACGGGGAGGAGGAGGAGGAGGAGGAGGAGGCGCAGGAGGAGGCAGAGCAGGAGGAGTGTGAGAGCCAAGGCGAACCTATGGCACACCACGGGTGCTGCAAAATGTCCGCTCGCCCAATAATCCCCACGAGTTATCGCAGGTAGTCGGTCGACTACGCTGAGCGCCCGCTGGAAAGATGAGGGCCATCTTGCCTTCCTCTGGGCCAGGGCCTGGGTAAGAGAGCTGGAGTGGTGACATTCTGGTGGCCCCGCCAGTGGTAATGGATTTGAGGAAGGTTTGGAGAGGCAGAAACCGACAGACCCGCCAAAGGAAGCGGCGGGACGGGAACGGCGAACGGCTTTTAATTGCGACTTGTGATCATCAGCGGGAAGGTTGGGATTCGACCGCAGAACTCGGCGGCGATCCGGGGGGGAAGTCGGGGGGGGCGCGGGCCCTCTCAGAAGGCTCAGAAGGCCTCCCGCCTTCTGAGAAGTTTCCGAAGTCTCGCCCGAAGACACACACGGCGTCTCAGAACGCCGGAGGGCGTTTCGATGCCCCGCCGCCCTCTGACAGGGCCTATCCTTCTCACTTCACCCCTGGGCCCGCCGCCGAATGACGTGGCGAAGCTAACTGAGTTTGAGAGAGGTTCATCTCAAGTTTCGGCAAATTGTTGTTCTGGGCCGAAGCGAGAGCACGACTTCGAAAGGAATCCGCTCTCCATTCACGCAGCCACTGTGGATGTCAAGCTGCGGGTCGTTTAGTTGTAAGTCTGGCGATCACGCGAGCTCAACAAGTAGATGCCCTCCTTCATCCGTTGAGATGTTGCGGGCTACGAATCCGGGCCACACAGTGTGACGAACCAATCGCGAGAGCTGCATTTCGGAAACGAACCATTCTGAACCCATGTCTCAGTCGAAAGTTTAAAGCGTTTGCATGTGCACCGCGCGGCGAGAGTTCGGCTTTGAAGGATTTTGCCCTCCGTGTACGCATGTTGTGGCACTGCGAGTTACAACATCATAGGGCACGGTGACCGTCTAAAGCTAGAGCCAGATGTTGAAAGCGGCACGCCCTCCACTCGCGCAAGTGTTAGACGTGTCAGGCTTGATTCCCCAAGCCGTGCTTTCACTCAGGGTATTTGATTTGTCTCCCTCATGAATTGGTTGGGTCTGGCGACGGTCTTCGCCATGTTGCCGCCCGTTGCAACATCGTTGCCACCTCTTGCGCTGGGTGGGACCAGCGAGGTTCCGCCATGTTGCCGCCCGTTGCCGCACCGTTGCCGCCTCGTGCGCTGGCTGGGTCTGGCCATATTTCGCCACATTGCCGCCCTCTGCCGCCTAGTTGCCACCTCCTGCGCTTGGTGGGTCTGGCGAGATTTCGCCACGTTGCCGCCCGTTGCCACTTCGTTGCCGCCTCCAGTTTGCATCACGTATACTTCACCACATCGCCTGCACCACATAGTTTCCACGCTGGTTGATATGGTTGAATGTTCAAGGCTTCTCAAGTGAGAGCCAGGCTCGAAAATCAAATGTTCCCATTTGCTGCAACCGGTGGAGTGTTAAAGCCATACGGACATGCATGTAAATCATGCCCGTGACAAAAATCATGTGTATATATAGAAAACGGCACGCCCTCCATCCGAGTAGTAGCTGCCATAGCTTTGCAGTCCCATGCGCACACAACTTATGAATGTCTAAAACGATATCCAAATGTCAAATCGATCCGCCGTCCATCCGTACAGATGTTGTGTAAAGAAGTCTTCGGCGAGGCGCCTGGACCGCCCTACTGGCGCGCTTGATGGTGCGAGCAGGAGGAGTTATTCACGGGAGACCGGAACGGAGGCCGAGTTGTGCATAGAGGGCAGCAGCAGGAGGAGGCGAATGAGAAGGAGGACCATGAAGGAAGCAGAAGAGAAATCACGGCCCCCATCATGGACCGCTCGATCCGCCCTGGGCCCTCTGCCCACAGGTCGCTGCTGCCCCGCCCACGTGGGGCGAGGGCATTTAGTTGGCTGTCTTGGCCGAATGTGATTGTACGCGTGGATGTGTTTGAGCCCAGGGTGCACACAGTAGAGTCGCGTGTCAGCCAGTGGCCTGGGAACTGGGCATTGGCTCGGCCGTTTCGTCCTTCAAAAGGCGCTTCGATTGCTTGTGTCCTCGGGCGGGCGGTCGACATTCGAGTGTTTCCATGTGGACGAGGAGCGGGGATATGGAGGTGGCAGTTCTCAGTTCGACTCGGGGATGAGAGCGTCTGGGTGGTATTCTGGTGGTTGCCGTTTGTCACCAGGCGCGGGAGGAACTATTCGGCTGGCCTGTGCTCCAGAGTGAGCGAGGGCATTCAGGTTGAGTCCTTCGGGCCTGCATCCTTTCTGCGACTTTGTCCGCAGCTTGTGTGGCCACCTCGGGCGACTGCGGCGGGCGTGCGGCAAGGAGCTCTCGCTCACCACGTCGCGCCGCCCGTTCTGGCCCAGCACACTTCGGCGCCACACGCTGTCAGCACCCCGAAGGCTTCCAGACCTCCAGTGCGGCTCGTATTCCCGCTTCGAATGCCACCTCAGGGGCGGCACGCCAGCAGCTGCCAAGGCATGGCGCGTTGCAGGGGCCGCCGCCGCCGCAGCGACACACAGGGCAAGAGTTCCTGACCGCAGTCCGCGGAAGATACAGCGCAGGCGGCGGAGCGCAACGCGAGGATACCCGGTTTTCGGTTGTAATTGGGGCCTCTGGCGACCGTTCGATACGTTTCGGGAAAGGCGCAGTTGCTAGGAAGCAGCCCGAGGCGAGAACGCATCCAAGAACCCGCAAAAACGTCAGAAACCTTCCTCCAAAACCATCAGACCTCTGAGGTCAGGGCCGACGGCGACGCCACGGCTGGGCCATCGCGTCCCCAGGAGCAGCAGCACCGCGACCAGCTCGCCGCCACGAGGGCGGAGCAGAGCCTGACGATCGAGGCCCCGCGCTGAGCGACACGTGCTGCAAGCCGCGTTTTTTCCTTTCTGACTAGTCGCAGTGGTCCTGGGTGCGGAGGAGGAGGAGGAGGAGGAGGAGGAGGAGGAGGAGGAGGAGGAGGGGTCGACTGGGCTGGCCAGGATGTGCTCTCCACTTTTCGACTGATGCCCCAGCCCTCCAGCCAGCGCCACCGCCCGACTCCGCGAAGGGCTTCCCCCGGCACGACACAGGCGCAGTCTCCAGTCTCAGGGGCAACATTGGGGGGGGGATAGGCTCAGGGGCAACGCATGGACCCACAATCGCCCAGTCATCGCCGATGGGGGCCTGATGGCCCACCCCGCTCAGGAACGTGGGGTTTTGCTATCGGGGGCTCATCGTCGATTGATCGGTGATGTATCGCCGACTTCAGCTCGGTGTTTCCCCCCCTGAGCTGGTTCCCCTATCGTTTCCGCTCAGACCCCATCCCAATTCCCTCCAACATCAATTTGGAAGCCAGGGCCCCTCCGCCTGGGCACGGGAAGTTGGAGTCGGGGCGGGCTTGGCACACTCGTCTCGGGCGGCCTGGGTGAGAGGACTTGTCCCCACACTGCTTTTCCAATCGCCCTGCTATCACGTTTGGCAACTTTCCCGTGGTTAAGTCAGACGACGGAGACTCACGAAGACAAGAAATGCCTCATCTGCGGAGAGCTTGCCCGGAAGCCACGGCAGTCGCAGTGAAACAGGAAGGTCACGAGGACGACAGCGGACGCACACGGCGCCGCCAACAGGGTCTCGCACTCGAGAAATCGAGAAGTGAACATCCCGCTCTCGGTGGAGGCCGGCGGAAGGCCCCAGGGGCAACGACAGTGGGGAATCGGCAGAGGGGTGGGGGTGCATCAGCCCACAATCGTCAATTCCTTGCCGATCGGGGCATGGGCGTGAACGTTGTGCTGCCCCATCTGTGGCCGATCGCCGATCCATCGGCGATGCATCGTCGACTCCCAGTCGTTGTTCCCCCCCTGAACCCGTTACCCCCTGCCACCAGGAACCCGACCACTTCCACGGAGACGGCGTTTCATCCCAAGTGGTCTTTTGGCGGCCCTGGGGCCCGAACGGCTTCTGAAGCCGAACGCACAATAAAAGCATGGGGGCCGCCAGCCTGGCGAGCAAACGTTCACGAGTCACATGGAAAATAGCCTCCAACAAAGATGAGGACGCGGACACCGCGGACTACGTTGCAACTTCGGGGGATCTCGTCTGTCCCCCAAATTGGTGTCTTTCCCTGTGCTCGACGCGGACTCAATGCGGACCCGACGCGGATTCGACACGGACTCGACGAGTCCGACATGATGCGGACAGGGGCGCGACGGGACAGACAAGGCCCCCCGAAGATGCAACACAACGAGGGGGAAGAGGATCGGCGGCGAGCGAGGGGGGAAGTGAGAAGGAGAAGGCTTTCTCAGAAGGCGGCGGGACTTCTCAGAAGCCCTCGCGCCATTGCGAAGCTTTCTGTTTCTTTGGGGAAGGCTTAGGAAGCGTCTCAGCAGGCTGGGTGGCTTCCGAGCCCTCTGAGAAGGTCCTCCCCTTCGCACTTCCCCCCGGGCTCGCCGCCGAGAGGAGAGAACGAGGACCCCGAGCCTGTGGCTCGAGCGTGGAGGTCTCCGGAAACCTCCACCCCGAGCCTCCACCCCGAGGGGCCCTTCCTGCCTGTTGGCCCTGCGGAGGTCCCCACAAAAGTCAGCATGCAAGCAAGCAAGCAAGCCTGGCGCCTGGACGGCGCATCGGCACAAGGCTAACACGGGCGCCCAGTGCAGCTCACGCCTTCGTCAGGGCAGCGCTGCGCAGACGCTGGGAGTCCAGTGCTGCTTGGGCCTCCCGCGCGGACTGTTCTCGTCCCAGATTCGAGGCAGATTCGAATAGGCGGGTCCGAATACATAGTCAGGGCACCGAGTACATTGGATCGTTTATTCCTCCCCCCATCCTTCCTCCGCCTCCCTCATCCCTCCCTCCCAGGGCCCATCTCGATCCGATCGATTGGTGTGATATATAGTGTGTGTATGAGACGCTCGTACGCCACTCGCCGCCGCTTGGCTCTTAGGGGCCCCTTTTGCCTTGGCTTGAAAACGTATCATCAATCACACTGGCAGCGGAGCTGCTACACGATCTTCGGTATCGTACCACTGCGCAGGGCTCGTCCTCTCGTGAGGAGAGCTCCTCACCTTTTCTTTGCACTGGGCATCCACCCTTACGAGGGGATTGCTTCCTTGCCGCCATGGCGCTGTCTTCCCTTCGCTATCGGTCGAACGCCGACGCGTTGACTCAGTCGGAGACGAAGGGTGGCTCCTACATCTATGATGGCACCGTGAACAACTTTCACGAATGGGAGTTCCGCACAGAGATGCGTATGAGTGCTGCTTTGTCTGCTGTAGATGCAGAGACAGGAGAACCCCAGGCACACGTTGTCACCGCAGCCGTCAACAAAGTTGTAGAAGGCTTCAGAGGCGACGCGTTCGATATGGCCATGGATATCGGTAAGGACGCGCTTCTGACTCCCAAAGGAATCGACCAGCTGATAACGGCGATTCGTGCTTCACTCTTCCCTATAGAGGCTCAGGAAGCCACGATCCTGTTCCAGGTAGGTCAGAGGCCCTACGGCCCTCTGTCCAGGCAGAACGGTGAATCGATGGTATCATACATCTCCCGCAGGAAGCGTTGCAGGTAACGTGGCCACCTTTGACAAGATCAGGGATGTCTTGATCCTCCAGCACGGCCGTATCCACATCCGCCAAAAGGGCAAAGGTGGAGACCCGTCGAGTAAGGGCTCCAACCCCTCGTCGTGGACACAGTATCGGCCCGGCTACCCCAGCAGGAGCAAGGGCAAGGGCAAGACCCGGTACAGCAGGCCGCCCCAGGCCTTCCACGCCACCGACGACGGTTGGTACGAGCAGGAGGAGCACTATCCAGAGGAGCTTAGTCCCTATGCATACTACGCGTCTGGCTATACTCCAGAATACGGCTGGGACGACACGACCTGGACCGACATAGCCTGGATGGCAGACGGGCAGACGGAGGACCAAACTTGGGGCGACGAGGAATCGCACGCTCTCTGGTCACCCGTGCAGGAGGAGAGCGAGCTCGATGGAGACGTGTTTGACGAGATTGTCAAAGCGGGCTACACGGAGGACGAAGCTTCCGAAGTAATCCAAGAGAACCTGGTCGCCAACCTAGGCACCAAGGGAGGTCGTAAAGGTAAAAGCAAAGGCAAAGGTCACAACAACTCAACACCTTGGAGAACTACACTGCCGCCCAAGGGCGGTGGCAAGGGAGCGCCGACCCTGGAAGATCGTAAAAAGCGACTCCAGGATATCAAGAAACGTTCCAAATGCAAGACCTGCCATGAGATTGGCCACTGGTCCGGGGACCCTGAGTGCAAGGGCAAACCCAGGACGGGCTTTGTAGCGTTCACTGGAGAGCGAGAGCTTCAGTTACGCGAGGAAGGCGGCGATCATCAGTTCGCGCCTACAGGAACCATTGCCTTATTATCCACCATCCATCATCATACTTATAGTAGCAATATGTCGCATTCGGGCAAGGTTGCCTTTTGCTCTCCCTTCCCCCCTCACTCCTCGAAGTGTCGCAGGGCATGTTCTTGTGAGGGAAAGGATTGCGATGGTCATTGTTGCTTGCTGTCTGTTTATGAAGAGGAGCACACGTGCAGGGGTTGCATGGGGACCGCTGCTGCTTTGGCCCAAACCAGCCCCTAGCGCGAGCGCGCGGCCGCGACTCTGGAGAGCCCCCAGACCTCAGCGGAGGCTGGCGAGGAGCACTTCGGGTTCATGGCCCTGCGTGCGCCTAGCAAGGCCGCGCCAGGCAGACCCTCGGCCTCGAGGGCTGCTGCCCCGAGCGCCGCCTCGAGGGCGACCGACGCCTCCGACGGGCCAGAGATCTTTTCGATGGCTTCTGTATCGGATGAGGAGTTCGAGACGCCAGATATGGCCCCTGGTCCAGGGCACGATGCGGCGTTCGCTACAGGCCAGCATCGTGGGCTTTCCTATGGCCGAGTGCTGAAGATGACCCCAGAATATGTATCGTGGAGCCACGGTGTGAAGAAGCCGAGTTTGGAGCTGAAGAACTTCTTGGTTTGGTTCGATGAGTACTTTGTCCAGAAGGAGGATGGTAGCATCGGCCGCCGCACCGAGGGGAGCGCCATGCCCTCGGCTAGCTCCAGCGGGACTTCGAGCAGGAAGCCGCCGGATCCGCCGCTGCCTCACCCCTGTGCTCGTGGTTGCACCAGCTTCTCGGGGTCTGGTTCATGGGCACGCTTTATCGTCCGCACCTGCAGGGACTGCGGCCACAAGACCAAGAAGGAGAGATACGAGGCACTACATCAGCCGGATGAGCGCCCTCGCGATCTCGTGGACCACCGGGGTAGCACTGCCGACATTCATCGCACGTTCTGCTGCAAGTGCTTGACGCACATCGATGAACAGCCCCGTGCACTCGCTGAAGACAAGAAGAGTACGGCGGAGAAGGTCAAATTCTCTTCTAACCTCCAGGCGGAGGCGATCGAGGAGGTCATCGAGGGCGACCGCCGTGTATCTCCTGAGGAGCTGAAGGTTGTAATGAAGATGTTCACGAGGCGCGCTATGTCGATCTGTCAGGACACAGGTGATATCAGCACAAGTGAGATGGTTTCATTACTACACGACTGTGTGCAAGAGGCAGCAGATAATGAGCTCACCGCGTTCATGGCACCAACACCAGCACCTTCAGTCACGACCGACACGTCGGCGATATCAAAGCTTCGTTTGGTTGACGTCTTCAAGGATGATGGTGTATGGGCAACCCTGGACGAAGGTTGCAATTCTTGTTGCCATGGAAAAGCTTGGGCCCTCAATGCAGAGGACAAGTACGAGAAGCTAGGGTTCTTTCCACAATGGGTCCACAGAGAGCGGAAATCGCACAGTGGCTTTGGTGGTCAGGCTGGCAGTTCCACGACGGGCAAGAAGTGTTTTCCCTATCGCATTGTGGGTACGCGCGGTGCTGTCAGCGGTTGCCTCGAGTCTCATCAGTTAAAGGATTCAGATCATGTGCCTTTCTTGCTGTCGCTACCGGCACAAGTCTCCCTCGGTCTCGTCAAGGATCTCGCCAACGGACGCGCCATCCTGGACCAGGAAGGCGAGATAGAGATGTGTCGCTGCAGCCGCTCAGGTCTCCTTGTCATTCGTCTCGATCAGTTCGATTCGGATCGGATTTCCGGGTTTATTCGCCCTTTGCACATACCATATCAGGCCCAGAGCGACATGGGGGAAATCAGCGATACCGACCCCCAGCGTCAGACCGTTTTGGATCATAGCGACGACGAGCACGGCAAGTTCTCAGCCCTGGGTCTGCACAAGGACAAGAGGCCTGATGCTGCTCCCAGCACAGGACCATGCGCCAAGTCTTTCGCTGTCCACACGATGGGCCTAGAGAACTTCGAGAGTCATCCTGATGCCTCGGGGAGCCAGCTGTTGACGGAGTACCTCCGCGACAAGCACCGTGGCAAGAGTTATGGGATGTCTACGGCTGGGCATGATGGTCAAATTCTCTGCGAAGCCTTGATAGCCGCACGCCCAGAACGTGGCGATTTCGATAGGCTCATATTTGTTGACACTCGGGAGCTGAACGATCCTCAGTCCAGCAAGCACATTGGAGTTCACCCTCGCATCTTAAAGGCCGCAGCTGATAACGAGCACTTCCCAGACATCGCTGAATACATCGGCAACGCGCTGGCGAAGTGCAAGGTCACCGAATCCGTCGCGATCATCTTGATATGTCGTTCGGGTAGACACCGCTCAGTAGCAGTAGCGCACGGGGTGAAGCAATACCTTCGAGATCGTGGCATCGAATATAAGTCGGGCCGCCCGTGCGATCACGAGTGGGATCAGCGGACTTGCGGTGGCAACTGTGAAGATTGCCGCCACAAGAAGAGCTGGGCCGCCGACATGGCCGCGCACGCCGTGGGTAAGATGACAGCTCGTATCTCTGATGCCTCCACCAAGCACAGCATGGCCCAGCAGCCCGCTAACCAGAGCCAGAAGCCAGCCGCCAAGCGCCGGCCCCCCTCGGCCGACCCTACACTCACGCTGCGCGAGGAGAAGCGCTCCCGCACCAGCGTTCACGACGAGGTCGGCGATGTCGCGTTTGGGAAGCTGGTCAGAGGCTACACCCGCGCGATCTGGCAGACGCGCAAGGGGCAGGACTACGACGAGGAGGAGTTCAGGAAGATGATGAAGGACTACGAAGGTCGCGAGCTCCAGTTCTACTTGCGCATTTGTCATGAGGATGGCCTTGTTCCTGTTGACTACATGAAGATGGTCCAGCAAGCGGTTGAGTATGAGAAGACGGGCACGTACCCGAAGCAGCCGGGAGTTACTTTCTCGTCAGCCGCGTCGTCCTCGGCAGGCCCGAGCCGTCCTGGTAAGAGCGAGTCCGATGCCAAGCGGGCACGGCTAGAGCCGACTCCCAAGTACCGGTCCGAGGCGAGCACGCCCGGAGCCGCCAAGCTGACACCGCGACCGCCTCAGACGCCACCGCCGGGGATGCCGCCCAAGCCACCGCCGGCTGTGGTACCCTTGCCGCCGCCACCGCCGCCGCCTGCTGGCGCGGCTCGCGTGGGATCCCAGGACCGGGACCTGCGAGCGGGCGACGACAAGAGCGGAGATCCAGTCGTGGACTTCGCGCCCCTGGAGGTCGCTGGCAAGCAACTGGAGACATTGTTCAATGCGGGCAAGAATCGGAACTTCATCACGTATGTTGATCCCGCTACCTTTGCTGATCGGGGTGTAGCTGGTGCGCCTTCGGACTTGGATAGTCGCAATATGGTTCGAGTCGACGTCAAGTTTGATCCCTATGATACGAAGACCAAGCATCCGAAGCCATGGGACACTTGGCGTAAGAGCACGCTCGGTCGCAACAAGGAGTCGCAGAAGTGGGAGCAGATCGAGGATCGCGTGGCCATAGACTCGTCAAAGCCAGCCCTGGACTTCGACAGAATCTGCGTGTTCGCTCAGCCGCCTCGTATCACACATGATGGTGTAGCATACCTGTGTAATTCTTTGAAGTTGGATGAGTATCATATGTCTACAATGAATGGGAAGAAGCGCGAGCACTACTGTGCCGGGCTGACCGAGATGGACAAGAACGACTCCATTCTCACGCAGTGCCTGACGAAGGGCACGATCGGCAAGATGGAGCTCAACGTGCCGCCGCTCACGTGCCGTTACTCTGTGGGCAAGGTGCTGTGCTTCATCATAGGCCTCGTTTTCGCGGGGACCGTTAGCGCGGAGGATATGGTAATTCGTCCAGCCTGGGACGAGGGCATGGAAAAGGAGATCAACGAGTGCAATCCTGATCTCATCGTTGCTAACACCACCGCCGATAATATTAGCATCATCCGTAACTGTTTGGAGGAAGCGACGAAAAAACAATTGTTCGGTTGCAATTGCGTTTGGTCAGGAGTCCACATGCTCAAACCTCGAGGTTACCAACGCCCTGAACTCCTTCCTGGAGTCAGAGCCAGGCTCAAGTGCTGCGCTCAACAATTCCGCTGAGTTACCTTCGCGGTTTTTCGACTTCTTACGAGATCTTGGACACCAGGTTCGCCTGGACCGCCTTACCGCCACCGCCTTTCCAGCTGAAGCCGCAGCGGAAATGGCAGGATCGACCCTTGATGCAGTTAACGACGACGAAGATGCGGCTGTTACCGCTCAGGAAGACCTCAGGGATGAAGAGCAAGAAATCCTTGAGGAGCTGCCGCTCCCAGGAGAGCCGAAATTATAAGGAGAACGAAGGAAGTCTTGTCTCAAGATTCCGCTCCGAGTGAGGATCGCCATTCGGCGACTCCACAGGCAGTTCGGTCATGTTCAGAATCGCGTGTTGATCCAACTTATGAAACTTTCCAGGACGCCGTCCGAATATATTGAGGCAGCCAAACTTTACCGTTGTGAGTCTTGTGAGCATCACAAACCGTTACCGCAGACACACAAGGTAGCGCTTCCCAAGAAGTTCTGTTTCAATTACGAGATCGGGATCGATGTTCTGGAGGTGAAGGACAACAACGGCGAAAGGTACAGCTTCCTGAATATCGTCTGCCAGGGAACTACGTTCCAGCGGGTCATATTCGTTCGTCTAGGTGGTGGAATGCCGTCTTCGCGGACATGCCTCACAGCTCTCCAGCAGCACTGGTGTGCTTGGGCAGGAAAGCCTAAAAGGATCGTGTTGGATCGAGGGTTACATAACAGAGGTGTCTTCTTACAGTGGGTTAAGAGTCAAGGGGTCGATCTCCGCGACGCAGGAGTCGAATCCCCGGAGCAGATCGGACGCACCGAAAGACACGGCGGACTATGGAAAAACGTGTTTAAGAAAGTGGTTCACGACAAGAACGTTATTGGCCTCGACGAAGTTATGACGAGAGCCGTAGAGGTCGACAGCACCAAGAACGAGATGTCCCGAGTTGGCGGTTTTTCGCCGTCTCAGTGGGTACTCGGTCGGCTGCCCCGTGTGCCGGGGAGTCAGTTCGACGACGAAGAAGCTTACGACCTGGGTGTATTGGCTAACGTGGCTGAAGATGGGTCTGATGAGTTCTCGCGTCAATCTGCAATCCGCCCCACTGCCAGGAAAGCATTCGCCGAGCACGACGTTGGTAGCAGGACCGCGCGTGCTATGCTTCGTAAAGCAGCCCCTCTGGCGGGCGAGTACCAGGTCGGAGATGTGGTGTGCTTTCGCAAAAGGCCCACCGACGGAGAAGTCACTGCAAAATGGAGCACTGGATCGAGGATCGTAGGGTTC
This sequence comes from Prorocentrum cordatum, assembly GCA_963575745.1. NCBI lineage: Eukaryota > Dinophyceae > Prorocentrales > Prorocentraceae > Prorocentrum > Prorocentrum cordatum. The sequence continues at coordinate 33,274 of CAUYUJ010004982.1, read as the reverse complement.
GGCGGCAAGAACGCATGGGTCATCACCGAGGGGGTTCCGGTGTGTGTTGCGGTTGACAGGCTCAGACCGTGCACAGCGGTTGAAGCTCTGGCATATCAATATCTTTCCCGGCACCAGGATGGAGGTATGGAACGATGCGCTCCTCCTGAAGGTCAGCAGCAGTCGTCTGTCGACGAACGAAGAGAGTTACCTGGTGCAGGCCAGCCTGGAGCACCTCAAGAGGACGTACTCCCAGTCATCCATGAGGAGCCGGAATTAGAGATGCCAGAGCCGATGGAAGAGTCTCAACCTGTAGCACCAGGTGGGAACATGAGTGACGGAGGCGAGGGAGAAGCTGAATATTCCCCTGCCGAACAACCTGAGCCTAGACCGCCGCGCACCCTGTTGCAGAGATCTTTGCTAGATGATGCGCCGCACGACCTACGTGGTCGCGGCGAAGTGATGCGAAGGAGATTGGACACAGGAGGATCATCCTCAGAAAGGAGATCCGCCTCAGTGTCAGAACCAGCACCCGAGCCAGCGAACCCGCTGCTCGGGGCATGGCAGAGAACGGGGACTACAGGACCAGGCGTAGATCTACTCCAGAGGAGGACTGCGTCCGTGGCAGTCAAATCACACGAGTCACTTGTTGGTTTCTTCAATGAGCGAGCCATCAGTAAGCCTCAATATCGAAAGAAGCTGAAGAGCGTTAAGAACCTTACATTCCATAAGGAATCGGAGGAAGTTAAGGGCGGACTGCGTCTCGCAAGACAAGACGAGTGGGGAAAATGGCGAAGGTTCAGTGCTGCCGTAACCATTGATTCCTCAGAACTGCAGAAGCTCCTCGACCAGGGATATCGCATGGTTCCCACGCAATGGATTGAGGTACATAAAAACGAATATTTACGCAGACCGTGTGGACCACCGGTTGCGCCACAATACAAACGTAGACTTGTGGTACGAGGAGACCTCGAGGAATCTCTCGGCATCCGCACGGACTCACCAACATGTGAGCTACAAGGCTTAAGGCTGATAATATCGTGGGCCGCAGGCACGAAGAAGGCGTTGAAATGCGCTGATATCATTTCAGCCTATTTTCAGGGTCAAGAACTCGACCGTCTCATGTTATTAAAAACCACCTCCCGACGGGCTCGAAGGAGTACCGGATGGTGGGGCGCTTATAGCTCGTATGCCTGTTTATGGAACGCGTGACGCTGGGAGAGGTTTATGGAAGAAGATCCGACAACGTTTTCAAGCTCACGGATTAAGAGAGAACCGTATCATGCCAGCCCTTCTCAGTTTATCTAATGATAAGAACGAGATTACGTGTATGATAGGCACACATGTGGACGACATACTATGGGCCGCAGACGACGAGAGCCAGAGGATTATTGACTCCGTGCTGGCAGAGTTCGACATCGGAGAGGTCAATTCAGGAGATTTTCGCTACTGCGGGTTAGAAATTGCTCAAGATCAAGACTATACCGTCCACGTCATGGCCAAGGACAACATCGAAAATATAGAAGCTGTATCCTATCCCAGGGACTGCCCCCTCACCAGGCGCTGTAACGAAGGAGAGACATCCCAACTTAGGTCAGTTGTAGGTGCCTTGTCTTGGGTTTGTCGGCAATGCAAGCCCGAGCTCCTCTACCGCGTGAGTCGACTGCAAACGGCAGTGACCCATGCGAAGGTATTGCACCTTAAGGAGGCCAACCGCGTCTTGGAAGAAGCAGTACAGACGTCGGACAGCGGACTTGTGTTTAAAGCTGGCGCCGTGCTGTGGGACAAGGACATGATCGCCCTTACCGTTACGGATGCCAGCTGGGCTGGAGAAGACGATGTTGTAAGAGGCAACTTGGAGCCGCTCAGATCCCAGAGGGCCAGGTTCAACGGACTTGCAGGGCCGGGATTTGTCGAGGGGAGCAGTGATTACGTTCACCTTATATGTTTATCGAGCAAGGTTATTAGGCGTGTGTGCAAATCTACTTTGCAAGCAGAGACGTTGGCTTGTCTCTGGGGTGTAGAATCAGGTGTGCGTATACGTGCTGCCATCGCTGATGCGCGAGGCATGCTTGGGGTAGCTAATAAACTCCCTTCAGACTGGGAAGAGATTTCAGCCATGACGATGAGACGTCTTTGGATGACAGATTGTAAGAGTTTTGAAGAGCACCTAACAGCGCCTACTATGGGAAAGACGGAGGATAAGCGCTTGAGTATTGACCTGAGCAGTCTCCGTCAGGACATTTGGACACGAGGTGATGAAGAGGTAGAAATCCTGCACCCGAAGTTGTTCTGCGATAAGATCCGTTGGATCGATACGAGTGTCATGGCCGTAGATAGCCTCACTAAAGCTATGCCACATGATTTCCTTGTCAACATATTGACCACTGGTACTTACGATATTACCCCGGACCCGGAGTCAACGATCAAGAAAGCGAAGAAACAGCTGGTTAGAGCCAGAGTAAACACTATCCCGACGGGGAAGTGATGTTATTGTCGCCACCCTAGCCGCCTTACGCTGCGTCTCGTTTGGAGACGCCCTTTTACTAGCCCCTAAGAGTGGCTGCCAACTGGCTAGCTCGTGACAAAGTTTCACGGGTGTGATATATAGTGTGTGCATGACACGCTCGTACGCCACTCGCCGCCGCTTGGCTCTTAGGGCCCTCTTTTGCCTTGGCTTGAAAACGCATCATCGATCACAATTGGGTTCGGTCTCGTTTCTGGCTAGCTTGATTCGAACCGACCCCGACATTCCGACCATCCGATGCGGACCGATGCTTGCATGGCGCTGTTGGGCATCCCGGCGCAGCCGATTCGATTCGATCCCGATTCCGTGCCGATGTAACCCGATCCGACGCACGTTCCGATCCGAATCGGTCTCCCCATGCGGTGCTGGCCGCTCCTGCCACTCCTCCCGTTCGCCCCGAGACATTTGTGTGCGATCCGGAGCCAGCACGACCTCGCGGCGACGGCCATGGCCCTCCCTCCACAGACGTCCGACGTGTGTGTGTGTGTGTGTGTGTGTGTGAGTGTGAGTGTGTGTGTGTGTGTGTGTGTGTGTGTGTGTGTGTGTGTGTGTGTGTGTGTGTGTGTGTGTGTGTGTGTGTGTGTGTGTGTGTGTGTGTGTGTGTGTGTGTGTGTGTGTGTGTGTGTGTGTGTGTGTGTGTGTGTGTGTGTGTGTGTGTGTGTGTGTGTGTGTGTGTGTGTGTGTGTGTGTGTGTGTGTGTGTGTGTGTGTGTGTGTGTGTGTGTGTGTGTGTGTGTGTGTGTGTGTGTGTGTGTGTGTGTGTGTGTGTGTGTGTGTGTGTGTGTGTGTGTGTGTGTGTGTGTGTGTGTGTGTGTGTGTGTGTGTGTGTGTGTGTGTGTGTGTGTGTGTGTGTGTGTGTGTGTGTGTGTGTGTGTGTGTGTGTGTGTGTGTGTGTGTGTGTGTGTGTGTGTGTGTGTGTGTGTGTGTGTGTGTGTGTGTGTGTGTGTGTGTGTGTGTGTGTGTGTGTGTGTGTGTGTGTGTGTGTGTGTGTGTGTGTGTGTGTGTGTGTGTGTGTGTGTGTGTGTGTGTGTGTGTGTGTGTGTGTGTGTGTGTTTCACGACGTGGCTGCTCTGAGGTCTGGACCTCTTCCCGTGAACTGGCTCTTCATCCTGGGTTCAGTCAACCCGCATAGTAAGGATGAGCGACTTCCCAAGTTTCCCCTTGCATCCTTCCCCCTTCGGCCCATCCTTGGCCGCTTTCGCTGGTCGCGCCCCGCTCACAAAGTGTCGGCATGGCCTTCCAAGGCCCTTGCATCCTTATGGTGCGTCATGTTACGGGTTGACTGTATGTTTTGATGATGACGGTCCCGGGGCCCGGCGAGGGCCCCCGAGGCCGAGAATGGTCGGCGAGCCCCGGGGAAGTGAGAAGGGGCGAGCTTTCTCAGAAGGCTCGGAAGTCCCCCGGCCTTCTGAGAAGTTTTCTAAGCCTTCCTCGAAGGCACTGAAAACTTCTCAGAAGGCCAGAGGGCTTCTGAGAAGCCCCGCCGCCGTCTGAGAAGGCCTTCTCTTTCTCCTTCTCCCCCTCGCTCACCGTCGAGATAACGGTAACGGGGCCTGGCGAGGGCCCCCGGAGGCCGCGAGTGGTCAAGAACCCTCCGTCGTGATCTTGTCCCCGACGCAGGGGCGTCGTGGTCCGCCGCCTGGTCCCTCTCTCCTCGTCCTCCTCCTCCTTCTCCTCCTCCTCCTCCTCCTCCTCCTCCTCCTCCTCGTTCTCCTTCTCTTTCTCCTCCTCCTCCTCCTCCTCCTTCTCCTCCTCCTCCTCCTCCTCCTCCTCCTCCTCCTCCTCGGTCGGTCGGTCGATGATGAAGGCCTCTGAGTCACGCAGCCTATCACAGTGGATTAAGTAGAGAGAGGGCAGCAAGCAGAGGCAGTAAAGGGGATTAAAAAACCTGGCCGCACCACAACCTAAGCTGGCAGGTCGTGCCCCTCATCACCCTCACCCCCCAGAGGTCCCAAACCATAAGGGTCCAGCTTGAGCTCCAGCTCAGTGAGCTCAGGAGCTAGGTCACGGTGATTGGATGAATGGATGAGAGCGGCGAATTCTTGGGCCACGCAAGCAAGAGGCGTGAGAGTGGACACGAGAGGGATGGAAGCATGCACACCAGACAATAGAATGCTACTCCCGTCGCAATCCAATCTGCATCCCTCAAGCATGCTCACCTCTTTGAGTCCCCAAATGGTGGGTTGCGAGGCTTCGTTGGCCCACGGGGCATGCATGATGCCAAATGGAACTTGCGCGCCACGACAGGCGTGCGTCAACCAGAGCACCGCCCTAAGAGCACGATTATCCTCCCGTACGGGAGTGAACTCTACCTCGCGGAGGGCTCTCCTTCCCCAAGGAGAGCTGGGGTCTCGCGGCAGACGAGTACGGGCCCCCTCAGCCTGCCAGGTACCTCTGGGGGGATCAGCCCAAAGCCCCCCAACAAAACCGTCCTGGATGAGCTGAGCCCAAAAGCGTAGCACGTGTGGCAGCGCAAGCTGTCCCCACCCTTCCTGATCCCCTAAGGTGAGAATGCTGGCCCTTTTTCCACTGTCCGCCAATTCTCGTTCAAGTGACTCAATAAAGTCACCGTCGCGCCTGTTTCCCGTGCACAAGCACAAGAAGATAGACCTTGGCTCCAACCCTTCCTTGCTCGGTCCTGGGTCAATGGGGTTTTGCTTCTGCCGAGGTCTCAGGATGGGGACGCACACAGTGGGAGGGAGGCAGGGAGGTTCCAGATGCCCCAAGTGAGCCTCTCTACAAAACGAGGGTCCAAAGAGCTGCACGGGGGGGAACTCCGCCCAATTATCACTCTTACCGTTGCTGCGATTCTTCTTCTGTACCTCTCTCCCAGCATCCCTCCAAGCTTGCATCTCCTCCTCCCCAGCCTTGTACCCGGCCTGGTCCCATGCCAACCTGCATTTGTGGGACCTTCTTAAATGAACCTGAAGGCGGTTCGGGGTATGCCATTGTTTCCTGCAGCACTGGCACTCCGTACCCGCAGCCCAGCACATCGGATCCCTCATGTTTTTGTGTTGCCTAGCCATGTGCATGTTATAAGTCCTGATCTGCTCTGTCGCGAAACCACATTCGTAGCACACAAACATGGTGACAGTGTTTTCTGGAACTTCATTTGCAGTGGGCCTTTCATTCTGGATGAGCTGGATGTGCCTGTCAAGCTGCATCGCTCCTCCTCCTCCTCCTCCTCCTCCTCCTCCTCCTCCGCCGCCTCTCTCTTGCCCTCGCCCGTGGAGACGTCCGGCAGGCGATCCGGGGCCAGCACGACCTCGCGGTCCGGGCCATGGAGGCCCAGAGCGAGCAGCAGAGGGACCTCGCGAAGCCCGCGCGGGCCTCTCTCGCCGATTCGCCAGGCTTCCGAGATGGGGTCACCTCCCCCTCCTCCTCCCCCTCCTCCTCCTCCTCCTCCTCCTCCTCCTCCTCCTCCTCCTCCTCCTCCTCCGGCGTGGGCGTCTCTAACCTCGTGCAGTGCGAGTGCTCTCCAGTGGAACACCGTACGTGGGCCGCTGGGGTCCACCATACTAACGCTACGACGGATTGGATGGGACCTTGTGGCGCCTCATGTCGTGTCCGACGACCTTGGCAACCTGTACGACTTGATGCAGGTCTGCCCTGCCGACCTAAGACCCTTTCTGCTACAAGGGGCCCAGCGGTGGCAGCACGAGCGCTTGCAGAGGCATTGGTACACGCACCGTGGCGAGCGCATCTGGCATTACGGTCTACGATACGCTGTCGCTGGAGTCCGTAATCCACGACGATTGGGGGCGTTGCAGGCGCACTGGGCCGACAAATCCCCATCCCTATTAGACGGGACATGAAACTCTCGCAGCCCACTCGCCCGTGCCAGGTTTGCGGTCGCGTCTTGGACCAGCACACCTGCTGGGGACACGTCCTCCTGGACTGTCCCGCGCTGCTCGAGGACGGCCCTGCGGAGCCATCGGCCATGTCGACTTACGTTGTCGACCGCGGTGTTGAACCACAGCCTGCGATCAGACCCCAGCGGGATAACGCATACCGTGTGTGGTACTCCTCCCCATGAACATGAGCATGGTCAGACTGCTGAGAATACAGCGAACCGCACGGCGATGGACGCCAAGCCGGCAGCAGGCGACGTCGATTTCTTTCTTGCTGTTGGCGACGCTGGCGACTGCGACGTCCAGGAGGATCTCCCTGAGGACAAGGTGCCACCCTCGTCGACACGTAGCCCCATTCCTGGGCAGCGGGAGGAGGAGGAGGAGGAGGAGGAGACCGCGGAGGCGGTCAGTGGCCACTGGCCACTGACGCAACTCGCAAGCGCTCAGCGTTCCTCGATATTCCGTCGCACCTACTTGAGGTCCGTGACCAGCTCCGAGCAGGCGGAGTGAGCACTGGCACCCCCAACATTGACCAGACCTACCTGGTGTTCGGCGCACCCGAGGCCCCTGTGGGATTTCCTCAAGCGAGTTCCATCGGCAAGGAGCTCTTCCACTGGGGCGACACCAAAGGGCGTTGGGTTCCTGTGTCATATACTGACGGCTCGGGCTTCGACTCCAGTTTGCCTGAGCTACGTCCCTGTGGTCAGGCGGCGGTCCAGCTTGACCCACTGACGTGGTTGCCCATACGGGCCGTCTATGGGCCGCTCCCCTACCTCGTACAGACGGTTGGAAGGGCGGAACGTTATGCGGTGAAGCTCGCCTTGGAGCTCCATCCCGACCATCTTGAGATCGTCACTGATCTTCGAGGCCTAGTGGATGAGGCCATGACCTGGAGCTCCGACCTCATGAGCGCGAGGGCGAAGCATGCACGCGTCCGGCGGGACATATTTAGTGCGGCGAGGAGGCGATCTCTAGTAGGCGCTCATGTGCTGCGCTGGACTCCAGCCCATCGCGCTGCTAGCGATCTGCTTGGTCTGGACGCCGCGGAGGTGCAGGACTGGATCGGCAATGCTTGGGCAGGTTACTTCGCCCGCCTCGGTGCGGCGCCACATGCGGTTGCTCGCGTCACTGCTGATCCTGTAAAGGCGGCCCTGAAACAACGCAGGCTGGTTTTGCAGTACTTAGCCCAGGCGCGCCTTCGGGCTGCGGCGCTCAAGAGGTTTGGCAAGGACCAGGAGATGCCGAAGCCCCTCTCCCAGCGCCGCGCGCCCGTCGTCTTCGAGCGGGCCGACGACCACGTTCTTTGGCGCTGCGTCGAGGACGGGCACTTCAGGTGCAGGCGGTGCAACGCCACGGCCACTACACGGTCCCTCCTCCCCCTCCTCCTGCTCCTGCTCCTGCTCCTGCTCCTCTTCTTCCTCCTCCTCCTCCTTCTCCTCTTCCTCCTCCTCCGCAGATTAGATGGGGTCGGAGGGTCGCGCCGCATCGCCGATGCATCGGCGGTGCGGCTCGATGCGGAGCCAGGCTTTCTCCACCCCGACGTCCCCGATGCATCGCCAACGCCGATGCATCGCCGACGTCACCAAAGCATCGCCAAGGCATCGGCGACGCATCTTGGATGCGGCCCGATACTCCGACCCCATCTACTCGGACCCCGCTTCGGAGGCCTCTAGAAGCCCGCGCGGGCCTCTCTTTCCGCTTTGCCGCTCGTCTCGGTGCCGCGAGGGCGTCGGCGCTGGGGGCGTCGGCGCTGGGGGTGCGGGAGAGTCGCGGATTGCTTGGCGGCGCGCACGGGGGGGCGTCCCGTCGGGGAGCGGCCTCCATAGGAGGCAGGGGGCGGCGTCTAGGAGGGCAGGTGCATTTTTGGGAAACCCTCCCGGCTTCTAAGGAGCCTTTTTTGAAGCTTCTGGGCCTTTTGAGAGGGCCCCCCTGTCTACCCCCTGTGTAAGAGGCACCCCACCTTAGAAGACCACCCCACCTTCTAAGAAGACCACTCCCTTCTTAGAAGACCACCCCCGCAAGGTTGCCAAGGGTGTCCCTGGCCCAGGGTGTCCCCAGCCTTTCGCTCCAATTTTGAGCCCCCTGGTGCCCTCTGGGCCTCGTGAGGGCTGCTCTGGAGGCCGTGGGGGCCGAGCACTCTAGGCAACACCCGAGAGAGGTGGTGATTCTGCCAGACCTGCGTATAGCAGCCCAGGAGGTGTCATTTGCACAGGGTCTGTGATCTCGTCTTCCAGGGGGCGTGTCCTGGCCCTGGAGACTGCCAAGGCGCGGTCAGCATCGAAGAGCCGGTCCCGGGGATGGGGCCGAGAGTTGCAGGATCGGCTACACCCAAGAGTGGCCCTTGGGCGGAGTGACCTTTGGTGCGGGCCCAGAGGGGTCGCCCCCGGTGCCCAGTTCCCCCCCAGCACTGGCTTCCAAGCCTGGATTTGGCCCCGCTGTGTCCCCCTGAAGCCGCGCACGAAAGGTCACTCTTGCCCAGGGCCCCTCTCGCGTGCAGCCGACAGGGGCCCACTTCGTGAGCTAAAACATGACGTCAGAGATCTGCCCCCCCCCCCCCCCCCTCGCTACTCCTAACGCCCGCACCACTGCTCCGGCCGTCCCCAGGGGCGCCATGGTTTGGTTGTGAGGTCCTCACCCGCGCCCAGCCGCCAGGCTGCTTGCTCATTGTGCTGCTCTCGCAGCTCCTCCGTTCGGGGACATTAGGGTCACGCTTGTGCACAAGGCCCACTGTAGAGTCAAAGCCCGCTCTGCTCCCAAACGTTCTCCTCATCGCCCCCCTCCCCATCCCCGTCCATCCTGCCCTTGCGCAGCAATACACCAAGCTTGCACAATCGAGCCAACACTGCAATATGGACGCTGTATGTCAGATTGTCCACCTGCCGCAAGTCGATGGACCCCCGCCCAGCATTCTTGAGGTGAATAAGGAATCCCTCAAGCGGCTCAACAATTGCCCACACCATGTTGTGCAGCTCGAGCTCGTTAATAGTATTGACGCGGTGGAATGTTCGTAACATGTTGCCGCGTCTCGTACATGTCACATCACCTGTAAACATGTGTGTCGTGTAGTATCCGCTTACATCGCGTTTATACGTGTGTGCATGCGGTGTGATGGCGTCCCAGATGTTGCACACGTTGCCATGTACGTTTCCTGGGCTTGCGGTGTTTTGTAAGTTGCGCATGTTTCACAAATCGGCAAGCGGGATCCCAAAGTATGTTCAAACCTCGTTTGGCATGTTCCAGTTCAGAGCATCAGTTTTCGAGGCCTGCGTGGAGCACATGGGTTCATAAGTGAGGAGCCTGTGGTCGGCATCCTCCCTGCTTGCCTGCTCTCCTCTTCTCCTCCCTCCCTCTTCCCTGGCCATTTTGAGCAACCACGCTGCCCACTGGAACTGCTGCTGGTCTCACACATGTTTATGCCTGTTCTGCATTTTCTGGCATGGTGGAGTCCCCTTCTCATCAATTGGAAAGCTGTTAGTTTTCATCATTGGTTTCTGATCATGATGGGGTGATGGGGGATAGAAAGATAGATGTTGCAAATAGGTCCATAGGAAAGAGATGTTTTGGAGCTCGTCTGGGGTTCTTTTGGGGCCCTCTCGGGTGTTCTTTGGGGACTCGTGAAGCTCTCTCGGGCCATCTTGAAGCCCTCCTGGGCCGTCTTGGGGCACTCGGGCAGGTAGGTGGGCCCCTGAGGCTGTCCTGTGGGTCCCCTGGGGGCCGTCGATGAGCCATCCCTGGGGTGTGGGGGGGGTAGGGGGGAGGGGGGAAGGCCTCTTAGCAGCACCCCTGCCTCTTAGAGGGCGCGGGCCCTGACTGTAGATGTGGGGCCGGCGCCTTCCAAGAAACAGCCTCCCTCTAAGAAGCCTTCCCCCCTCCCCCTAATTCCCTTTCGTACGCGCCGCCAAGGGGAGGAGTGAAGGGGAGGTCGGCGGTGAGGGGGGCAGCAGGGATCCGAGCAGGAGGGGGCTGGAGTGAAGGAAAGAGGGGAAACGAAGCGGTGGGGAGGGCGGGATCGAGGGAACGAGGCGCTGGAGGGAGAGGCCCGCATCCTCCTATCCCGGCCGCGCACATGCCGCTGGCCATAATTTGCGCCCCCCCTCCCCTCTTGGACGCCCCCCTCTTAGACGCCCCCGACTCTTGCTCCTGTTCACACACAGGAGGGATTCCTGTGCACCGATTCTTGGGCGCTCCGGGCCAAGAATTACTGACGAAGCGAGCGAACGCGCAGGCGATGTCGCTGCAAAAAAACATATTGGCGATGATATATCCGCCGCCAGGAACTGCAGGAGTCTCAGAGCCGGCTGCGTGGGCAACTGCTGGAGGGCTTCGCCGACGGGCAGGCCAAGCTTGCGCAGGTGCAAGCGAGGCTGGAGGACTGCAGGCTTGGAAACATGCGCCTGCCGATCCTCGTTTAAAAGCTCATCCTCTGCGTTCCCTCAGCGCTGCTCCTGCGAATGGTGAGCTGGCTCAGGCCATGAACGTAGTGCTCATCGAAGGCGACTGCGGCGAAGCACCGCCGACCCCTGCCATTCAGCAAGCGCAAGGCACTTGTGGGCGACAATCGCTGTGCAGCTCGCTCGGCGGCTGTCGATTTCTGGAACTCAAGAGTGTTGCCTTGACGGCCCGGGAAAGACGGATTCAGCATTAGTTTCAACTTGACTTCCTCTTTGGCTTTCTTAGTAGTGGCATCCTGGGGCCCGTGAGGCTTTCTTGAGGCGTCTTGGGGCGCTCATGGCCGTCAGGGTCCCCTCGACTCTTAGCGGCGTCGTTTGCCCCTCTGGACGCCCTCCTTGACTGCCTTGGGGTTCTTTCGGGCTGTCTGGAGCCCCCTTGCGTCTTGCGGACGTCGTTGGGCCAAAGTGGATGCACTTCGGGCTGCCGTGTGGCGTTCTTGGGTCCAGTGGGAGCGTTCGCAAGCGGGCTTCCTTCCACTTCAGCACGCTTCAATTGTACGCGATATTGAGCTGCACCTACGGCCTCACTCAGTGCGCGTCTGCGCATGCGGTCCCCGGCCCGTGTCGACGCACCCCTTTCAGGTGGATCGTACTCGATATGAAGCTCCACCTACGGCCTCAGAGGACGGTCTCGCATGCGGACCCCCACCCCGCTCGGCACACCCATGCTGTGGACCGGTGCCGATTAGTCGGAGGTTGCGAAAGGTGCCCCTGGCCCAAGGTGCCCCCAGCTTTCCACTTAGTTTTGGGGCCCCTGTGGCCTTCTGGGCCTCGTGAGGGGTGCTCTGGAGGCCGCGGGGGCCTCCTTGGAAATCCTGGGAGCACCTTGAGACACGGACACTTCTAGCAAAACCCGAATTAGGGAAGCTCCTCCTGCGGTGGGCGGCTTCGCATTGGGGTGCCCGGCCCATTTCAGCACACCCCTCTCGGGAACAGGTGCCCCACAGTGAGTTCAGCGCGCGTTTGTGCGCCTGCTCCGCATCTACGCCACACAAATCTATACACAGACGCTCGCCAGTGAGTTGTTGTTCCTTATACCCTCGGGGAGGTTCAAGGTGTATATCGTTGCCTCTTCGTGGTGATCTAGACACCGCCACAACCCCCTGATGACCCAGAACAGCTCACTGGGGGATGTACGTGTGTTCATATGTCGCCGCGCACAGCTTCGGGAGGGCGCCTCGGCCACTGGGGCAAACTCTGCCTCGGACGCAGGGCCTCGCCGTGGGCCCTGCCGCTGTGCCGACTTCGACTACTTGGGCGCCTTCAGAACAAACAGCGCGGCGACATACTCGTGGTAGTGCCCCCCCCCTGTATGCACGGTGCCGATTCTTCAGCTCCCCCTCCCCCACGCAACGCCTGCAGCGTACGGGGAGAGGGCCGCCCCCCTGCGCAACCACGCAGCTGCACAGGGCTGGGCCCCCTCCGCTGGGGTGCCAGCTCCAGGAAGGCCGCCCCCGGGGAGCCGCAGCCGAGGCGCTCCCGGGGGGGGCGCGGCCACAGCCGTTGTGCGCCGCCAGACGACGGCCGCATCCACGGCCGCTGGAATATTGCCTTGGATCCGAGGAGGGCGGCGGATGTGCTAATGTTCCCGCCCTCGGGAGCAGGAAGATGTCTTCTGAAATCTGCTGCGTGCGGCTGGTTTCGGACCCGCCGCCAGTCGCATGCCTCGATACATTGGCGCCTGCAGCGCCAGGAGGCGCCGGAAAAACCAGCTGCGTGAGCTGATGTACTGACCCCCCCACTTTACGACCCCCCCTTTCGTCCGCCCCGAACCGTTGCTTGCCCTCAGCCCATCGAAGGAGAGGAGCCAGGAGGCCTGGAAGCAGGCGGAGGCGGAGCGCATCCAGCTGCGGGACAAATGGGACGACCAGCTCGCCCGCCTCCGCGACAGCGTGCAGTCCTCGGGCAGGGGCGCGACTTTTGGAGCGGCGGGGGGGGTACAATGCAGGCGGTCAACGTGGTCGTGTTATCTATTGCGCTAACCGAATGTATGCGGGGGTCGTTCATATCCGCGTCTGGGGGATGTTGTGGATTTAGACATGCACCTATATGTGTTGTGTCACATCGATGTGCAACTAAAACCATCGGTACACACCAAAAAAACATGTGTGCGTATACTGCATAAGTATGACGTTTGACCCCGCAGAGAGAAACAGAGAGACCCACATTGAGAGAGAGGCAGAGACCAAAGTATAGAGAGAGAGGGAGAAATATAACATAACAGAAAGTCGAGATGTACATATACACACAGATGTAGAGAGCGAGAGAACGAGAGAGAGAGAGGGAGAGCGCGCGCGCAACAAAACACACGCACACACAAGAGAGGGAGAGATGGAGAGATAAAGAGAGAGAGAGAGAGAGGGAGAACAAAAAAAAAACGGCACACAGAGGCAGAGCCACGGATCGAGAGAGCGGGGAGCGAGGCGGACAGAAAGCGAGCAAGGCCGGCGACGAGACGCCCCCCCCCCCCCCGGGGAGGTCCGAGCACGCCGACCTGCGCTCGCGCCTCTCCGAGCTGGGCGACGTGGCGCGGGCCCTGGCGCGGGGGGCCGCCGGGCGCCCCCGCCCGGAGGGCGGAGGCCCCGAGGGTGCGGCCCTGCTGGCCGCTGGTCGGCGGGCTCGCGCGGCCTCTGTCCCTCCACCCCCCCCCGTTCGCTGTCTCTGTGTCGCCTCTCGCCCAATCATCTCTCTCTCTCTCTCTCTCTCTCTTTTGTTCTCTCTCTCTCTCTATATAATATATATATATATATATATATATATATGTGTGTGTGTGTGTGTGTCGATCTCTATATATCTCGCTTTCTTCTTATCTCTTTCTCTCTCTCTCTCTCGCTCTCCCCTATCTCTCGTATATACATGATTGTGTATGTAGTTATCTCCCTCTCTCTCTTTCGTTTCCTCTCTCTCGCTTTCTTCATACCATATCATTATCTCTCTCGCTCTCTCTCTCTCCAATATGTATATATGTATCTTTCTCTGTCTCTCTCTATGTATATATGTATATGTCTATCTATATCTCTCGCTTTCTTCATCTCTCTCTCTCTCTCTCGCTCTCTCCCTATCTCTCTCTATATATATGCATATGTGTGTATGTCTTTCTCTCTCTCTCTCTCCTTTCCTCTCTCTCTCTCTCTCTCGCTTTCTTCAGACCATCTCATTATCTCTCTCTCTCTCTCGCTTTCTCTCTCTCTCTCTCTCCCTCTGTGTGCATAGGTCCAATATTGTGTTCTCTCTTTCTCTCTCTCCTCCCACCTCCCATCTCGCTCTATCCCTCTCTATCTCTCGCTACCTCCCATAACACACACTCTCTCTCTCTCTCTACCTCCGATCTCGCCCAATCTCTCTCTCTCTCTCTCTACTTCCCATCTCGCCCAATCGTTGCATCTCTGTCTCTCGTTGTGTACCGCCTCTCGCTGCATATGAATATAGAAAAAGATGAGATGTAGATCCGCCTCTGTGCAAATATATAAACATGTCTGATGTATCGCTCAGGGACTCCTCTCCCGATGGTCCCAGTAGCCTGGCAACGTCAAACCTGTGGCTCACCGATCCGATAATTGCCAGGCGGGCCAGGGCTGGCCGGAGGTCCGAGGTTGGTCTCCATGTGTGTCCGGAGCTGGCCAGCTGGTGTGACGATCGCGGCATGCTAAGGCGCAAAAGGATTTCCGCACGCTGACGGAGGCTCTGACGCACCAGGATGGGTTTGGAGGGTCCACGTATCGAAGGGTTGTTCACCAAGCAGCGTGACTCAATTCCCCTTGCTTGATGAGAGACATCGCTTTCTCAATGTTCTGTCTGTCGGCATTCTCTGCTCTGGGGGGCTCTGTCGTGCAGGTGGCCGTTTTGATGTCACGCTATTCCGCGACTTGTCGAATTAGTTGATGTCATTGCCCAGCATCGAACACAGCGGGGCTGGCTTAGGGGTAAGCATTGACCCGTGATTCGGGAGGGCGATAACATACCAGTGGCACTTCAGTTCCGAGCGGATGCCCGTACTTCCACGCTTTGACCGGTATTGGACCTCGCATCGGCTGAGTTGCCTCTGGGGCCCGCCTACGCGGAAAGGAGGGCGAGAGGGAGAAGACGAGATGAATAGTCGGCGGAAGAGAGGGAAAGGTCCTCAGGTTCAGCCAATGCCACGGAGAAGACACCGCCATCTCAAGATGTGTCCCCTGGACATGTATCGGGCTGCAGACATCGAGGCGCCACGGACACCTGTGCTGAACCGAAGATCGACCCCAAAATCGCTTACGCTGAACTAGGGGCCTCTTCCTCCTCCTCTTCCTCTTCCTCGTCGTCCTCCTCCTCCCACTCCTCCGCCTCCTCCTCCTCCTTCTCCTCTGCCTCCTCCTCCTCCTCCCCCCTCCTCGTCCTCCTCCTGCTCCTCCTCCGCCTCCGCCTCCTCCTCATCCTTCCCCTCCTCCTCCTCCTCCGCCTCCGCCTCCTCCTCATCATCCTTCCCCTCCTCATCCTCCTCCTCCTCCTCCTTCTCCTCCTCCTCCTCCTCCTCCTCCTCCTCCTCCTCCTCTCTGTTGGCCGGTGTCCCCTTCTGCAAGCGTCCCCACCGCCCCCAAGTAGGGGCCTCGCTCCCCACGGCCATGGGGGCCCTCCTGGCCCGCCAGGAGCAGCAACAGAAGAAGCTGCAGGAGCCCGAAGGCCGAGATACAGACAGGGGCCCAACCTGCGCGCGCGCGTGGGGACGAGGAGGAGCGCACAAAGGACGAGGAGGAGGAGGAGGAGGAGGAGGAGGAGGAGGAGGAGGAGGAAGAGGAGGAGGAGGAGGAGGAGGAGGTGGAGTGGGAGGGAGGAGGAGGAGGAGGAGGAGGAGGAGGAGGAGGCCCAGAGCAAGCGTTCCTTGGAGGGGG
Source organism: Prorocentrum cordatum (assembly GCA_963575745.1). Lineage (NCBI taxonomy): Eukaryota > Dinophyceae > Prorocentrales > Prorocentraceae > Prorocentrum > Prorocentrum cordatum. The sequence goes on along the minus strand of CAUYUJ010004982.1, from coordinate 17,602 downwards.
GGGCTCTGGGCCTGCCTCTAGACTCCCATCCGCCGGGTTCGGGCGCACACCTGTGACTGGAATCGAGCAACGCCTCACTGGGGGGTGCGTGGCATTGGGGGGGACGTTTGGGCGTTTCTTGTCTCTGGAGTGGCTTGGCGACCATCGGGTTTTGCAGTCAGGGCCCCTGCACCGCCTCACTCAGGGGAAAGTCGGATTTGTTTTTGATTTCAGCTCCTGCCTCCCCTCTCCTGTACGAGTATATCGGGGCTAGCCCCGACCCTTGGGCCACACCATGGCCATGCCGCCGCCCGTCATCAGAGCCCCAAGACGGCCACTGGCGTCTAAGATCTGGCCCGCGACCCACCCGCGACCCACCTGCGACCCAACCCGCGACCCATTGCTTAAAAAAATCGGCGCCTGCGGCTGGCTCGTTGTATAGCTTCAAAATATGCGCCTGCGGTGGGCTTCTTCAGAGCCTCGCAGACTGCCGACGTCCTCGCCGCCACCTCACTCTTATCCGCAACTGCGGGGTGCTACGTATACACTGCAGCGCTTCAATCGGGGACGGGAAGGAGCAGGACAGCAGGAGAAAAAACAGGACAATAGCGAGGAGGAAGAATAGGATCAGCAGCCCGAATAGGGGCAGGACGAGGAGAAGGACGACGATGAGGAGGGAAGGACGCGTCACGCGTGATGGATGCAGGAGGACGCCTCCTTTCCTCCCCTCCTCGCCCGCACCCCCCCCTTCTTTCCTGTCACCATGGCCGCCTCACCTTGCTCATGTTCCTTCCCTCCCTCGCTTCCCCCCTTCCCCCTCCCCCGTCATCATGACCCTGATAATCCTCCCATTCTTCCCCCTCACGGAACGTTCGCTTTAGCATGTCGCGCCACCGGTTTTGGCCCACCACGCTTCGGCGGAACGCGCTGACCACGTTCCCATTTCCAAGCGTCCACGACCCGAGCCTGTCGAGTCATCCCGCCCCATGGAGCGGAGCGACGCGCTATACGCTTGCAAGATATGGCGTGTCTCCGGGGCCGCCGCCGCGACACGCTAAGCAGAAACTCCTCCCCCTTGATCCTCCTCGGGCGACGGAGACAGGCGCCCCTGGGCTGTCCCGTCCCTCTGGTTCCCCACTTCCACCCTTGCCCCCCTGGACGCCCGAAGGAGGCTGCGGCTGACGCGATGAAGGCGGGCCTCGAGGAGTCCCACTTTCCGCGTCCGAACGAGGGGGCGGAAGTAGAACGTCGACTTGCAACTTTGAATTTGAGTCGGGGCAATGCTTTCTCCGATTGTAGTCGTCGTCGTCGTCGTCGTCGTCGTCGTCGTCGTCGTCGTCGTCGTCGTCGTCGTCGTCGTCCTGGTCTTCGTCGCCGCCTTCATCGTCGCCGACGCCGTCGTCATCGTCATCATGATCGTCGTCATCACGAGCGTCATCTTCCTCCGAATATTCGCAGTCTTCGTTGCCGTCGTTGTTCTGCCCGTCAGCGTCGTCCCTAGTTTGTGTGCTTGCATGTGGCGGTCGTCTCTTCTTCCTCATCGCCCTCGTCCTCGCACGCCGGAGCCGCCCGTCAGGTCCGCCCAAATAACCCGCCCTTCAGTGTCCGCCCCGCCCTTGTCTGAGATCCCGCCCGCCCGACCCGCCCATCAGGATCCGCCCGCTTGCTTTCAGTGCAAGCCCGCTACTGTCCCGCCCTCCCGACCGGCCCGTCGGGGCCCGCCCGCCCGGCCCGCCCGCGAGGGTCGGGAGAATATGAGGACAGAGAGGGAGGAGAGAAGAAGAGAGGGAGGAAGCGAGAGAGAGAGAGGCAGAGAGGATAATAGTAGTAATGCGCATGATCATAGGAGGACAGGAGGGGACGAGAGGAGGGGTGCGGAGGAAGCGGGAGGAAGAGAGACGATGAAGAAGTGAGTCAAATAGGAAAATCAAGCAGGAGGCGAGGAGAGTGATTTCACAGCTTGAACTTGGCAACGCTTGTAACGATCGACGGCGGGTGGTTTTCAATATGTCGCTCTCGCCCCAGCGCCGCACGCATTCGTTCTAAAAACTCTACAGCAGCTTCAAAAATGGAGGGCGGGTGGTCTCGCCCCAGCGCCGCGCACATTCGTGTTCAAGGTATGCAACAATTTCGAGGATGGAGGGCGGGTGTTTTTGTTTCCAAATGTGGTTTTCGCCGTAGCGCTGCGCGCATTAGATCTAAATGTTCGCAACAGTCCCAAGCATTCGGGGCCGAAGTCCCAGGGACGGAGTTCTGTCACGATTGAGGGCTTCAGGACGCAACTGTCACGTTGATTCGCGGTGTTGAAATCCGAGGAGTGGTGTTCTGGCACCATTCAGTTCGGCTTAGAATCGTCCGGAGGCAACAGTCATGTTGATTCGCGTCGCTGAATTCAAAGAATTGCGTTCTGGCGCGATTGAGGGTTATCAGACGATTGACTTTCGATGGGGCAATTCCCGTAGTGAAAGTAAAGTATTGTAGGGAGCTTTGTGGAAGAGTTTCGTGCAACATCGTTGAGGTGTCTTGGGTTTGCACTGGCACACAGTCAAAGCTCACGCTGCTCTGTCCTCGGCTGCTTCAGAGGAGGGGCGTTTCAAGGGCAATCGCAGGGCAAGAGGCTTTC
>CAUYUJ010004982.1:0-10000 GCA_963575745.1 Prorocentrum cordatum | reverse complement strand
CGCGGAGGCCGTGACGGCCGACGGAGGGGCGTACGCGCCTCTGCTGCGGGCGCTGGAGGAGGACCAGCGGCGCCGCGGCATGGCGGCGGCTACAGAGGCGCCGCAGCGCCATGGCGCTCCCCCCACTGGGCCCGCGCCCAATGCCGGGAAGGGGCGAGGAGCGCCCACGGGGCCAGCAGTGACCCCGCCCCTCGGCGGCAAGGGGCGGCAGCAGCCCACGGCGACGCCAGCCGCAGCCCAGCGCCCTGTTGAGGCTTCACCCACACCGGCGGGTGGAGGAGATGAGGGGAGCTCACGGCGGCGCGGGAGCGGGATGTGGAGCTGGCTCGCGGGCCGCCGGCGAGACCCTCCGCCGCGGCGGAGCACCGAGGACGCTGGCGGCCCAGACGCAGGAGAGGAGGAGGTGCGAGGCTGGTTCAGCTTTGGGGCAGTCAAGTTCGGAGTGAGCTGGCTCGGAGGCTGGATCACGGACTTGCCGCCAACGGAGATACAGTGGTCAGATCTGATGTGGGGCGGTGGCGGCCTGGTCAGGAGTGGGCTCAACACGGTGGGCCACGCGGCATTCGGCACAGGTTGGCCCTTATTGTGCTGGACCACATTTGCAGGACTGATCGTGGCGCTCGTCATCGGCTTGTGATACGGCTTACACTCCATCGCCTCGGCAGTCGACGTGTTGGTCTGCGCGCCACTCCGTTGCCTGGGACGGGCTTTTGGACTGTGCTGTCCGACTTCGAAGCCACCAGTCACAGCCGCCGAGGAAGGAGTGGTACCCGAGCTTAGGGGACCAGCCACCGCCATTGCTGCGGAGAACGAGTTCTACGCCCAGCTCCGCGCAAAGGGGGCCGACAAGGTGCCCCATCACCTGATCATCAAGGTGGGCGACGCCGCCGCGAGGCTGGAGAGGCCACCTTTGAATACTGGGATTAAGTATAAGAAGGCAGGAGTGGCATGGCCGTACCGCGAAGTGCTCGCTACCATTTCAAGGCGACTACGTGACCTGCTAGAGGACTCCCAGGACAAGGTGGTGCACCTGTGCAGGGACACGCCCTGCACGGACGAGGGCAACTACGCGGTGCATGCCCCGGCGTACGGGTACGTGACCGCTGAGACGGACACCAACTTGGAGGCGCTGGTGGAGGCGGCGCCGAAGCCTTGTTGGGCTGGACGGGCAGTGGGGGCAGCGGCTGCATCGTGTGGGCGGGGCTGCGCCGCTTTGGGGTTGAAGGGGCGTGCCAGGCTCTGTGGGCCCCTCAAGCGTTGCGGCCAGAGGGGCTGCCAGCGCGGCCGGCGAAGCAGAGCAGACACCCCAGCCGCCCTGTTGAAAGACCCGAACTCGGAGACGGAGTCGGAGCCGGAGCACCAGCGCTGTATGGCCCACGAGGTGCTGTACCAGGAGGGTGACACGATATTCCAGCTGTGCAAGGAGAAGTGTCGAGATCGAGCCCGAGGTGCCCCAGTCCACCTGGTCACGGAGGACGGCGAGAAGTCGAATGTCAAGGGGGCGGAGAAGGTGGTCAACCTGTGCTGGCAGCACACGAACGCCCACGAGCGCGAGAGAGGAGTGAAGAAGTGCGCGCACCTCGGCTGCCATGCGTTGGGTCGGGTCCTGAACCGCGGGGTGCTGACTTGTTTGGAGCACGACCTGGCGAATGAGGAGACCGCTCGACTTGTCGCCGTCGCCGAGGGACCGGTGCCTGTGGTGGCCGGAATGGCATCCGAGCAGCCCGCCCGGCACAGGTCGAGGTCGCCTACGCCGACAGCTGGGAGGCCCATCCCCCCCTTGGTGTCGGCCAGCGGGGCGTGGCTTACGGCCATGGCGCGGGGCCCACGGGGCACGGAGATGGCGAAGAAGTGCTACTGCTACGGGTGCCAGCTGGCGGCCGAGGAGGACGGCTGGACTACGTATCGCATCCCGGGGCTCGAGGCCCAGGCGACTGCCCCATCCAACCTGGGGCCGGTGATCGACGACCGGGTGCGCACCGAGGCTGCCACCGCTGGAGCGCCCGCCATCATCGTGCGGACGGTGAACCAGATACCCGACGGAATGGACGAGCACGGCCAGACAGCTAGCCCGGTGGCTCAGGCGCTGGCGCGGGGCGCGACGGGGAGGGAGGACCATCCCCTGTGCATTCTGACGCGGGGGATCGAGGAGGCAGGAGGGCGAGACGAAGGACACGCTCGGAGGCACCCGCCCCCGACTTCCCCGACGTACCCAACGCAGCCACCGTGGAGAGACACGATAACTCGAGGAGAGCTGGGAGGACTACTGAATGGGGCGGCTCGGGAGCGCTGGCGTCGTCGAGGGGAGGCGGCCTTGGCGTTGGAGCTCCTGAAGGCAAGGGCCAGCGGAGAGGATCACCCACTGGACGTGGCCGAGAGGTATCAGCACTCCGAAGGTTTCGATGATCTGGGAGAGGCGTGCGACGCGATCGTCGAGTCGCTCGAAGCCTTGGAGAGGGGCCGCGGCTCCTTCATGTCGGACGATGAGGTAGAGAACCTGCGGCAGCTAGCTGAGGTGCTGAGGGAGAGGCGCGGCCTGAGCCAGGCACATGAGGAGGAGGCGGCGGGAGGGGCATGGCGGGAGGGGCTGGCACGGCCAGTCCCTGGCCCTGCGCGGCCGCCCACACCTCCCATGGCTCGCCCATCGGCGGTGGAGACGCCGCCCGGCTTGGGAAGGATGCTCGAGCCGGGCCGGCCAGCCAGGGAGGAGACGGGGTCAGCTCGAGGTTGGGAGCCCAAGCGGCGGGCAACCGACTTGGGCGGTCAAGGAGTCGACTTGCGGGGCAGCACCGTGCGGGCCGAGCTGGGCCGAGGCCCACCGACGGGTCGACCAGGACATGACCCCACACCGCCCCCCATGGACCTGTTCGGACATCGGGCTGGCCCGACCTTTGGGGTCCCGGCGAGGAGATCGCGAGTGAGTTTCGACGAGGAAGATTATGGCCCATCGGAAAAATTTCGGAGGTCAGCGGGGGCACTCGGTGACCTTGAGGACAAGGACAGCGAGGGAATGGTTAAGGTCATGGCGGACATCGCGTACAACCTCGACCTAACGAACAAGCGGGCGGAAGACGCAGCGGCGGGGAAGATGGGCACCCTCCAGTCCATCACGAAGGACCACGAGCTGCTTGTCCTGGCGGCGCGTGGATGCGGGAGGTTCCGAGTGGCCATCTGCCCGGATGACTTGGGCCGGGCGCTCGTCAAGGCACTCCTGCGCATGGCGGAGCATTCCTCGGCATTGTTCAAGCACCACCGCTGGCCCACCCTGATCAACTACCAGATCGCCTTCGGCGTCGCGTCGGGGTCATGGGGAGGCAAGTCGGTCGAGACGCTGGCCGCTCACGCGCTCAGTGTGGCCGACTGGGTTACTTGCCCAGAGGAGCTGTTCGATGACTACGTACCCACGACAGAGTACAAGATCGAGCCACGTCCGAAGCAGCCCGTGGACATGCTGAAGTGGGCACGGCAGGCTCGCAACGGCATATGGGCGGTATGTCTGGCGCATGGGGCCGAGCACTGGGGTGAGAGGAGCGAGGCCTTGGACTACCTCATCCGGCAGCACGAGGCGAAGCCGCGGAAGTACACCGCCCGTTTCGTCCAGGATGCCTGGGAGGAGCTGAACGGGCGGTGGTGGGAGGAGCTTCGGTGGAAGGTGAAGGAGGTGCAGCGCTACTGCAACAAGGAGCTTATGAGGAAGGAGGACTTTATCTTCGCCGCTCGGACGCCGACGCCGGAAGGACCACCGCTGCTGGCACTGCCTACGACGTTCGAGGTGGAGGACCCGGACGGGTACTTCAAGACGGTTATCTTCGAGCGCCTGGTCAAGACAGCGGACAACGCCTACTGGGAGAACGCTCACCGTGCCCAGCTGCGCGCTCTTGCAGCAGGAGGAGCGGAGGAGGTCGAGGAGCGCCGCCCGGCAGGAGGTCTGCCCCAGCCCCCTCCAGGTGGCGGGGGTGGAGAGAAGGTTGGCGGTCTGACAGGAGGCGGAGGAGGAGGAGCAGGAGGAGGTGCCCTGAAGGCTGGAGCGAGCAAGGTCAAACTCCCGCCGGAAGTCCTCTCGGCTCTGACTGGGCCCGAGGTTGCGGAATCGGTCAAGCACGGGCCGAACGACTCCAAGGGAAAGCCCAAATGTTGGGATGCAGCTTGCCACGATGGGTTCTCGAAGACGGCCGCCACGTGTCAGCGGCCCCACGCGGAAGGTATCAAGAGCGCTGACCGGGCGCACTGGACGGTTAAGGCGCAGTACATCAAGCGGGGAGGTCTTAAGACGGGACCGAAGATAAAGATCGAGGATCGGCTCGTCAAGATTAAGCAGCTGCGAGCGGATGCTCAGAAGGAGCTAGCCGCGAAGGTGCAGGAGGGAAAGGACCAGGCAGCGCAACGAGGTGGTCGGCGAGGAGGCGCGACGGGAGCTGGCCGATCCGCGGTGGCGGAGGAGGCTGCCAAGCCGCCCGGGAAGTACGCGGACATGGAGTACACTACTCAGGAGCGCGAGCTCCAGGAGTTGGTGCAGGGCCCCGATGAGAGCTGGATGCGGGACCACGGGGGCCAAGCCGCGGCCGTTTACCCGCCCAAATTGCCGGAGGACGTGCCGGAGGTGGCGAAGGTTCACAGGGCAATGGCGGACCAGGTCAGCAGCTCGCCGGAAGCAAAGTTGGTTGCTGGTGCGCCGAGCCGTCTCCGTTCGCATTGTCATGGCCGCTTGCTGGATGGGTACCTCGGGGGGCAGATCACCCCGATCGAGGAGATCCTGCAGGATGCTGTGGAGCTGGGAGATGAGGAGCTGGCGGGCCAGGCCCGGCCGCATTTGGCGTCACGAGTGGAACGGGGTGGGGGGGAACTTGAGGGTCCAGAAGTGCACGTGGGCAAAGTGGTGTGGGGGCCAGCGGAGGAACCAGGACGTGGCCGAGTCCACATCAAGGGGCGCATCTGGGACATCCTCGACTACAGAGACTAGTTGGCCGTTACCGAGGAGCTCGCGGAGTACCTACCTGAGTGCCAGGCTGGGGAGGCTGAGGAGAGGCAGTCTGTCTTCACCAACACGGCTGCGGCACACCTGCACTCCAAGGGTGGTGGCGACCCATCCGTGGCAGAGGTGATGGAGTTGGCGCAGCAGTGGCGCGTCGCCATGTGGGAGGAGGCCAAGCAGGCTGAGACGTTCATGGGGCCGCCCGACGCGCACATTCCCATCACCGAGTCGGACGTGAGAATGTTCTGCCACGACACGCTCCACCTGAGTCATGACAAGGACTACCGGGCCCTGGCGGCCTTCCCGCCGACCGCGCTGCGGGAGACAGCCATCCATGTGGTCCGCGTCGACCCCTGGGGTCGAGCGCGGCTCGAAGCCATCGTAGGGGTGAAGTGCGACCCGAAGGTCAGCGGACGGGACGTGTGGATGCTACTCTACAAGGGTCATTTGCAGGTACTGGTCCCTCCCCAGGTGGATGCTGACACACTTCGGGGGGACTTCACGGGCGGGCGCCCGCCACATGAGGTACTGGCCGCGGGTTGGGACGTCTACCTGGATGACGCGATGCATGAAGATACGAAGGTACCAGGAGACGTGGCGAAGAGGTGCCCGAGGTGCCGGGCGGCAAGGGAGGCTGGGCGTGAGCGGAAGGCCGGGGAGCAGGACATCATTGGGGAGGACCCGAGGTGGAGGGTCCTTGGCAACTGGAGCAACCCAGCCTGGAAGCGGCACGAGCGCCACGGGCAGGCGACAGGAGGAAGGCGGCCGTGCTGGAAGGGGCGCACACTGACAGCGAAGGAGGTCTGGGTAGGCACCCAAGGGTGGTCGGACTCGCTTCGGAAGGCCGGGGTCGAAGTCGGACCAGCGGTCGAGCTGTACTCAGACCCAGAACGCGGCAAAGGCTTGCAGGAGGAGCACGACACCAGGCGCAAGGAGTTGCAGGAGGCGCTACTGGAGGAGGCCAGACAGAGTGTTTACTTGCTCTGGTGGCTCGGGTTCGAGTGCCGCACCTTCTGCCCGTGGATGCTGCGCAATGGCGGCACACGCACTTTCGACGTTCCTGCTGGGCGACCTGACGGACCATCGTGGGAGGTCGAAGGGACGGCCATGGCCAACTTCGCTGGACGTTTGTTCGAGGCCATCGCCGACGCCGGTGCGCTGCCGACAGCGGAGCACCCCGCGCCAGATGGTCGGTGCCCCAAGGCGTACGACTTGGACAGGTGGCGCCAGATCCTGCGCCGGAAGGATGTCCTGGTGGTGCGTGTGGACCAGTGCGAGTACGGCCTGGGGCCTCAGGACGGCGTGGGAGGAGATGAACGGTATAGAAAACGATCGTGGTTGGTCACGTGCGTGCGACATCTCCAGGAAGTGGCCCGCCGGTGTACACACCAGCATAAGCATGTCGAGCTGAAGGGCGTCGACACCGTCACGAAGCACAAGCGGTCGTCGGACGCGGGCCACTACCCTGAGAAGCTGCTGAGCGCCATCACCCGGGCTATGATTAACGAGGCCCTGGAGCTGGGCGCCACGCTGACCCAGAAGCGAGGAGGAGGGGGGGGGAGAGCCCCCCCACCGTCAACAAATTTTTCGGCGACGTTGGCGGGGCACATTTCCGAGGGCGATGAGGGCCAAGAGGAGGGCGCCAACCCGCAGCTGGGTGACCTACGCGATCGAGTCGGAGGAGCGGTCCCAGACACCGATCGGCGCGCTTTGAATTTCTGGACGGCGGCTCGTTCAGTGCCCGGGTACAGTGGCGAGGCGTTCGGGCGCATGATTTCACGAGGCGCGGAGCTCCTGGACGCTCACGGGGGATGGCAGGAGGCGTCCACAGCCCTTCGAACTGCCTGGAAGTCGGACCAGGGGGACCACCTCAAGGGCGTGCATGACAGCTACCTCGAGGGGAAGGTGGAGCCGGAGCTCCTGGAGTACCTGAGGCGGGTTGCGACGAATGGGGCGGAGGTCAGGCACGAGGGTGAGATCACGAGAGTCAGGGCCAAGCCCCACCAGTCAGCAGCGCAGCGCCAGGAGGAGGCCAGGCGGAAGATCTGGGACGACATCGTGAAGGGGCGAGCCTGGGCCGCCCCGTCCAGCCACCCAGGGCTGGAGGGGATCATGGAGTCACCCCAGGGTCGGGCCCCGAAGATGCGGCCCGACCGCACGATCGCGGACGAGGGCCGCTTCATCAACGACATGAGGGACGCCAACGCGGGATGCGACAAGCTGAACCACCCCCCGGCGAAGTTGCCCACCCACCGCGAGATCGCGAGGACCATACTCTGGCGGAGATGCCGGCGTCCGAAGGTGCGGGTCTACTTGGCGAAGCGGGACTTCCAGGCGGCCTTCAAGCTTTTGTGGGTCGAACTGCCCGGCCTCCGCATCATGGCGGTGAGCCTCCAGGGGTTGGCCGGAGCCGAGCCGACGACGGTGCTCTACCTTACGATGGTGTTTGGTTGGACCGGTGCACCGGGCGAATGGGCAGTGCGGGGACGCGGCGCGCAGGATGCCCACCAAGCCCATCGTCCACCAGCAGAGGAGCTCCACGACGAAGTCGCGCACTCGTCCGAGGTCCTGGTCGACGACGGAGTTTTGGTGGAGCCGGCCCTGGGCGCGAGGCCCTGGCTTTCTGCCTGGACCTTCGACGCCATGTCGAAGCTGCTCCTGGGCGACAGCTCGATCAACCTGGAGAAGCTAGCGGAGGAGGGCGAGTTCAGCACCGAGAAGCTCATCTGGGGCTTGCTCTTCCAGCTGGAGGACTCCGAGGGCCGGGTGGTCGACCGCGCGACGCTCCCGGAACCCAAGATCCAGAAGATGAGCTACCTCCTCCAGGAGGCGGAGCTCGAGCCGGGTCAGCGGGTGGCGCGGCTGAAGACGGTGCAGCGGCTCCGCGGGTCGGGGACGCACTTCGCGGCGGTCAACCAGGCGCTGGGCACGGAGCTGGGGGCGCTGGACGCGTTGATGTGCCAGCCCCATGGGCCCACCGCGCGGGCCACGCCGAAGGGAGGTGAGGAGGAGCAGGAGGTCGCCTGGCAGGAGTTTTGGGATAGCTGCGACATGCTGCGGGTGATGGTCGCGCGGCCGGAGACGTGGGGCGCCACTTTCCTCTCCTCGTTCGTGGGCATGCTCGAGCCGCGGGAGCGGTTGGCCATCCCCGGCACCATGGAGCAAGTGGTGTGGGTCGGTGGCGACTCGACCTTGGAGGTGGCGGGGCAGATCGATTGGGCGGCCAAGGTCTATGCGAGACAGGAGTTGGCGGGCCATATGGAAGCGTTGAAGACGGCCGCTGGGTTACCCGAAGAATGGGTGATCATAGCGCTCGGGGGGCTGTTCTGCATCGTAGGTTTCGCAGTCGCCCGCGGGCAGGCCTGGCGAGAGTGGCTGATCATCTACGCGGGGGACAACCAGACGGTCCAGAGGTGGGTGGAAACTCGCCGGCCGAAGAATCGGATGGCGAGGCACCTGGTGAGACTGCTCAACTACGTAGAGGCCAAGTACCACTGCCGTGTCCTCGCTGCACCGCACATCAGGACGTACAGCAACGAGATGGCGGACATGATCACCAGGGCCGATGAGGCTGAGGTCAAGCGTCGTATGGCTGAGGAGGGGTTCGAGCCGATCGACCTGGCGGGCACGTGGGCGGAGGCACTGTCTCAAGGTTACGAGAGGCGCGTCCACGCCGTCGCGCTCGTGGACCCCGAGGACTGGCAGGTGGCTATGCAGCTCATGGCCCGCCGGTCGCCAGGGGAGGTCCCGCGCCCGCTCCTGCAGACCGCCTGGCGCGTGGTGGAGGTGAGAAGCACGCTGGCCCCGTGCGCCAGGGCCGCCGGCGTGCTGGGAGCGTGTGGCGAGGCGGAGCTGTTGAAGGGCTGGCCCGACTTTCAGGCAGGCGGAGCGGGGAGTGAAAGCGACCTGACGTTGGTGGTGACCTCCCTAGGCCCGTCGCGGGTGGGCCCGCACCTACAGGACCTCGCCCAGGAGCTGCACCGTTTGGCTGCCCAGCGGGCCCTGGTGGACGTACCTCCCGGCCCCACCGCGGCGGATGTGCTGAAGTTCTTTCGGAGCGTTGGGTGGAGTGCTGCCGAAGACGGGCGCGTGTGCAGCGAGTTCGGCGACCCGGTGGCCCAGCGAAAGGTGTGGGTGTTGGCGTCAAAGGGCGGAGCGCCAGTGCCGGTGGGCTGGTTGGGGAGCCGCGAGGCCAAGCCCCCGCCACCCTGACCGATGGCAGGAGGGATGGTGAATGCTCGCCGAGTCGAGGAGGAGGAGTGGCTGGCGCCTGAGGATGGGCGGCTGGTGGTGGACCCGCGGGCGGCGAGGTCGCCCCCTCACCTCCCGCGGATCATTGGCCATTGGCATCCGCGGGGGCAGGTCGGCAGGCGCCCCGTGCACGGCAGCTCTGGCCCCTCACCGACCCCACGGGTGGAGGAGAGCGGGGCGCTGGAGCCTGTCTTGGTCTACGATGCGAAGGGCCCCCCGCCGGGGGTCCGACCGCTCCAGGCGCAGGAGGTTTGGCACTTGCGTGGAGGGTCCAGTGCTGACTGGCTCACTCTTTGTGGGCAGTTGAGCCACGGGGACTTGCTGAGGGGAGTCCTGCGTGCGTGCCCCCCGCGCGCAGCCGCGGCTGCGCTAGCAGCGGCCCTCAGGCAAGCGGAGGTATCCACCGAGTCAGGAGAGAGGGCGGCGGGCATCTGCCGCCGCCCAGAGGACGAGGGGAGACGACGGGAGCTCACGAGCTGGCTTCAAGCTGACGAGAGGCGCCGGCAGGAGACTGCGAGGAGGAGTGAGCGGCACGGCGGCATGCTGCCAGGGGAGCGAGCGCAAAGCTTGCTCGACGACCCCTACCCCGATGCGATACTACTGCGGGTGGGACGCGACCCAGATGGAGGACCGCAGTGCTGGAACAAGTGTGGGAGGGGCTGCGCTCGCTTGGAGCACGACTGGGGTTGGCACTGCTGTCGGACATGCCGTGACACAGATGGCGACACCCATGGGCCTTACTGTCAGGCACAAGATGAGGACCTCCAGAGGAGGCAG
>CAUYUJ010004981.1:37538-65217 GCA_963575745.1 Prorocentrum cordatum | reverse complement strand
CTCCTCCTCCTCCTCCATCTCCTCCATCTCCTCCTCCCCGTTTTCTTCCATCTCCTCCTCCCCCTCGGGTCGCCTACGGCCCCGGGGGAGACCCTCGAGCCGCACCGCTCCGCGAGGGCCTCGGGGTCTCGTCCAGAGTCCGCCCTGCAGGGGGACGCTTGCGTTGCATCTTCGGGGACCTCGTCTGTCCCCCAACTTGGTGTCTTCTCTTGAGCCCGACGCGGGCTCGATGCGGACTCGACGTGGATCTGGCGTGGCTCCGACGCAGATTCGACGCGGATTTGAGGAGTCCGACATGGACTCGGCACGGATTCGACGCGGGTAGAGGCGCGACGGGACAGGCAAGGTCCCTCGAAGATGCAACAGGGGGACGCGCCCGACCTTATCTCAGGGGCCCGCTTCTTTCTTGCGTGGGGCATGACGGGCGTCATGGCCCCCGCTCCCCCCCCCATGACGCCCGTCATCGCCGAACATAAAGTAAATCGGGCCTGTCCCTCTAATTGAACATTAGTCAAAAAACAGTAGGGGGACTATGCTTTGAGTATTTTTTTTGACCATTTTGGAGTTTTCTTTTGGGGGGGGTATTTTTTTGTTACTTCGTCGACAATCCCCCTGTAGGGGGACACGCTCGACTTAAGCATAAAGACGCGCGCCCCATGGGGCCCGAGGTACGGCGAGCCAAGAGAAGACGCCCTGGGCGTCACTCGGAGGGGCCAACGTCGACGATGACGACCAGGCTGAGTGACTGGTCGTCGGATGCCGCGTTGAAGTCCCAGTCCGCCTCTCAGCATGGCAGGGGAAAGCGAAGTAACGCAAGCTACATCGCTGCCCCTGCAGAAGCTGAAGCTGAACAGAATGGGGGCGAGGACGCCCCGTGTGGAGGCCCCCTGCGGCGCGAGGAGCTCTCGGGGATGCCTGCCCCCCTTTGCGGCGGCGCGCCGGAGGCCTCCTGGGCGGCTCGAGGTCTCTCCGGGGGGCTCCGGGGGTCTCAAGGGCGAAAGTCGGGCGTGTCCCTCTACAGGAGGAAGTCCAAGATAGTCAAGAACTGACCAGGGGGAATCAAACAACTATTCTTGTTGATTCGAATATTTGCTGTATTTTTCGACCAAAATTCGCCTGTAGGGGGACATGCCCGACCTAAGTCAAGGGTGTGATTTTATTTATTCGGCTGACTGGGCCAAACTTCGGATGTCCACACAGCTGATCGTGCATAGGTCAAACTATTCAGGAGCGAAAGAAGGACGTACACGTGCATGAATCCACGATGGATTCGAGAGTAAGTACTGCGCGACCGTTCGTATCTCGCGGCCGGTCTCGCGGATCGGGCGGCCGTGTTCATGTACACGATTGGGCGCGTACGTCCTTCGTGGGCTCCCCAAAATTATCACCGGGATCCTGAAGTCAGAATTCTGGGCGTGCTGTTGTGGATAGGCCAGTACATTCAGTCAGGCCTGCCAGGTTTCGCGGATGGAAGAATAAGTTAAAACAAGAAACCGCCCACCAAATTACCCCAGCCCAGCCCGAAGGCCCCAATTTGCTCTCCATTCCTAGTGGGGGGGCGTCGGGGAACATTGAAAAAACACATGTGGAGCCTGTACCCCCCCAACCCGAAATGTGGGTCTTCGGGTGAGGTGGGAAAGGTCTGGTATGTAGTCAGGTGGTCAGCTCGAAGACTGCCAACACCCTGAAGGGCTGGCCAGTGAAAGCCGCGAAGGACGGACCGCAGAGGCAAGGACGCAATGCTACCCTAAGGACATCCGCGCGTCCTTACCATGAGTTTTGACTGTGCACGTTGGAGGCCTGGGTGGTCAGCTCGACACCCCCCGAGACATCTGCAGCTCCTGCCTCCGGTTCCAAGGAAACAAACAATGGCATACAATTAAGAATTCGCAGGTCCGCGCGGATTTTTCGGATCGGCGTTGGACCCCCTCCTTGGCGCGCGGAGCGCGCCATGGGGCGGCGCGGAGGCGCCGCCAGGGGGCCCCAGCGCCGATCCGAGAATCCGCGCGGACCTCCGAGTTTTCATGTCGCTGTTTGTTCCCCCAGGTTCTCCCTCCGCGTGCTGGTGGGGGACGTGGCGCAGCAGAGCAACCTCGTGTGCGGCTGCCTCGCCGCCTCCGACCGGCTCGCCCTGGCCACGCTAGCGCAGCGCGCGGACGCCTCGCTGCACGAGGCGCTGCGGCGCGCTTGCCCGGGGGGTTGGCTCGCCGCCGCCGCCGCCGCCGCCGCCGCCGCCGCCGCCGCCGCCGCTGCCGCCGCCGCCGCCGCCGCCGCCGCCGCCGCCGCGCCGTCTCGTCGTCCCGTCGTCGTCGTCGTCGTCGTCGTCGTCGTCGTCGTCGTCGTCGTCGTCGTCGTCGTCGTCGTCGTCGTCGTCGTCGTCGTCGTCGTCGTCGGCGGGCTCCCTGGAAGGCAGGGGCCTCGTCAGAGGGGCCCCGCGCGCCTCTGCGGAGGCCCCTCGGCGGCCTCCGAGCGCTTCCGCGAGGGCCCCCTGCCTTCGAAGAGGGCTCCCCTCTGCCCTCTCTGGCGGCCGCCCCCCCCCGCGCCCCCCCGTCTCGTGCGCGCCGCCGGGAGGCGCTGCGGAGCCCCCCCGCCGCGGAGGCCGACCGCGTGGAGCTCGCGGCGGAGACCGGGGAAGAGCAGAAGCGGCGGAGGCACAAGCCAGTGTCGTTTATCCGATCCCCATCCCCGCCCCCATGCCCTTCGAGACCCCCACCAAATGACCCCCCCCACTTGGGGATGCACCCCTCGAGACCCGGAGGGAACGGCCTATATCCCCATCTGGGGGGGCAAATCGGCCAGTGGGGCCCAGGCCACGCCGCTGGGGATGGGGATCGGATAAACGATACTCAACAAGCTATCGGGGGATCCGCGCGGGTTTCTCGGATCGGCACTGGACCCCTCCCCGCCTTGGCGCGCTCCGCGCTCCAGGAAATCCGTGAGGACCTCCGAGCGCTGATGTCTTTACTCCAGGCTGCTTCATAAGCACCCCCCCCGCCACCCCGACCGACGACGTGTTCTGGCCCCCCCCCCCACGCCCACAGAACCCAGCCCCTCAAGCGATCCCCCCCACCCCCACGCACCGCCAAGGACGGCCCTTGCTTACACCCCCACGCGACCCTCCCCCACAGCTTTTGGGCACAACCTGGAGGATGCAGTTTTTTTCTCCCCGCCCAGGAGATGGGGCAGATGCAGCGGGCGTTCCAGCTGGGGGCGGATGTCCCGACGTACGCGTTCCAGCTCAAGGTTATGATGTTCCAACCTGCTTTAGCCTTGACCACCAGAAAGAATTTCGAGCACCAGAAAAGTACCCAACAACTCGAGGGTTTTCACGTGTCGGGTCCTGGGAGACTGTTTCGACACTGTTTCGACACTATTTCGACACTTTTCCGGATGCTCGAAATTATTTCCTGGGATGTGGTCTTTAAGTACGATGGGAGCAACATAGCTCAAGGTTGACCAGTGGCTCGACCAGGTCGAGCGGAAGGCGCGGGAGCACCTCTACCACGCCTGCGCGTCCCCGGGGTGCCCCATGGATAACTGGGTGCTCAAGGCGGACTTCGAGCAGGCCAGCCGCTCCTCTCCCAACGTCAAGTCGGGCCTGTCCCTCTACAGGAGGAATACTCAAAAATAGTCAAGAAATACTATGTGGACGCTTTTTGGGCTATTTTTGAATGTTTTTGGAGTATTATCGGGGTATTTTCATGTTTTCGCCCAAAATCTCCCTGTGGGGGGGCAGGCCCGACCTAATCCTAAAGCCCAGCCAGTCCCGAAGAGCGCTCCTGAGCAGCGGCTGCGGGCACAGCAGAGAGCGGTTCCCCTCACCCTCCCATCCGGGGGGATGCCAACCCAGCCACCCGTATTGGGACCCACCATTAGGCGCGGACGGAGTCTGGCACGTGCACCTGGATATGCAACGCGGGCCACCAGAACACCGTGCTGCCATCGCGGGAGGACATCGACCAGATGAACAAAAACATCCTGCTGCACCCGGAATTCTACACCGACCAGTGCGGCGTGGACTCCCTGAAGCTGCGGCGCTTCCGCCTCTGCCCGATGTGCGTCCCAGAGGCGGCGGGCTCGCCCGAAGACGCCGCCCCCTTCCTCCACCTCCGACATCTCCTTCTCCTCCTCCTCCTCCTCCTTCTCCTCCTCCTCCTCTTGTTCCTCCTCCCGCTTCGAACGAGAAAAAGAAGGAGCCTCCACGAGCATCAACTTTCAGAGGTCCGCGCCGATGCCTTGCATCGGCGCTGGATCCTCCCCCTCCCGGCGCGAGGGGGCTCGCCAGGGGGCGGCGCTGGAGGCGCCGCGAGGAGGGTCTGGCGCCGACCCACGAGATCTGCGCGGACCTCGAAAAGCTTACGCTCTGCAGCCTTCTCTTGTCCTGTTTTCCTCGTCGTCGCCGTCCTCCTCCTCCTCCCTCCTCCTCCTCCCTCCTCCCGTCTCCCGCCTTCTCGCTTCTCCTGCCTCATCCTCCCTCTTCCTCGTCCTCCGTTTCCTCCTTCTCCTCCTGCGCTTTCCTCCTCTTCCTCCTCCCTCCTCCTCCCTCCTCCTCTCTCTCCTTTTCCTCCTCCCTCCTCCTCCTTCTCCTCCTCCTTGTCCTCGTCCTCGTCCCTCCTCCTCGTCCCTCGTCCCTCGTCCTCGTCCTCGTCCTCGTCCTCGTCCTCGTCCTCGGCCTCGGCCCTCCTCCTTCTCCTCCTCCTCCTCCTCCTCCTCCTCCTCCTCCACCTTCGCCTCCTCCTCCTCCTCCTCGGCTTCGAGAAGGGGGGGAGGGGAAGGAGGACGGAGACGGACGAGGCGGAGGGCGGAAGGGAGGGGCCCGCGCCCGCGGCCCCTCGGCCGGGGCCCCCGTCGGGGGCCGATGCCTGGCCTCCGCGCCCGTGGAAAGAGGGGCGGTGGCGAGCGACGGGCCCTCGTCTCGGGAGGATTGGGGAGCGTGCTCAGGATCGAAGAAGGAAGCACACATTTTTTCCCGGAAAGGGCTCCGGCCCAGGGTTCTCTTTTAGTAGGTAAACCTGTCCCCCGGTGCCAACTTGAAGGAGGCCGGCGGATTTTTTCCCTGATAAATATCGAGGTCGAAGGAGGCCGGCGGATTAAAATTTGAGGATGTCTCGAGCGAAACGCTTGTTTTTCAGAATCTCGAGCGAAACGCTGGTTTTGCAGAGTTGGGATGTCTCGAGCGAAACGCTTGGTTTCAGAATTTGTTGAGGATGTCTCGAGCGAAACGCTTGGTTTTGCAGAGCCGACCGCGACACGGAAAAGCGCTCCTCGCGCAGGAATTCCGAGGATGTCTCGACTAATTCGTTTGTTTTTGTACGATTTCCTGGAATTTTGGCAGGATGTCTCGAGCGAAATGCACGACCCCACCCTAGCACGACCATACCCCAGCACGACCACACCCCAGCACGACCAGACCCCAGCACGACCCCACCCCAGCACGACCCCACCCCAGCACGACCATACCCCAGCACGACCACACCCCAGCACGACCCGACCCCAGCACGACCCTACCCCAGCAAGACCACACCCCAGCACGACCACACCCCAGCACGACCTCACCACAGCACGACCACACCCCAGCACGACCACGCCCCAGCACGACCACGCCCCAGCACGACCACGCCCCAGCACGACCACCCCCCAGCACGACCACCCCCCAGCACGACCACCCCCCAGCACGACCACCCCCCAGCACGACCACACCCCAGCACGACCACTCCCCAGCACGACCACACCCCAGCACGACCACACCCCAGCACGACCACACCCAGTCGCACCCCCGTGGAATGTTTCGTGGCGTGTCTGGTTGAGTGGTTGCCTGTTCGTGGGGTGTCTCGTGGACTGTTTCACGGGGTGTCGCGTGGAATGTTTCGTGAATGTTTCGTGAGGTGTCTCGTGGAATGTTTCGTGAGGTGTCTCGTGGGATGTTTCGCGGGGTGTCTCGTGGGATGTTTCGTGGGATGTCGCCCAGTTGGGTATCGTGAAAACGTGACCATGCTGCACATGTCTTTATCCCTTTCCGGGTTCGTGGGTCCATCATGTTTCCCAGAAAGGGCTCGAGCCCAGGGTTCTCTTTTAGAGGTTTGCCCCCGGATCTGACGGCTGTAGGGCCGGCGAAATTATTCTGCGATACATTACGTGCGGGAGTAGGGCCGGCGGCATTATTTTTGAGGATGTCTCGAGCGAAACGCTTGTTTTTCCTGGAAAGGGCATGGGCCCAGGGTTCTCTTTTAGATGGTCTTCCCCCTGGTTTCGACTTGAAGGGGGCCGGCGGAATTCTTGTGCGATAAATTACGAGGTCGAAGGGGGCCGGCGGATTTCAATTGTGAGGACGAAGGCCATTTTTTTTTGGTTAAGATAAAAAAACAGCGGGTCGAGAGCGCACCTCTTCCGGTCGAAGCTAAGCGGGCCGCGCAGCGCACAGCTTCAATTAGCAAAGGGTGGGGGGCAGAAGGAGGGGCCTCACGTCAAGGCCAGGAGGAGGCAAAGGCCTGGAATCAGGCGGTGCCGAAGACGATGTGCTTGCAAAGGAACGCCTTGTACAGGAACCCGGCGGCGAAGTACCGGAAGAAGAAGAAACAACACATCAACATAAACTTTTGGCGCTCCGCGCGGATCTCTTGCATCTGTGCCGGGCCCCCCTGGCGGCGATCTGCGCGCCAGGGGGGGAGGTCCAGCGCAGATTCAAGAAGTCCGCGCGCAGCGCAAACAGTTTTTTCCCGGAAAGGGCTTGAGCCCAGGGTTTTCTTTTAGATGGTTTACGCCCGGTTTTGACTTGAAGGGGGCCGGCGAAATTATTCTGCGTAAATTGAACAAATGCGTTTCGTACGTGCCCGCTCGAGGAAAGTGCGCCCCCCATCTCGGATCCTCGATAAACAACGGGGTTCGCAGACTTCCGTTTTCTTTCGTAAGAAAGGAGGTGCAGAGCGTTTTTCGCATAATCTTCGACAAATAACGGGGTCTGGAGCCCCGACCGCGACGCGGAAAAGCGCCCCGCGCGCAGGAATTCTGAGGATGTCTCGCGCGTGCCGCGTCCCGCGCACAGGAATTTCGAGGATGTCTCGGCTAATTCGCTTGTTTTGTCCGGATTTCTTAGAATTTTTGCAGGATGTCTCGAGCGAAACGTTTGTTTTTCCCGGAAAGGGCCTGGGCCCAGGGTTCTCTTTTAGTAGGTTTACCCCCCGGTTTCGACTTGAAGGGGGCCGGCGGAATTCTTGTGCGATAAATTACGAGGTCGAAGGGGGCCGGCGGATTTCAATTGTGAGGGCGAAGGCCATTTTTCGCCACCACTCACGCAGATCGTGCTCTTGGAATGGTACCGCGGCCTCCGGAACGGCGCTGGGAACGGAGTCTTGGATTCTTGAAGTTGCATAAGTTCGGAAATAGCAGAAATTCTCTGTGTTTTTGGACCCTGACCCCGCCGATTTGCGTGAGGTGTGGCACGGAATACCAGAAATGGGTCAAATCCTCTGTGTTTTTGGACCCTGACCCCGCCGATCTGCGTGAGGGGTGGCGCGGAATTCCAGAAATGTGGCAAATCCCATGTGTTTTTGGACCCTGACCCCGCCGATCTGCGTGAGGGGTGGCACGGAATTCCAGAAATGTGGCAAATCCCGTGTGTTTTTGGACCCTGACCCCGCCGACCTGCGTGAGGGGTGGCGCCGAATTTCAGAAATGTGGCAAGTCCCATGTGTTTTCGGACCTTGACTTCGCCCAGGAGGGCCCAGGAGGCTCCAGGAGAGCCCAAGAGAGCCCAGGAGGGCCCAGGAGAGCCTAGGAGGGCCCAGGAGGACCCAGGAGGCTCCAAGAGGCACCAGGGGGCCCAAGGAGGGCCTAGGAGAAGCTCCAGGAGGCTCCAGGAGAGCCCAGGAGGGCCCAAGAGGTCCAAGGAAGTCCCAGGAGGGCCCAGGAGCCCTTTCGAGGGATCGTGGCCCTGGGAGCGCTGACGTAGCGTAATTTACGAGGGATCGTGGCCCTGGGAACGCGGGTGTAGTGTAATTTTTGAGGATGTCTCGAGCGAAACGCTTGTTTTTCAGAATTTGCTGAGGATGTCTAGAGCGGGGGCTTCGTGGGGGCAGAGAATTCAGAGGATGTCTCAGGCGAAATGCTTGTTTTCGTGTCCCGCTCGCAGAAATTCCAAGGATGTCTCGCGCGTGCCGCGTCCCGCGCGCAGGACTTTTGAGGATATCTTGACTAATTCGTTTGTTTTGTCAGGATGTTTTCTAGAATTTTGGCAGGATGTCTCGAGCGAAACGCTTGTTTTTCATAGTTTTTTTGCGGATGTCTCGAGGGAAACGCTGGTTTTGCAAAATTTTGGGATGTCTCGAGCGGGGGCTTCGTGGAGGGGCAGAATTCAGAGGATGTCTCAGGCGAAATGCTTGTTTTCGTGTCCCGCTCGCAGGAATTCGAAGGATGTCTCGCGCGTGCCGCGTCCCGCGCGCAGAATTTTTTAGGATGTCTCGACTAATTCGTTTGTTTTGCCAGGATGTCCTTGGATTTTGACCGGATTTCTTGAGCGAAGCATTTGTTTTTCATAATTTGTTGAGGATGTCTCGAGCGAAACGCTGGTTTTGCAAACTTGGGGGATGTCTCGAGCGGGGGCCTCGTGGGGGGCCAGAATTCAGAGGATGTCTCAGGCGAAATGTTTGTTTTCGTGTCCCGCTCGCAGGAATTCCAAGGATGTCTCGCGCGTGCCACGTCCCGCGCGCAGGAATTTTGAGGATGTCCCGTAGCGCGTCCCCTTGGCACGTCCTACGGTGCGACCCCATGGCACGTCCCTTGGCACGTCGCCTGGCGCGTCCCTTGGGACGTTTCGCGGCGCGTCCTCCTGGCATGTCCCCCTGTCAATTAGCTCTGGGGCAGCTACTATGTGTTCAGGCAGCTCGAGCTTCAGATCCAGATAAGTTCGGTCAGGATTCGGATGCAAAGGAAGACTCGATCCACGACGCTATAGAGCACAATCGCGGCATGGCACATCGCAATTCAGCACGGTGCAGCACAGCACAGCCCTCGGCACGGTACATAAGATCGATACAATCAGCATTGCACTTGCCCGTCACCCAATCAGGTGTCTTTGAAAACGCTGCCAGGCGTTACATTTCCATATTCCTTTCCGGGTTCGTGGGTCGATCATGTTTTTTTGATCCGCGGGTCGAGAGCGCACCTCTTCCGGTCGAAGCTAAGCGGGCCGCGCAGCGCACAGCTTTAATTAACAGAGGGTGGGGGGCAGAAGGGGGGGCCTCACGTCAAGGCCAGGAGGGGGCAAAGGCCTGGAATCAGGCGGTGCCGAAGACGATGTGCTTGCAAAGGAACGCCTTGTACAGGAACCCGGCGGCGAAGTACCGGAAGAAGAAGAAGAAGAAGAAGAAGAAGAAACAACACATCAACATAAACTTTTGGCGCTCCGCGCGGATCTCTTGCATCTGCGCCGGGCCCCCCTGGCGGCGATCTGCGCGCCAGGGAGGGAGGTCCAGCGCAGATTCAAGAAGTCCGCGCGCAGCGCAAACAGTTTTTTCCCGGAAAGGGCTTGAGCCCAGGGTTTTCTTTTAGATGGTTTACGCCCGGTTTTGACTTGAAGGGGGCTGGCGAAATTATTTTGCGTAAAAAGTGCGGATTTTTTGAACAATTGCGTTTCGTACGTGCCCGCTCGAGGAAAGTGCGCCCCCCATCTCGGATCCTCGATAAACAACGGGGTCCGCAGACCCTCGTTTCCCCTTTTTTCCCGGAAAGGGCTCGAGCCCAGGGTTCTCTTTTAGTTTGTAAACTTAATCCCCCGGTGCCTGCTTGAAGGAGGCCGGCGAATTTTTTCCCTGATAAATAACGAGGTCGAAGGAGGCCGGCGAATTAAAATTTGAGGATGTCTCGAGCGAAACGCTTGTTTTTGAAATCCCGATCGATAAATCACAGGGTGCGGGCCACTTTTTCGTGTGTTGAGGATGTCTCGAGCGAAACGCTTGCTCCGCAGAGTTTGCCGAGGATGTCTCGAGCGAAACGCTTGTTTTGCAGAGCCGACCGCGACGCGGAAAAGCGCCCCGCGCGAAGGAATTTCGATGATGTCTCGACTAATTCCTTTGTTTTTGTACGATTTCCTGGAATTTTGGCAGGATGTCTCGAGCGAAATGCACGACCCCACCCTAGCACGACCATACCCCAGCACGACCACACCCCAGCACGACCAGACCCCAGCACGACCCCACCCCAGCACGACCCCACCCCAGCACGACCATACCCCAGCACGACCACACCCCAGCACGACCCGACCCCAGCACGACCCTACCCCAGCAAGACCACACCCCAGCACGACCACACCCCAGCACGACCTCACCACAGCACGACCACACCCCAGCACGACCACGCCCCAGCACGACCACGCCCCAGCACGACCACGCCCCAGCACGACCACCCCCCAGCACGACCACCCCCCCAGCACGACCACACCCCAGCACGACCACACCCCAGCACGACCACACCCCAGCACGACCACACCCAGTCGCACCCCCGTGGAATGTTTCGTGGCGTGTCTGGTTGAGTGGTTGCCTGTTCGTGGGGTGTCTCGTGGAATGTTTCACGGGTGTCTCGTGGAATGTTTCGTGAGGTGTCTCGTGGAATGTTTCGTGAGGTGTCTCGTGGGATGTTTCGCGGGGTGTCTCGTGGGATGTTTCGTGAGATGTCGCCCAGTTGGGTATCGTGAAAACGTGACCATGCTGCACATGTCTTTATCCCTTTCCGGGTTCGTGGGTCCATCATGTTTTTAAAAAGGTGCGGAGCGTTTGTCGCATAATCCTCGACAAATAACGGGATCTGGAGCCCCGACCGCGACGCGGAAAAGCGCCCCGCGCGCAGGAATTCTGAGGATGTCTCGCGTGTGCCGCGTCCCGCGCGCAGGAATTTCGAGGATGTCTCGACTAATTCGCTTGTTTTATTTGGATTTATTAGAATTTGGCAGGATGTCTCGAGCGAAACGTTTTTTTTTTTTTTTTTTTTTTTTTGTTTTTTTTTTTTTTTTTTTTTTTTTTTTTTTTTTTTTTTTTTTTTTTTTTTTTTTTTTTTTTTCTTTTTTTTTTTTGTTTTTGTTTTTGTTTGTGTGTTAATACTATGTTTTATATATATATAATATATATATTATATATATATATATATATATTATATATATATATATATATATATCTATATATATATATATATATTAAAACAAAGAAACATAGTTTGTTGAGGATGTCTCGAGCGAAACGCTGGTTTTGCAAACATTGGGGGTGTCTCGAGCGGGGGCTTCGTGGGGGGCCAGAATTCAGAGGATGTCTCATGCGAAATGCTTGTTTTCGTGTCCCGCTCGCAGGAATTCCATGGATGTCTCGCGCGTGCCGCGTCCCGCGCGCAGGAATTTTGAGGATGTCTATACTAATTCGATTGTTTTTGTCAGGATTTCTTAGAAATTGGGCAGGATGTCTCGAACGAAACGCTTGTTTTTCATAATATGTTGAGGGTGTCTCGAGCGAAACGCTGGTTTTGCAAAATTTCGGGATGTCTCGAGCGGGGGCTTCGTGGGGGGCTAGAATTCAGAGGATGTCTCAGGCGAAATGCGTGTTTTCGCGTCCCGCTCGCAGGAATTCCAAGGATGTCTCGAGCGTGCCGCGTCCCGCGCGCAGGAACTTTGAGGATGTCCCGTAGCGCGTCCCCTTGGCACGTCCTACGGTGCGACCCCATGGCACGTCCCTTGGCACGTCGCCTGGCGCGTCCCTTGGGACGTTTCGCGGCGCGTCCTCCTGGCATGTCCCCCTGTCAATTAGCTCTGGGGCAGCTACTATGTGTTCAGGCAGCTCGAGCTTCAGATCCAGATCAGTTCGGTCAGGACTCGGATGCAAAGGAAGACTCGATCCACGACGCTATAGAGCACAACCGCGGCATGGCACATCGCAATTCAGCACGGTGCAGCACAGCACAGCACAGCCCTCGGCACGGTACATCAAGATCGATACAATCAGCATTGCATTTGCCCGTCACCCAATCAGGTGTCTTTGAAAACGTTGCCATGCGTTACATTTCTATATTCCTTTCCGGGTTCGTGGGTCGATCATGTTTTTTTTCCCGGAAAGGGCCTGGGCCCAGGGTTCTCTTTTAGTAGGTTAATCCCTTGGTTTTTACTTGAAGGGGGCCGGCGAATTTCTTGTGCGATAAATTACGAGGTCGAAGGGGGCCGGCGAATTAAAATTGTGAGGACGAAGGCCATTTTTCGCCACCTCTCACGCAGATCGTGCTCTTGGAATTTTACTGCCTTTAAGGAAACCTCGATATTTCACAGGTGAAGTCCACTTTTTTCCGACATCGACTTTACACGATAAAAAGAAGGTAAACGCGTTCGCTCGATAAATAACGATGTACCGCGGCCTCCGGAACGGCGCTGGGAACGGAGTTTTGGATTCTTGAAGTTGCATAAGTTCGGAAATATCAGAAATCCCTTGTGTTTTTTGACCCTGACCCCGCGGATCTGCGTGAGGGGTGGCACCGAATTTCAGAAATGTGGCAAATCCCTTGTGTTTTTGGACCCTGACCCCGCGGATCTGCGTGAGGGGTGGCACCGAATTTCAGAAATGTGGCAAATCCCTGTGTTTTTGGACCCTGACCCCGCGGATCTGCGTGAGGGGTGGCACCGAATTTCAGAAATGTGGCAAATCCCATGTGTTTTTGGACCCTGACCCCGCGGATCTGCGTGAGGGGTGGCACCGAATTTCAGAAATGTGGCAAGTCCCATGTGTTTTCGGACCTTGACTTCGCCCAGGAGGGCCCAGGAGGCTCCAGGAGAGCCCAGGAGAGCCCAGGAGGGCCCAGGAGAGCCCAGGAGGGCCCAGGAGGACCCAGGATGCTCCAAGAGGCACCAGGGGGCCCAAGGAGGGCCCAGGAGAAGCTCCAGGAGGCTCCAGGAGAGCCCAGGAGGGCCCAAGAGGTCCAAGGAAGACCCAGGAGGGCCCAGGAGCCCTTTCGAGGGATCGTGGCCCTGGGAGCGCTGACGTAGCGTAATTTACGAGGGATCGTGGCCCTGGGAGCGCGGGTGTAGTGTAATTTTTGAGGATGTCTCGAGCGAAACGCTTGTTTTTCAGAATTGGTTGAGGATGTCTCGAGCGAAGCGCTGGTTTTGCAGAGTTGGGGGGATGTCTCGAGCGAAACCCTTGTTTTTCAGAATTTGTTGAGGATCTCTCGAGCGAAACGCTGGTTTTGCAGAGTTGGGGTATCTAACATGGCGTCGGGCCCAACGCCGAATCATAAGGAAACGCACGGGGGGCCGAAAAGCGCTACCCGAACACATGTCCCAATACAGAAAAGTGATGGTGTCTTGCTCTGAACAGGGGGTTGCGCTGTGGGGGGCTCTCCAGGGAAGACGCTGCGAGGATGTCTCGAGCGGGAGCGCGAATTCAGCGTATCCAGGTCACGCAGGGGGGGTATCTAACATGGCTGTCCCGAGCTGGAACCACGTGTTTTTTCATGCTCAGGCCACCCAGGGAGATCTCTAACATGATTGTCCCGAGCTGGAACCACGTGTTTGTACGTGTCCAGGCCACCCAGGGGGTATCTCTCATGGTTGTCCCGAGCTGGCACCGTGTTTTTACGTGTCCAGGCCACCAACACGACGCTTATCCCCAGCACGTTCTGTAGCGCGTCCCCTTGGCACGTCCCGCGGTGCGTCCCCGTGGCACGTCCCCTGACACGTCGCCTGGCGCGTGCCTTGGAACGTTCCGCGGCGCGTCTTCCTGGCATGTTTCCTTGTCAATCAGCTCTGGGGCAGCTACTACGTGGACTATGTGCTCAGGCAGCGCGAGCTTAAGATCCAGATCAGTTCGGTCAGGGCTCGGATGCAAAGGAGGACTCGATCCACGAGGCTATAGAGCACAATCGCGGCATGGCACATCGCAGTTCAGCACGGCGCAGCACAGCACAGCCCTCGGCACGGTACATCAAGATCGATACACTCACTCAGCATTGCAACCTGGCACGTTCTTTGGCACGTTCCGTGGCGCGTCCTGTGGCGAGTCCCCCTGGCACGTCGCGCGGCGCGTCCCTTGAACGTCCCGTGGCACGTCCATTGGCACGTTCCGTAGCGCGTCCTCTTGGCACGTCCCACGGTGCGTCCCCGTGGCACGTCCCCTGGCACCTCGCTTGGTGCGTCCCTTGGCACGTCCCGTGGCACGTCCATTGGCACGTTCCGTAGCGCGTCCTCTTGGCACGTCCCGCGGTGCGTCCCCATGGCACGTTCTCTGGCACGTCGCTTGGCGCGTCCCTTGGAACATTCCGTGACGCGTCTTCCTAGCATGCCCCCCCGTGAATTAGCTCTTGGGCAGCTACTGTGTGCTCAGGCAGCTCGAGCTTAAGAGCCAGATCAGTTCGGTCAGGACTCGGATGCAAAGGAGGACTCGATCCACAACGCTATAGAGCACAATCGCCACGTGGCACATCGCAATTCAGCACGGCGCAGCACAGCACTGCCTTCGGCACGGTACATCAAGATCGATACACTCAGCATTGCAACTTGGCACGTTCCGTGGCGCGTCCTGTGGCGAGTCTCCCTGGCACGTCGCGCGGCGCGTCCCCTTGAACGTCCCGTGGCACGTCCATTGGCACGTGCCGTAGCGCGTCCTCTTGGCACGTCCCACGGTGCGTCCCCGTGGCACGTCCCCTGGCACCTCGCTTGGTGCGTCCCTTGGCACGTCCCGTGGCACGTCCATTGGCACGTTCCGTAGCGCGTCCCCTTGGCACGTCCCGCGGTGCGTCCCCATGGCACGTCCCCTGGCACGTCGCCTGGCGCGTCCCTTGGGACGTTCTGCGGCGCGTCCTCCTGGCAGTTCCCCTGTCAATCAGCTCTGGGGCAGCTACTAGTTATGTGCTTAGGCAGCTCGAGCTTAAGATCCAGATCAGTTCGGTTAGGACTCGGATGCAAAGGAGGACTCGATCCACGAGGCTATAGAGCACAATCGCGGCATGGCACATCGCAGTTCAGCACGGCGCAGCACAGCACAGCCCTCGGCACGGTACATCAAGATCGATACACTAAGCATTGCATTTGCCCGTCGCCCAATGAGGTGTCTTTGAAACGTTGCCATGTCTTACATGTATACATTCCTTTCTGGGTTCGTGGGTCGATCATGTTTTTTCTTTCTTCTTCTTCTTCTTCTTCCACTGGGGCTGCTTCGGTTCTGGAACCGTCTGGGTACCATCCCAGGACGTCCGCGCATCGACGATACAGTTGAGTTTGATTGCAGTAGAGGCCCATGCCAAGAACACCGTGCTCGCCTCCAGGGTGCCCTGGATCTCTTGGGTTTCTTGGGTTTCCATGGTTTTGCGATGGAAGGCGTGACGCTCCCACGTCAAAAATCAATGAACGTCCTGGGGTCTCAGGGTTGGGTTTCTTGTGGAAGGTTTCTTGTGGCCGGGCCTCCACTGTAGTAGGTCGACCCTGCCAAATCAACTGTACCCATCGTGTCTCGTGTTCTCTGCACTCTTGGCCAGGCTCGTGTGTCCTAGGAGGAGTCCTGTGTCCTCCCGCGTGCCCTCTCCAGTCGATTTTGATTGTAATGCCACCAGACATAGGGACAAATGGGCACGCTTTCTCTTCGGACTTGGTGGAGGAGAAAGGCAGGTGGCGCAGGTCGCGGCAGCAGGAGTGCAGCGTCGGCAGCAGCAGCAGGAGGAGCAGCTGGAAGAACGAAGCCTCCGCGAGCCGTCTGTCCTGGCAGTCCTTCTTTGACGCGCTCCTTCCTCTGTCCAGCTTCCCTGGAGAACACCGGCACAAACCTGAACACATCGGCCGTTTTCTCGTCCTCCATGGTCTGCCCCCTCTTCAGCCACGCGCAGAGGAGGGTGGGGGGAGGGGGGAAGGCTTCTTAGAAACACCCTTGCTTCTAAGAAGCCCCCCCCCCTCCCTCCACCCCCTTGTGCGCACCGCCAACCTCTGCTGCCTCGTTGCCCCTCTTCGTGATGGTTTCTCCAGCTATGGCTCGGCGGCGCGCCAAGGGGGACGTGACGGGGCCGGGCCTTCTCTTAAGTCGGGCGAGTCCCTCTACAGGATGAATACAAACAAGTAGTAAAAACTAGTTAGGGGAATTTTTTTTGCTGTTTCTTTCCCGGAAGGGGCGTCGGCCCAGGGTTATCTTTTAGATGGTTTACCCCGCGGTTTCGACTTGAAGGGGGCCGGCGAAATTATTCTGCGTAAATAACGAGGTAAAGTGCTGATTTACAATCGAAAAAGTGCGTTTCGCGCGTGCCCGCTCGAGGAAAGTGCGCCCCCCATCTCGGATCCTCGATAAAAAAAACGGGGTCCGCAGACCCCCGTTTTCCCTCGTAAAAAAGAGGGTGCGGAGCGTTTTTCGCAGAATCCTCGACAAATAACGGGGTCTGGAGCCCCGACCGCGACGCGGAAAAGCGCCCCGCGCGCAGGAATTCCGAGCATGTCTCGCGCGTGCCGCGTCCCGCGCGCAGGAATTTCGAGGATGTCTCGACTAATTCGCTTGTTTTGTTAGGATTTCTTAGAATTTTGGCAGGATGTCTCGAGCGACACGTTTTTTTTACATAGTTTGTTGAGGATGTCTCAAGGGAAACGCTGGTTTTGCAAGATTTGGGGATGTCTCGAGCGGGGGCTTCGTGGGGGGCCAGAATTCAGAGGATGTCTCAGGCGAAATGCGTGTTTTCGTGTCCCGCTCGCAGGAATTCCAAGGATGTCTCGCGCGTGCCGCGTCCCGCGCGCAGGATTTTTGAGGATGTCTTTACTAATTCGCTTGTTTTCTCAGGATTTCCTTGGATTTTGACTGGATGTCTCAAGCGAAACGCTTGTTTTTCATAATTTGTTGAGGATGTCTCGAGCGAAACGCTGGTTTTGCAAACTTGGGGGATTTCTCGAGCGGGGGCCTTGTGGGGGGCCAGAATTCAGAGGATGTCTCAGGCGAAATGTTTGTTTTCAGGTCTCGCTCGCAGGAATTCCGGGGATGTCTCGCGCGTGCCACGTCCCGCGCGCAGGAATTTTGAGGATGTCCCGTAGCGCGTCCCCTTGGCACGTCCTACGGTGCGACCCCATGGCACGTCCCTTGGCACGTCGCCTGGCGCGTCCCTTGGGGCGTTTCGCGGCGCGTCCTCCTGGCATGTCCCCCTGTCACTTAGCTCTGGGGCAGCTACTATGTGTTCAGGCAGCTCGAGCTTCAGGTCCAGATCAGTTCGGTCAGGACTCGGATGCAAAGGAAGACTCGATCCACGACGCTATAGAGCACAACCGCGGCATGGCACATCGCAATTCAGCACGGTGCAGCACAGCACAGCCCTCGGCACGGTACATCAAGATCGATACAATCAGCATTCCACTTGCAAGTCACCCGATCAGGTGTCTTTGAAAACGTTGCCATGCGTTACATTTCTATATTCCTTTCCGGGTTCGTGGGTCGATCATGTTGTTTTTTTGGGGGGTATTTTTGGGCATTTTCGGATTATGTTCTATTTTCGTCCAACATCCCCCTGTAGGAGGACATGTCCGACAGAAGCTTTCTCGCCTCCCCCCCGGGCTCGCCGCCGATCTCCGCCCCGCCGCGCAAGGGGCTGTTGACCTTCGCCGTCCACGAGGCGGGGTGCAAGCAGTGGCCGGGCTCCGGGTCCGGGCACCGGCACCGCTTCTGCTTCCACTGCCTCAAGAAGTGGGGCACGATGTGGGACGAGTGCAGCCACCACAAGATGGACTGCAAGGATTTCAGCTCGCTGAGGGGCAGCGAACGCGATCTGTGTTTCTGGGGCGACGGAGGAGGAGGCAATGCTCGTAGGGCAAGAGCAAACCTAAGCAGCCCAATCGTCGGTAAGAGCAAACCTAGGGTCCGAACTTGTCGCGAATGGGTGTCGTAAGGATTCTTATTGACGGATCAAGCGCGAAGGCTGAGCGTATTGGGATCTGGCTCTGAAACAACGCTGCCCCCCAAGCGACCTCCAATGCAAGGAGCCCCGTGCTCCGCCGCCGCTATCCGGCGAAGAGCAGGCGTCGGCTCCCGCGAGGTCCGGGGCGCACCTCCGCCGATCCACGGGTCAGGCAGCTCGATGGGCGGCGGGGGCAGGCTTCGGAGTTCGTCCAACGCGCGGCGAACTCAGAGCTCCCCCCCCGCATCCCATCGATTCACTCGAGTCGATGGTTTTGGTGGGGGGGCAGGGTTCGGACGTCGCCGTCCAGCTCCGTTGCCGCTGCTCGAAGAGGGGCAACTGACACAGCCATGCGCTCTCGGAGGCCCGCGCGGACCTCCGAAAGTCTGCGCGCTGTGCAGCTTCTCTGTTTTCTATTAGTCTGTTCCGCTGCCGTCCTGCCTCCTCCCGTTGCGATGCTGCTTTGCCCCACTGCCTGCAGGCGCCCTGGATGCTTCGCCCGCCGCCACCTGCCCCTCCCCTCTCTGCCCTCGGGCCCCCTGGCGCGGCCTTGGGCGGTCGCCGCCACTCACCTCTCTCTGCCAGCGCTTCCTCTCCCTGCGTTGCTGTTCCGCCCCGCCGCCTGAGGGCGCCTGGGACGCTTCGCCCGCCGCCTCCTGCCCCACCTCTCCCGGCTCCCTGGCCACCTGGCCTTGGGCGGTCACGCCGCAGTACCCCTGTCGCTGCCAGCCATCTGGCCGCTGCTCCTGCCTCCGCACGGCTCAGTGCTGTGCCTACTCCTCTGTGCGCCGCGGCACGCCGTTCGTAGTGTCCCACTGCGCCCGCCCGCCAGCTCCAGCCGCTGGCTGCCGCCCTCCCGCCACCCTTGCCACCGTGGTTCGCTATGGCCGCCCACCGCGCTTTGGCCCTGCGCGCCTGGCTGCTGCTGCCCCCCCGGCTGCTCACCGTCGAACTCTTCGACGTCTGAGCGTCCCTTCTTCTTCTCGGCCGTCCCCCCCCTCTTTGCTCGCCGGCCAATTCGCTAGTTAGTGCCACCATCTAGCTTCTCGCTGGAGCGGAGTTCGCCGACTCGCCGCTGAAGAACAAATCTTCCACTGCCGTCGTCGTCGTCGTCGTCGTCGTCGTCGTCGTCGTCGTCGCCAGCGTTACTGCTGCCTCCATTGCAGGTTTTCGGTCGTCGATCGCCTGCAGTAGCGAGCGCGCCCACGAATCGGCCACCGTGCCCGTCGTCGCCACCGTTGCTGCTGCCTCCTTTAGAGGCTCGCGGTCGCCAGCCGTCTGAAGTGACCAGCGCACTGACGAATCTGCCAGCGTACAGCCGGACCGAGGCAG
This sequence comes from Prorocentrum cordatum, assembly GCA_963575745.1. Lineage (NCBI taxonomy): Eukaryota > Dinophyceae > Prorocentrales > Prorocentraceae > Prorocentrum > Prorocentrum cordatum. Next base: position 46,014 of record CAUYUJ010004981.1, on the reverse strand, counting down.
AAGATCGAGGTCGTCTCGGGGAGCGTACCCTGAGGTTCTTCGTGCTTGATGTGTGCTCTTGTGCATCCTGGGGAGGGTACCCTTTGATGTTCCGTTTGTTTTGGCCGACGGAGGGTCTCATGTTCTTGAAGGGTGTTCTTCTGGCCTAGGTCCGTCTGTAGTAGCCTCCTCCTCCTTCTCCTCCTCCTCCTCCTCCTCCGCCCCCCCCCTCCCCCTCCGACTCCTCCCCCTCCGCCTCCTCCTCCTCCGCTTTCTCCTCCGCCTCCTCCTCCTCGTCCTCGTCCTCGTCGTCGTCCTCCTCCTCCTCCCTCCTGCGCCTGCTCCTCCTCCTCTCCCTCCTCCTCCTCCTCCTCCTCCTCCTCCTCCTTCTCCCCCTCCTCCTCCCCCTCCTCCTCCCCTCCCCCTCCTCTCCTCCTCCTCCTCCTCTCCCTCTCCTCCTCCTCCTCCTCCTCCTCTTCCCCCTCTTCCTCCTCTTTCTTCTCTTCCTCCTTCTGGTCCTCGTCCTCCTCCTACTCCTCCTCCTCGTCGTAGCGCGCTCACGAGTCTGCCACCGTGTCCACGGCACGTGGGGCAGTGCGGACATGCTTGCGGGCTGCCTGACAGGCCAGGCCAAAAGGCCCCAAGGAAGCCGACGAGGGCCCTCGACAGCCGCCCAGGAAGGCCCTGAAGCGAGAAGCCCCAAGACGCCCCCAAGACTCGAAGAACAACAAAACACACATAAACATACACTTTTGGCGCTCCGCGCGGATTTCTCGGATCCGTGCTGGGGAACCCCTTGGCGGCGCCGGCTGCCAGGGAAGGGGGTCCAGCGCAGATCCAAGAAATCCGCGCGGTGCGCCAAAAGTTTCTGCTCATGCTTATGTGTTTCTTCCTCTCTCCTTGACGCGTGCAACGACGTCATCAAGCCTGGCTCCCCGACACCCACGAGCTGACGATACACGGTTCTCAAGGTTTTGCATAAGAGCGGAGACCCAGCACAGCCCAAGAACTACAGACCAATTGCGAGCATCCCAATGCTATACAAACTCTTCTCGCGACTCCTCGACAACCGATCACATCCGCATCTAGATTGCCAGCAAAGCGCTGACCAAGCAGGTTTCCGACCAAGCTGGAGCACGCTGGACTATTTGTTCACGACAACGGTTTTGCATGAGGTCGCAGACGAGTGGCATTTCCCAATGTGGTCAGCCGCCGTGGACTTCAAAAAGGCATTCGACAGCATCACGCACGAATAAATCTGGGAGTCGATGGCAGAATAGAGCACGCCAAGACCATACACACGTTTGCTGTCAAAGCTGTACGAGCGACAGACAGCTTCAGTCCACACAGACCGCCCCAGCAGGCAGTTCGACATCCTACGAGGAACGAAACAGGGAGATTCCCTTAGTTCCTTGCTTTTCAACTGCGTATCAGAGAGTATTCTGAGACGAGCCTAAGCAAAATGGGCATCCAATAACTACGGCTTCAAACTCCAGCTGCGCGCAAATGGCCGTCGTCACCAACTTACGATTCGCACACGACATTGTATTACTCGTGGGGTCACTTAGCCATCTTACAGACATGCTCACCGACTTGACCAATGAGGCGGGCAAGGCGGGCTGGGAATTACACCCCGACAAAACAACGATCATGCACAACGGCCACCGACCACCACACGGAAAGCGTGCACCTGATTACGTGCACGTGCTCGGCATGAAGATCGAAGTACTACCGCCATACCGCGGCACGAAGTATATGGGTCGGCACTTGCGCCCCACGATACGGAACTGGGAAAACGCATCGCGACGGCATGGCGGAAGTTCCACGCACTCAAGGACGAGCTAACAGAGAACAAATATCCGTAAGGGCTTCGCCCCATGCCGCCGGCCCCCTGTCTCGGATAATGGGAGATGCAAAGCTAAATCATGAGGTCTGGGCGCCACCGTGCAGCAGTGTCGGGACTTGTTTGTTTTTCGACCCTGACCCTACGGATCTGCGTCACGGGTTCCACCGGATTTCAGAAAAGTAGCAAATCCTTTGTGTTTTTGGACCCTGACCTTGCGAATCTGCGTGAGGGGTGCCAGCGAATTGCAGAAATGTGGCACATCCCATGTGTTTTTTGACCCTGACCCTGCCGATCTGCGTGAGTGGTGCCACCGAATGTTAGACATGTAGGAAATCTCGTTTGTTTTTGGACCCTGACCCTGCCGATCTGCGTGAGGGGTGCCACCGCATTTCAGAAATGTGGCAAATCTTTTGTGTTTTTGGACCCTGACCCCGCCGATCTGCGTGAGGGGTGCCAGCGAATATGAGAAATGTGGCACATCCTATGTGTTTTTTCACCCTGACCCCGCCGATCTGCGTGAGTGGTGCCACCGAATGTTAGAAATGTTACAATTCCCTTGTGTTTTTGGACCCTGACCCTGCCGATCTGCGTGAGGGGTGCCAGCAAATTTAAGAACTGTGTGCAAATTCCTTGTGTTTTTGGACCCTGAGCCTGCCGATCTGCGTGAGAGGTGCCGCCGCATTTTCATAAATGTGGCAAATCCTGTGTGTTTTTGGACCCTGACCCCGCGGATCTGCGTGAGAGGTGTAGATTTTTACCCACCTCAGCAATTCAGAGCACACGCTCAGGGCGTAGTAAAAATGCCCGTTTTGGGCCTCCCCCCTCGCGCGGTCCATGAACGAGGAACAGTCAGCAGCAAGAAGCATAACTGTAACAGTGGAAACTAGAAGCTGCAACTTGTACAGGAAACTGCGAACCTTCGCCCTACAGCCTGGTGGCCCCACAAGGGGGCCGGCGGATATTCACGGTCTGACCGGCTACGACTATTCAACGGAGATATCACGCCGACAATTTATACGGTTGCGAAGCTTGGACCCTCACGACTGAGCTTGCAAATCGACTGCGACGAGCGCAAAGGCAGATGCTACACATGATCGTACGAGTACCGAGACGTACCGCAGCAACTACGAGCCCACAGCAGGCACCGCATCCAACTCAGACCAATACCAACGACCAACACGACGGCAGCCACCAGTACGACGACGACAACACGGACGAGGGCGATAGCACGACGTCAGGCCGCACGCCCACCACATTACCGACGCACGACGACGACACAACGCCAGAATCTCTGGAGCCATGGGTGCAATGGATCAAGCGTGCTACTCACGATGCAGAGGCCACAGTTGAGCGGTTACGAATCAAGGATTGGGCTTCTCTTGTGAAGGAACGGAAATGGAAGTGGGTACAACAATTGAGCACGACAGACGATGAAGAATGGATCCGGCAAGTGATCCAATGGACGCCGCAACACGACCCAGCATATCATGTAAAGCGGAGGCGGGGACGCCCGAAAGCCAGATGGATCGACGACGTCCGAAGCCATGCAGAGAACCATTTGGGTAATGGGTCTATGAGTATCAGAGATATATTCGATGTTGCCACAACAGACCTCTGGAACAGAATCGGGCAAGATTTCTGATGCGGCTTCCTTATCCGACTCTCCGTCGCTCTGGCGCCGCGCCCACGGCGCCCCACACTGTCCTCTGACATCCGACTCCAGCTCTCGACCCCCCCACTCCACTACGACTCCTACCTCTGAGCGGCCAGCTCATTCTGTCCGGGCGCCTCGGCGCCCACCCGCTGCACCTGCGTAGGTGCCTTCCGCGCGGGACTCTGCCTGTCTGTCTCTGTCTTCTAAAAACGACCCAGAGGAGTCCTCTATTGGCGGCGAGCGAGGGCGGGAAGTGAGAAGGAGAGGGCCTCCTCGCAAGGCGGCGGGACTTCTGAGAGGCCCTCGTGCCCTCGACTTCCGAGCCTTCTGCGAAGGCCCGCCCCTTCTTACTTCTCCCCATGCTCGCCGCCGACTCCAGCGGGCCGCTGCGGGCAAATCGGGGGGCGTCGACTATCCACCTCACCGATCCTGGCATCTTGGGGTCAGGATCGGTGCCAGGAGGGCGTGTGCACCGATCCCTGGCCCAGGATCGGCTGGCCAGGATCGGCGAGGTGGATGGTCGAGGTACCCTGAGCAGGCGTCGTGCCCTCGCCAGCCCAAAATGGCGTTCAGCAGGCCATCGAACGGTGCTTGTGCCGCCCTGGCCGGACCGCGTTCCAGCGGTCCAAACAGTGCCTGGAGGACCCCAGTCGTCGTCGTCGTCGTCGTCGTCGTCGTCGTCGTCGTGGTCTTGGGGTCGTCGTCGTCGTCCTCGTCGTCGTCGTCGCCGCCGTCGTCATCGGCGGCGGCGGCGGCGTCGGCGTCGGCGTCGGCGTCGGCGTCGTCGTCGTCGTTGTCGTCGTTGTCGTTGTCGTCGTGGTCGTACCCGCCGCCTGGCCGCCTCGGAACTCGGCGAAGAGCGAGCCTCTGCTCGCCCAGAGGTCGAGGATGGAGGTTCGATCGAGGATGGAGGTGCGATCGATGGCTTGGCGATGATACCAGTAAGTTTTTCAGTGGCAATCGAGCGTATTCACTGTTCCATCGAGGGGGTGGCATTACAAAGAATGTGTAGATTGCCTCAGGGGTCGTCTCAGCGATCTGGATCGTCTGCGAAACTTTTTCGAGGATTCTCTAGGGCTGTCTTACTCGTCTTACTCCCGCCGCCTCCCCCCGCGAGGAATTGTTTTACGTATTCATGTTGGGTGTCAGCGCTATCGTGAAGTCGGGCATGCCCCTTTACAGGGGGAATATTCCCCCAAATAGTCAAACATAGCCAGCGGACTATGTTTTGAGTGTGTTGGGGCATTGTTTTTTTTGGGGGGGGGGGGGCTATTTTTGATTCTTCGTTCAGAATCTGCTTGTCGGGGGACGCGCCCGACCCAACGCTGTCGATGCCGTCTCCCGGCTTGCCCGAGCGCGCGAACGCGGGCTCCCTCTGCCAAGCTGCGACGTAAGACGTGTTATAGCGCCATGGCTCGGCGGTTCCCCTCCCCCCCTCTGGAATCATCGCATTGTTGTTTGGAGTGCCAGGGACAGCATTAAGTCGGGCGTGTCCCTCTCCAGGAGGAATATTCAAAATAGTAAGAAAACAGTCGGTTTACGATTTTTTGATCAATTCTGACTACTGTTGGATATTTGTAGACTTTTTTTCATCCTTCGCCCCAGAATCCCCCTGTAGGGGGACACGCGCGACTTGAGGATAGCAGCGAGGGTATTGATCATTGCATGCCATGCCAGGGTTACTCGGCGTCGAGCCTGGGGGGAAGTGAGAAGGGGCGGCCCTTCTCAGAAGGCTCGGGAGGCCCCCGGCCTTCGGAGAAGTTCCCTGAGCCCTCCCAGGGGACACAGAACTCCGCCCAGGAGGTCGGAAGGCTTCTGAGAAGTCGTGCCGCCTTTGAGACGGTCTTCTCCTTCTCAGCTCCCCCCCTCGCTCGCCGCCAAATTTGGGTCATCTGGCGAATCTCGCCATCTCTGTGTGGCTGCCGGGCGTCGTCCTGCGAGGGCCAGGGGCAGGCAAGAGGTGGCGCAGGACACGCGAGCGCGCACGCCGGCTCTGCCCCCCGCGCGCGGCCTCGGGCTGTTCCGACCTTTTTGGCTCCGTGGCATCGCGAGGACGTGTGCACTTTTTCCGGTGGGGACTACGGAGGGGGCCCATGCCAAGAGGCACCCTGCTCGCCTCCAGGGTGCCCTGGGTTTTTTGGGCTTCGATGGTTTTGCGATCGAAAGCGTGATGTGCCCATACCAACAACCAGTGGGCGTCCTGGGGTCTCAGGGTTTGTTTTTTCGTGAAGGTTTCTTGTGGACTGGCCTCCCCTGTATGAGAGGAGCATCCTGGACCACCCTGCGAAAACACACGCGCACGAAGCCGAACAGTGCACGGGGAATGGACGTCCGAGCGATTGCGAGTGCCTGCCTGTCTGTGTCTTCTTCTTTCCGCGCGGCCCGAGGCCCTGTTGGGACGGCAGGATGCCTGCTGGGCGCTGCCGATCTGACGCGGCTGCGACTCCGTGCCAGTGCGGCCCGATCTCACGCGCGTCCCGTCCCTGCCCGACCTCCCAGAGCTCGCTTCGAGTTCCTCCGCCTCGATTCGGGCCGATGTCGATGGCCTCCGGCTCCGATTCGGTCCGACTCCAGAGAATATCCGCCTCGGATGCCGATTCCTCCATGGAGGCCTCCCAGCCTACGGTACCGATTGCAGCCGCCCCGACTCCTCCCGACTTCGATCTCCGCCGATCTCCGCCGATCCGAGGCGTTCCGATCGCCGACCCGACTCGTCCCTTCGCTTCGAGGCCCTCCGGCCCTCCGCAGTCGCCGTGCCCCTGCGGCTCCGGGGCCCTCGCCGCCGCGGCCGCGGCGCCCCGGCCGCTGGCGGGGGCCCCCGCGCCCGAGGGTCGGGGCCGGCCCAACCGACCCCTCGGCCATGATTGGCAAGTCGCGCCGCCCCCCTCCTCCCCCCTGCCTCTCCTGGCCCCCTCCCCCCTCCTGGGCCTCCTGCTCCTCCTCCTCCTCTCCTCCTACCTCCTCCTCCTCCTCCTCTCGCTCCTCCTCCTCCTCCTCCTCCTCCTCCTGCCTCCTCCTCCTCCTCCTCCTCCTCCTCCTCCTCCTCACCATCCTCCTCCCTCTCCTCGGTGCTCCTCCTCCTCCTCCTCCTCCTCCTCCTCCTCTACCTCCTCCTTCTCCTCCTCCTCCTCCTCCTCCTCCTCCTCGCTCCTCCTCCTCCTCCTCCTCCTCCTCCTCCTCCTCCTCCTCCTCATCCTCCTCTCCTCCGGACATCCTCCCGCCTCACCCCCTCCCTCCTGCCTCCTCCTCCTCCTCTTCCTCCTCCTCATCCTCCTCCTCCTCCTCCTCTCCTCCTCCTCCTCCTCCTCCTCCTCCCGCCCTCCCTCCCTCCCTCCCCTCCCTCCCGGGCCCTCCTCCCTCCCTCATCTCCCTCCCTCCTCCCCGTCTCGCGCCGTCGGCTCCCGAGTGGGACCGGCCCCCCCTACGCCGAGGGGGACCGACGGCGTGGCCAGAAAGAGCTCAGTCCGGCGGGGACCAACCGAGAGGCAGGCGAATTCGCTGGCGCTTCCTGGAAAATGGAAGGGGAGGCGCAGCAGCAGGGGCGGCCAGGCGGGGGAAAGGGGGGGAAGGAGAAAGAAGAAGGGCCAGGAGGTGGGGGGCGGTAGTCGTCGTCGAAGGGGCGGCGGGCGGCGGTCGTCGTCGTGGAAGTGGGCGAGCTGGAAGCCGTGCTGGTGGCCGTGGTGGTCGTGGTGGCCGTCGTGCCCGCCCCATGGCAGTTGACCCAGGGAGGGTGCGCTGGCAGCGATCGTGGTGGGAGTCGTGCTGGTGGCTGGTGTCGTTGACCTCGTTGGAGTATCTGTGCCCGGGGTCGCGGTGGCGGTCGTCGCGGCACCCGCGTAATGCCAGCCCTTACCTGCCCAAGGCGCTGAGGATCATTTCCGCGTTGCCTTGCTGGAGGGTGCGGGAGATGTCACGCCAGATCCTGCTGAGTAATTCGGACCGCTCGGCGTCTTCCAACCCAGCCCCGTAGCTCCGCACGAAACTCACAGCTCCGTCGGACGGGCGCCCCTCGGTCTCGAATACCATCGGAACAAGGTCGAGGCCCTCCCGGGGGGGATACCGCTCGCGCTTGGCGTCGACCATTTGGGCGGCTGCGAGGCTATCTTTTTGGGATCGGGCGAGCCTGCGTGGGGCGTAGGTAGAATGTACGCAGGTCACCGCCCAGTCCACGAAGATTGGCCGGCCAGTGCTAGGATCATGCGTTTGGATGTCCAACCGTGCCTCCTGTAGCACCCCTGTCCGTGGGTTACGGCGGTCCTATCCAGGCACCCGTTGTTCCGTCGGCGCGGCATGCCCCGTGACGCCTTTGTGTAGTTTCGCATGTCGGTCTCGTAGTCGGTCGTGCCGCCCAGCGCGAGAGCTGCCCACTTCGCACGCTTTGGCGTTGAACCCATGGGGGTCGAGCGCCTCCCCGCACAGCGTTCCATCTTGTCGTCGGTGTTGGCATCGTGAACCGGCAGGGTAGACTGGCACTCGAAGACGGCACTTGAGGTTCATCTCGAAATGGTCGTCTGGCTGTAAGGGATCTCCAGGTTGCCGCGGTTAGAGGAACGCTGCTGCGCCAACTCCACCGCACTCCCGGAGCGCCAGCCTCCAGTCCTCGGGGAGTTCCCGCAGCAGGCGATCCCTGCTTTTTGCCGATGCTGCCTTGCTCCACATGCCCTGGAGCTTTGCGCGGGGCTCGTGGAGGCATTGGGCCCACTCGATGGGCTGGCCAGCTGTTGCCCCCGAAGCTTGCAACGCCTGCTCAGTTTGGGCAAGTGCCTGGAGGGTCTGCGGGCAGCGCGTCCGGAACCCTTCCAGCGTGCTCGCGTCCAAGCACCTCGCCACGTCGTGGAGACAGAGCGCCCAGCTGGCGGCGTACGCTGCCGGCGCGGTCTGGGCGGCGGACGGGATTGCGATACCTCCGTCCACGAGGCGCATCGTGGCCTGCAGTCTCTGAAGCTCGTCGAGTTGCCCCCTGCGGAGCAAGTGATCCAACGCCGAGAAAACAACTG
>CAUYUJ010004981.1:0-37438 GCA_963575745.1 Prorocentrum cordatum | reverse complement strand
GGAACCCTCTGGAGCCCTGTACGTGGAGATTCCCTGGTGTCACCCTCCGTGTTGGTCGACGTGATTTTCCGTATTTTTTTGTGGAAGACGGTTGAAAAACAAGTGGGCAGTATGCTTTGGGTCCAAGCCTCTGAGGCTTACGGGGGACAGGGTCTGCATGAAGGTGTTGATTTTACTGTGCTGCGTAAGCTGCGGAGATCGCTCTCTCGGCAAGGCGATTTCGACGGTGTTGCTATTTTGAATCACCTCGCCTCTGGCGGCCAGTGGCCAGAGCAGCGCCTCAAGGACAGCGGCTATCTCAGCAATGGTGCATGCCCTCGTTGTGGAGTTCGCCAGGAAACACCTTGGCACAGATACTGGGGCTGTCAAGATAATGCGAACATTGATGATGACCACATACACCTCACTAACCATATGTATCAAGATTCCCTCGCTGGAGTGCCTGAATCGGAGTGTTTCTGGACTCGTGGTCTGGTTCCCCTTGGCTGGACGGTTGGAGTGTTGCCTCCCGTGGAAACTAAAGTTTGGGCCTGGGGATCTTTTCATGAGGCGCTTCGTGAAGGTGTTCCGATTCATGGGGGGATATTCGGGAGCGACGCTTCTGGAGGAGAACATACGCAGGATTGGAGGTTGAGGAGATGCGGTTGGTCTGTTGTTCACCTTCAACCAGGGACCCTCCAGGTGGCTGGCGTGTTGTGTGGAACCATTCCTGGTGTTGAGCAAAGCTCTCCCCGTGCGGAACTATATGCCCTGGTCCAGCTGTTGCGATTTGTTGTCGGTGACACGGTGCTGTACACCGACTTTCTGCCGATTGCACGCGCTTTTGCTCGGAAGGACGTTGAAGTTGATCACTCGTGCATGCTGGACCTGTGGCAGCAGGTTTGGGACCAGCTTGGCGACAGAGATGGCCAGCTGGATGTCCACTGGTGCAAGAGCCACCCCACCTTCAAGCAGGTTTCCGCCCACCGCCTGACCCCCCAGGGATTAGTCGCCAATGGCGTTGCCGATCACTTTGCGGGGGAAGCTGCCAAGTGGGGGGCCCTCCCTGCTGAGAAGGTCAGGGAAATTTCTAATGTAGATGAAAATTGTTTACGTGTTATTAAACGACTCCTCGCTGTCTCCAGGCACGTTTCGCTCATGTGCCCGAGGACTCGCGAGGATCGTCTAGGTAGGGAGCACCACAAAGAGCGAGGACCCTGTTCGAGCAACCTCCGCAAAGCGAGATTGCGTGAGCAGGGCCATGATGTGTGTAAAGTAGCTGGATCCTTTAAGTGCTCTCGGTGTCTCTGTAGATTTCCTGCTGTCCGAGGGGAGCTGGCCAAATTCTGGCCTGGTCAGTGCCCTGGTGCGCTGGTGTTGGGGTCCTCGTCGTCTGGCAGGTTGGACCCTTCGACTTCCCCTGGCCCCGCGTCCCAGGGCAACCCGAAAGGACATCCATGTTTCCCGCGTGCGCACCCGACGCACGTCCTGGCTGAATTCAAAGGAATATTGTACTGTCGTTGCTGCGGGTACTATGCTGCCAACACTGTTCAGAAGTTGGCCAAGCCCTGTCCACCCGCGTCTCCTGAGACAGGCACACATTTGCTGTCCGCCACTGGCAGGCGCAATCTTGAGCGGCTGGCTGAAGGCAAGCCCCCCAAGTACGGCATGGCCTTCCCCGCTCCTTGACTGTTTTGATCCGTGGGCCCGAGCTTGCACTCGTGAGTCCCCCGAATGCTGGAATCGCTGGAATCCTCCTCCTTCTCTCCTCCTCCTCCTCCTCCTCCTCCTCCTCCTCCTTCTCCGTAGCCATTTTGGCTCAAGCCATTTTGGCTCAAGTCGCAATCTGCGGAATCCCCGCCCCTCGAGGGGCAACAGCGCCGACTTCCGATAAGCCTGCTCCCGACGCTGCACCAATCAGCGACCCGCAGGCTTCTTTTGATTTTGGCCACTATTACGCACTTTTCCCCTCATCCCCGCAGACAGCCGCCATGGGCAAGGGTTCTTACTCTTGTTGCTCTAAGCGTGGCTGCCGCGGTTGGGAATGGGCTCCCAAGAAGTGGTGCTCCCAGTGCGGGTCCAGCCTCAAGGAAGGTTCCATGGGCGGCAAGGCAGACGCTGACGCTTTCCGTCCGAGAGGCCCGCGCAGAGCAGGGTCCCGCCCACCGCCTCAGACCGCCGCAGCTGAGGAGGCAGAAGAGACACCCAAGCCCCAGGAGGGACCGCCTGATCCAGTGGCATTGGCGCAGGCCCAGGTGTCCTTCTGGCGCAAGTGGGTGGGAGTCGACAAGAAAGAATATCACGACGCAGTGGAGTATCTCAAGCAAGCGAAGATGCAAGCGCTCAGGGGCAAGAGTTTGGACCAGCAAACTCAGTCGCTCACGGGCCAGATCAATGCCATCAAGAATAAGCTCGTCACCTACGAGACCGAGCTCGACGAACTGGCGGCCACGATCGAGAAGTTGGCCGAGGAATACAAGTCGAAGTTGCATGACCAGACCGAAGCTCGACAAGAACTCCAGATGCTGGAAGCACAGCGAGCAGTGGCAGCGTCAGCAGCAGCACAAGAGGTGGCAGCAGACTCTAATGTGCAAGGTCTACTCAGTGCCGCCCTTCAGTCCAAGATCCCAGAGGGCGGCTGCATCCCGCCCGCGCTCACCGCCAAGGTGCAGGAGGTCGCCGAGCTGTTCGACCAGTTGCAGCAGCAGCACTTGGCAGCCGTGGGGGCGCAGGCGGGAGGCGACAGCGGCGGCATCGGGGGGCCACCGCCAGCGCCTGGCGCGGGAGCGGCAGGCCTGGGCGGCTCGCCATGGCCTGGGCCCCCCTCCGCCGCCGCAGCCTGCGGAGTGCCCCCCGCAGAGCGAGACGCAGCCGAGGCGATGTCGGTCGGCAGTGGAGAAGAAGCGGCAGCCCGTGACCTTCATGACGTCGAGATGCCCCACATGTTTGCAGGCCATCGTCGCACAGCAGACAGCTTGGCGCAGCTCTCAGAGATCATGGCCTCCCACGGCAACGACGACGAGAGGGCCAAGAAGGTACGCGGAGCTGCGGCAGCGGTGCAGGCCGCGACCTCAGGGACGTCGGCGCCGTCTCTTTAACAAGCTCGGCATCGTCACGTTCAACGGGAGCTGCTGGCCCACGCTCAAGCAGTTCATCAAATCCCGCGCTGCCAGTGACTGTTCTTTGATTTGTGTCCAGGAACACAAGCTCAGAGATGGGGATGTCATTGCTCAGCAAGTCCAGTGGTGCCAATCAATGGGTTGGTTGGCGCATATCTCACCAGCAGCACTCAATGACAATCAGCAGATTGTAAGCGGTGTTGCCATCCTAGTCAGAGCCAACCTCGACATTGGCATATCCAACATGAGCTTCAGGAGTACAGTGGACCGCAGTCGTCTTACTGGTCTACTTTTGGAGCTCCCTGGCCTACCTCGGCTAGGGCTTATATGCGCGTATTTTAAAGCAGCTGGCGGGCTTGGAGAAGTCAACCTAGGCCTGTTAGCAGACATCGCCGTCCAGCAAGATCAGGAGAGGGTCCCGATCATCGTGGCTGGAGATTTCAACCTTTCGCCGTCCAGGATCAAGAGCCTCGATTACCTCCACAGGGCCTCCCTTCAAGTGGTTGCCCCATCGAGCCCAACCTTCCGCGTGAAGAAAACTCAATCGGTTCTGGATTATTTCATCATCAGTAAGACGCTCAGCGAATACGTCGACAAGGCCCGCACGTGGGCCAACTATCCGATGTCTCCCCACAGGCCAGTGTGTCTCGACCTCTCGGACTCCGACAGTTTCATGATCCCAGTGTTGGTTCGGCCGCAGAGGCTACCGTCAACACGGCCGTTCGGGCCACAGCCTCGACAGCTGGCCTGGACCCAGAGTGCATGCGCACTTGATTATGCAGATCAATTACTAGCTGATGCCGCCAAGCCTCTCAGCCATAAGCAAAAGCAAGCAGTATTAGACGTCGTCTATTTCACGGTCGTCAAAGATTTGGAGCAGACTGTCAGCCGAGAAACGGACACTCCGCTGAAGCATTCCTCTACTCCCAGGGCCAGCCCCCCTACCATCAAATGGGTAAGAGCTAAGCACACAGTCGCCAAAGCTAGATCAAGCTGGAAATCCCTAGAGGCTCCTCTACGTTGGCTTCGCAACAGGCTAACGGACATCAATTACAGCATCCATCATCAAGATCACCAGCAGCTAGTCTTCGTCGTCGCAGGGCTGCAAGACGCTCCTGGCGAGTTTCAAGAGGTCGCGAGCCTCAAGCAGGGGCTCCTCGCTTCCCAGCAGCTCGGCGAGCTGCTGATCTCCGACAGTGCAGCAGGTACGCTAGCAATGGGCACAGCCAACGACGCCATCGGGACCCTGATCGAGGACTTGGACAAGTCCATCGATTCGGAGCGTGGCAAAAGCAACCTGGCGGCCTCTAAGGCCTGGGCTTCCTGGGTGCAGACCTCACTACAAGGTGGCGTTGGCTGGGCACATCGCTGGTCGCGCAATCTCGAGGCTTGGAAGCCCGCGTCTACTTTCCATCGCGGCCAGTGGTCAGGCAGGCCGTCGAGAATTCTGGAGGGGGAAGCTGAACGACTTGCCAGTATTTGGGACACGCAAACGAGGACCCAACCCAACCCTGTTCCTGGTCATATCGACGATCGTGTCGCTCTGGGCCTTCTTACAGGTGAAACGGTGCAAGCTGCTGCCAAGAGCTTCCCCCCCAGAACAGCCTCGACCTGGGACGGAGTCCACCCGAGGCATTTTCTCTTGCTTTCGCAACCGCAGGCGGATCTCATAGCTCGGCTCATCCTGGTCATCGAATGCCTGGGGTTTATGCCGTCGCAGCTGCAAGCTATCATATCGGTCCTCATCATGAAGCACAAGCAACAGGATAAGTCAGCAACAAAGCCAGCTATGAGATCCATAGGAATGATGTCAGGCCTCTACCGCACGTGGGCGCGTATTCGTCAGTCAGCCGCTCGAGAATGGGAGAGGCACCATAGGCGACCCTTTCTCGCCCATCAAGCAGGTCATTCGATAGTCGAGCTCGTTTTCAAGCAGAACCTGGATTGCGAAACGTATTCTAAGAAGAGTGAGGCTTTTGTGTCGGGTATGGTTCTGTATGACCTCAGTAACTACTACGAGCACGTCAATAGAAGCAAGTTAGCCAAGCGAGCCCTTAGAAGTGGTTTCCCAGCTACCCTCTTAAGGCTAATCATCAGCATTTATTCGAGTCCTAGGTTCGTCGCCCTCCAGGATATGATCGTGTACGTTGGTTGTACTAAGTATGGTCTAGCTGCAGGGTGTGGGTTTGCTACTTATCTCATCCAGATGTACACCCTGGAACCCCTGGACTCCTGGACCCACCAGAATCCCTCCCTCGACCTCTTCATGTTCATTGATGACCTCCTTTTGAAGTCTCACAGCCAGAAGCCCAAGGTCGTGGTCAGCAGCCTCGACTTGGGCACTCGCCGTTTGCTCGCCAGTATCAAGCAGGATTTGGATTGCAGCATATCGCCAGCCAAGACGCAGATGGTTGCCTCGACCCCGAAGCTCAGGTCTCTCTTGAGGAAAAAGCTTAAGGATCGTGCAGGCTCCAACTTGGACATCTCTGCCCCGAATCTTGGAGTGGAAACCGCCGCAGGAGCCCCCCAATGCCGATGGAGAACGAACAGGTTGACCAGGACGAGGATGGAGCAGATCAAGAGAAGGATGAGGAGGCTTGGAGCTATTCAGAAAGGAGGTGGAGACACGAGGAAGGTTTACAACACGGGGATCTTTGCAGCAACGTCTTTTGGACATGAAGTGACGGGCCTTAATAATTCGCAACTAGCTATTGCCCAGCAACAATATTTAAAGCTAGCGGGGCCCAAATGCGCCACTAGAAGCAGGACTTTAAGCTTAATCCTAGTGGGTGACCCCACCTGGAAGCTTGCCCTTGGACCCGCCATGCTGTGGCACATGCTCGTGTGGAGTGCCGCCACCAATTCGAGTCAAGCGCTGGCCTCGCTGAGAGCTCTCAGGGCCCGCGGGGAGAGCCTTTTAGGCTCCACGCCCCAGAGGTGGGCGGCCGTGCGAGGCCCCTTCGGGGCCATGATCCTGTCTCTCAAACGAATTGGGTGGAGTCTGGCCTCCCCTCTCGTTTTTGTTTCTCGCAGCGGCCTGCATTACCCCATGACCAGCTACTCTCCTGCGTTTGTACAGCAGATCATGCAGGACGACTGGCTAGACATTTTGAGAGAGAAGGCCGCGAGCAAGCTTGGTGCTCCAGGTGCTAGGCTAGACCCTATAGTTGCCCTCGCCGCTTTGAAAGATCCCTCGCTGTCGAAGCAAGAGAGAGGGTGTCTCTTGACGTTTCTCACCCAAGGCTGCTGGACTAAAGCTCGAGCCAAGGATGCAGGCTACCCTGTCGACCCCGCCTGCCTCTGCGGTGCTGTGTCTGACGATATCAAGCACCGTGTTTTCGGCTGTGATTTGACCAGGAATGAGCGTGAAGAATGCTTCAGTCCTCATGAGCTAGAACTGCTGCAGTCGAGCAGCGATGAGCCCTTGTTGCGTTTTGGTTTCCAGCGGGACCCTGAGTTTTCCGTGGGAGCCAGGCCTGGCCTTGGGATAGAAGATGTTGAATTTTGGTGCAGGGACCCTGTTTTGTCTCTGCAAGAGGCCTTCGAGGGCCAAGTCTACACTGACGGCAGTTGCGACAATTCCCTCCACCCAGCCTACAGAGCGGCTGGATTCTCTGTTGTTGCCCTGCGAGAAGACGAACCTTTCGCCATCCTCACAGGCCAGGTGGGGCAGCAGTTTCGACAGACTTCAGGAGCTGCAGAGCAGTTAGCGATTCTTTTAGCTTGCCATGCCTCGCCGTTGATCACCCATGTGCACACCGATTATAAAGCCGCCATAGACCTCCATCTGGCCCATCGTTTCTCTCGCAGGTCTACCATGAGCGGCTTCAAGGTCTTGGCAGGCGCGTGCTGCGTCCGCCCTAGCAGTTGTATATGTAAAGTCAAAGGCCACCAGTCTCTCGAAGCCGAGTTTTCCTCCCCAGAAGAAAGGACCCACGCCCTCGGGAACGACGCTGCCGACAAGGCAGCTAAGCAGGCGGCCCAGAAGATGGCCCAGCCCAGCAGGTCCGAGGTTGAATCCCATGCGTTTCAAACCCGTTTGCTCGGCAGATTTTTGCGTTATCTGGCTAGAATCCTCCCCAAGTGGCCCGCCTTGGCTCCTAAGAGAGGCAAGAAGGGCCTCGAGGCTCCCACGAGTTCCAACCCCCCCATAGGAGCCGCGTCCGCTCCTCACGTCTGGGACCCTGGGGCCGCCCCTCCGCCTCCCTCGCCCCCTCCTCCGCCGCCTGTGGCTGTGTTGGAGGCAGCGGACGCGACTCATAACTGGGAATATATAAGGGGTAAATGGTTATGCACCGTTTGCCGAGTGACGGCGAAGTCCAGCCAACACCAGATAGCCCGTCAGGATGAGAAGTGCCCAGGGTACTGTGCTGCTATGGCTAAGCTGGCCCAGGACCCGAAAAGGCATAATCTCCTATGGCTAGAATACGTAGACAATTCGTCCACCCTCATTATCTGTAAAGATTGCGGCTCTTATATGGAGCAAGGCAGGGGACTCAATTCGGAGTGTTTACGTCGAGGGCCACAGAGTACAGGTGCCGCCGACCGTCTCTCTAAGGTTCTCAGACTCAGACACCCGAAAGGGGGGAAGAATTCACCTGTGGTTTTCAAACCCCCTGTCCCCCTGGCCCAATTTTACCGCCAGACTCTCAGGGATCTGGCAGCAGCATCAAGCTCTGCTGCGGGGGCTGTCTCTATCCCCTGAAGAGCTCGGAGGCCCAGGCCTCTGTCTCCGCGCTGGGGCGCGGTGGATCACAGACATCATCCTAAGCAGTGCGCTGGTCCTCCTCCTCCTTCTCTTCCTCTTCCCCTTCCTCTTCCTCTTCCTCTCTTCCTCTTCCTCCATCTCCTCCTCCTCCTCCTCCTCCTCCTCCTCCTCCTCATCTCATCCGCCTCGCTCCTGCTCCTCCTCCTCCCCTCCCTCCCTCCTCCTCCTCCTCCTCCTCCTCCCCCTCCTCCTCCTCCGCCTCCTCCTCCTCCTCCCTTACCTCCCTCCCATCCCTCCCTCCCATCCCTCCCTCCCTCCCCCCGCCCCTCCCTCCCTCCCTCGCCTCCCTCCCTCCCTCCCTCTCTCGCCTCCTCCTCCTCCTCCTCCTCCCCCTCCTCCTCCCCCTCCTCCTCCTCACTCCTCCTCCTCCCCCTCCTCCTCCCTCCTCCTTCCTCCTCCTCCTCCTCCTCCTCCTCCTCTCCTCCTCCTCCTCCTCCTCCTCCTCTTCCTCCTCTTCCTCCTCCTCCTCCTCCTCCTCCTCCTCCCCCTTCCTCCTCCGCCACGGCGTGGACGCCCAGGGGCCTCGGTCCCCGCCCGGGTCCGTGCGGGGCGCCTTTCTCCCCGGGTCTGGCTCTGCCTATATTGGGGCTTTTGCTTTGCTTGCTCGCTGCTGGAAGAAACACTGGTGGCGCGGGGCCCTTCCTCCGTCGGCGTTGCAGGGGCTCCTCCTCCTCCTCCTCCTCCTCCCCTTCCTCCTTCCCCTTCCTCCTCTCCTCTCCTTCCTTTCCCTCGCCGCCTTTTTTTCCGCCTCCTCCTCCTCCCTCCTCCTTCTCGTCCTCCTCCTCCTCCGCCTCCCTCTCCTCTTCCTCTTTCCCTCCTCCTCCTCCTCCATCTCCTCCTCCTCTCTTCTACTCCTCTTCCTCCATGTCCTTCTTCTTCCCCTCATCCTTCTCCTCCCTCTCCTCCTCCTCCTCCTCCTCCTCCTCATCATCCTCCTCACCTCCGTCCTCCTCCTCTTCCTCCTCCGCCTCCTCCTACTCCGCTCCTCCTCCTCTCCTCCTCCCTCCTCCTTCTCCCTCTCCTCCTCTTTGCTCTAATCTCCTCCTCCTCCTCCTCCTCCTCTCCCTCTCCTCCTCTTCTTCCTTCTTCTTCTTCTTCTGCTTCTTCCTTCTTCTTCTTCTATCTTCTTCTTCTTCTTCCTCCTCCTCCTCCTCCTCCTCCTCCTCCTCCTCGGTTGCGTGGGGTTGCCCGTGCAATGCCAAGTGATGCCAGGCAGTGCCAAGCAATGCGTTGCATTGCGTGGCTTTTTGTTCAGAACTGCTTTGAGTGGCTTCGGAAGGGAGAAGGCCCCTGACTGGGGTTGTGCCGCGGGACGCCTACTTGCGGGTCCCACTGGGGGCTGAGAGCGGCCCCTCGGACGCCGAACCCAAGAAAGGAAACACCCCCCTCGGCACCAGATCAGACCCGGCGAGGCCTCTGGGGAAGCCTCCGAGCCCCGCATCGTCACTGTCATGATGCCGATGCTGCCTCGCCGTCCATTCCCCGTGGGTTTCTCGACTTCGTGCGTTTTCTCGACTTCCTAGGTTTTTGTGCTCCATGATCCTCGCCGAGGAAAAATGCACACGTCCGAGCGATGCCAAGTTCTCTGGGCCCCTCCCCGCTGGGGGCCCAGACACCCAACTCCCGCTGCTGCCTCGCGCGCACGGCAGAGAAGGTGGTTAGCTTTCCCCCTTAGGCGCAAGGCGCCTGACAGGTTAGAGCCAATACGTCCATGGCGTGAGTCATGAGCTGCATGCATCTACACGTCAGTGTACAACTGCCCAGGATCGGCGTATATGGCCTCCTGGCCTGGTCATGAGGGCGCACGTGCCGATTCTTGACTCGGGATGGGCTTGGCCAGAACCGGTGCAGGTTTGCAGCTGGCGGCCCCTGACTCGGCTGAAGCTTTTCCCTTTCGACGCACGGCATCGCCTGCCCCTGAGGGGGCCGCTCTGGCTGCCAGAGCCGCGACGCCGACCGACCGACGGACCGACGGACCGACCGACGGACCGACCGAGCGACCGACCGAGGGACCGACCGACGGACCGACCGACCGACCGACCGACCGACGTCGTCGTCGTCGTCGTCGTCGTCGTCGTCGTCGTCGATGGCTCTCGAGCTGGCCTCCCGCCGGGAGGATCCTGGAATCCAGCAACTCCGCAAGTCCGTGAAGGGCGGCGTGGAGGTCCGGGGGGCCCCCGGCGGTGTCGACCCGGGCATGCAGCGGGTTCGTGTGGTGTCGGCTCGGCGGCGACGACGACCACGGCGGCAGCAGCGGAGACGACGACTCAGGCTTTCGGCCTGCTGGGCATCCTGGTCTTGGCTCAAGTCGGGCCTGTCCCTCTCTGCAGGAGGCACATGCAGAGCCAGGCAAAAGATAGTCTGGGAACGATGGTTCGACCCTTTTTGACCATCTTTGAGCATCTGGTGAGCACTTTTGGAGGTTTCGCCCAAAGTCCGCCTGTCGGGGGACACGTCCCGGGGAAGGGGCCGCCCGTGGGCCTCTCCAGGCTGCCCCTGCGAGCGGCCACTGGGACAGTGGCCGCCCTGGGCCTCGAGCGATGGTCTCGAGGACGAGGGCGGCCGGTGATCCTCGGGGCGTGTGCACGACCCGCGCGTGTCTGCCCCGTCTCTTGCTCCGGACTCCGATGGCGCGCGGCCCGCTCTGGCCCTCACTGACTGCGCTGCATGCACCGCATTGGTCGGGGGTGGACAGAGCCCCCAACAGAGACACGTCGATTGGTGGATTGTCCGTCTTCGGTTCTCGAGGTGGCGCCGTGGCCGCCATTTTCCTGGCTTGCGCCCGCCAGTTTTCGGGCCTCGGGTCGTCTTCACCAAGCCACGTTTTGCAACAGGGAGGCCTGTCCATCCCCGCATTCGAGGGCTTCGGTGGACAAGCGCACGTGGGCGCCAACGCACGTTCTGAGGGTGACCGAGACGACGACCACGACGGCGGCGGCGGCGTCCTTCGCTCCTCGCGGGGCGGCCGGCGAGCGGGGCCGCGGCGTGCGAGGATCCTGCGGAGCCCTCAGGACAGCAGTGGCGCTCGGTTCGCTCTGGACGGCAGCGGTGGCACGATGGCGCTTGAGCTGCGTTGGAGCATACAGTCGGGGCCCTGAAGAAGGAACCCTGTTCGTTGGGGAGGGGCTCCGTGTTGCTTCATTGTTTCGCAGCTTGCCCTGGATTTTCCTCAGGTTTTCGATACGAAGTCGACGTTCAACTTATGGAAAATAGGGGCCTCGTTCCTTATTCAGGGTTCCTTAGGTCAAGGCCCCGACTGTATGCTGCCTGGCTCGTACGCTGTGGTTCACCCCAGCTCCCTCTTCCCCTCCGCGGACGTGGTCCGCGCCAGGCTTGAATTTTTTTCCGCATTGCCTGATCTCAGCGTGGAGTGTTTTCAGTGCACGCTCCCTGCGGTGACACCCCGCCTTCTGTTTCTGATTCTGATGATGATTTCGCAGGATCGCAGGGATGTCGAAGAATTCCAGAAGGCATTTCCAGGGGTTCCAAGAAGGGTTCCCAACGATTCCATAGGATTCCGCAACAGTCCTCAGGATTTCCAAGGACCCCTCCAGACTCCAGAGGATATCTTTGGATTCTGGAGCTTTCCTGGTGATCCCTTTCGAATTCCTTTCGATTCTGTAGGCGTCCTCAGGATCTCTCGGGATTTTCATGGATTTCAAAGGATTCCTCCGCATTCCTCAGGATTCCGAGGATTCCTTCGGATCCGTTCGGTTTCCTCAGGATCCCACATGATTCCTCGGGAACCCCGAGGATACCTCAGGATGCCATGCTAGCCATCGTGGGCCCCAAAACAATGTTTTCTTGCAGTCTATGAGGTGCACACTAGGTGGTGCAATCTTGGTGGTGCAATCCATGTGGTGCAATCTATGTGGCGCACAGCAACGCGTAGCAATGCAAATCAATGCAAAGTGATGCAACGGAACGCAACGCAGTGCAAAGCAAAACACGCGAGACACAACCCCAGAAGATATAGGAAAAGAGGGGGAATCCTGTTATTTGCATGCATTTGTTTCTGTGTTCCAGGGCCCCTTCATCTTTGGAGGAGAGGGAAGAGCCCCCAGGTGCAATCACTGCCTGGGGGGTAAGATTGCTGAGCACCCTCTTCAGAGCCCCATGTCCGCCGCGATGCAGCAGGCACTGCATGCGAGCCATCCGGCGAGATGTCGAGCAGGGGTCGCATTCCAGCACCTGTCTTGGCCCGGACGGCGAGTCCTCTCCGAACCCCACGGTCACCGCGATGTAGCAGGTGTGCGATCTGGCTCGCCCAAGGTGGTGTCGACCAGGGCTGTTTCTGAGCCGTTTCGCTTTCAGTTCGAGGGAACCTCTCAGGCAAAATGTCCGTTTTGCACCAGTCGACGAGTCTATTGCCAGAGCCCCGATCACTGCGACTACGATGTAGCAGCATTGCACCTGAGCGACCCAAACGAGACTCGAACAAAGGTATCGTAGACGCTTCTCGTCACCCCACCAGCCCATCCAGACACGATGCTCAGGCGAGTTGCCCCAATCAAGCGTGGGGGAGCACGCAGTGGAATAAAGGCTGGGAAGCCGTCATGCCCCGAGAAGGGGAGGACGGAGAAGGAGCCAGAGGAGGAGGAGGAGGAGGAGGAGGAGGAGGAGGAGGAGGAGGAGGAGGAGGAGGAGGAGGAGGAATAGGAATGATAATAGCAATGCTATCATGAAGAAAAGTAAGGATGATGCTAAGAAGGCGAATGCGAAGAAACATAATCAGACGCATAATGCGACTCATTGTAATAATATGAATAATCTTACTACTGGGAAACAATCAGACGAAGAAGAAGACGACGCGGAGGAGGAGGAGGAGGAGGTGGATGACCAGTGTAAACCCAAGACTCATCAACGTTATTGAAATACATTCTCCGTTCAAGTTCATTTTCACTGAGGGCCGTGCACCGCTGGAAGACAACCGTTTGAAAGTTCTGAACTGTGCCCGACTACCATTTCAGGGACTTCAACGCCGCGACTCACCGTTACTGTTGCGTCTTGACGATCCTGAGAGGTGCCAGAACACCGTTCCTGGGATTTCAACACCGCGAATCAACGTAACTGTTGCGGCCTGACAATCCGACATCGTGCCAACGCGCCATTTCTGGGACGTTAGCCATGAACATCCTCGACACTGTTGTAATTTCGGAGAAAAAATCAAATGTGCGCGGCGCTGAGACGAGAGCCACATACTGGAAATGAACCGCCCTCCATTCGCGAAGCCCTTGCATTTTTTGTAAAGACAAATGGGCGGGGCGCAAAGCCCAGAGCCACATGTTGACACGGAACCACCCTCCATCCGCGGAGCCCTTGGGTTCTTTGAGACGAGCGGGCGCGGCGCGAGGGCGAGAGCCACATGTTGAAAAGCAACAGCTTCCCAACCGTGAAACCCTTACATTTTTTCCCAACCATCCTGTCGTGTTGGGTCCTCGTTTTGAGGAGATGGCGCCCTGCGTCTCACCTCTTCCCGCTGCCCCCGCCCGGTCCTCCCATCCATGCCTCTGCTCTCCGCATGTCCATCATTTCGGCACACCCCTCGCACGTTTTCGTGGCCCCATAGGGAGCTCCACCGAAGGCTCCAGTGGCACAGGCCGCATGCGTCAACACCACCCAGAACAGCGTTTCGTGGCCCCATAGGGAGCTCCACCGAAGGCTCCAGTGGCACAGGCCGCATGCGTCAATGCCACCCAATGCAGCGTTTCGTGGCCCCATAGGGGGCTCCACCGAAGGCTCCAGTGGCACAGGCCGCATGCGTCAACGCCACCCAGGACAGTGTTTCGTGGCCCCATAGGGGGCTCCACCGAAGGCTCCAGTGGCACACGCCGCATGCGTCAACGCCACCCAGGGCAGCGTTTCGTGGCCCCATAGGGAGCTCCACAGAAGGCTCCAGTGGCAGGGTCCGCACGCGTCAATGCCACCCAGGACAGCGTTTCGTGGCCCGATAGGGAGCTCCACAGAAGGCTCCTGTGGCAGGGTCAGCATGCGTCAACGCCACCCAGGACAGCGTTTCGTGGCCCCATAGGGAGCTTCACCAAATGCCCCAGTGGCGGTGTCCAGATGCGTCCGCGTCACCGATTTCGGCGCACCCTTCGCACGGGGGCGCTCGACGGGAAAACGGGGGCGCACGAGGGGGAAACGTGTCTGGGCGGCGTCCTTTGGCCATCTGGGAGGCCCCTTTTGCCGTCCTTAGGCGTTCTTGGGCTGTCTTGTGGGGCTTGGGCCGTCTAGGGGCGCTCATGCGGATCCGTCGTGGCGACTTCCCCCTCCTCCAGCGCATCTACAGAGGGCCCCTCTGTAAAAGTCGCAAACGGGAGATGCGAATTTGACCCAGCCCCCTCGGGCCCCCCGCCCCCCGCCGGGGAAGGGACAAAGGGAAGGGGCTTCCCTTTGGCGTAATGGGGACGTGGATGGAACTCCCTCTAGCGACGAACCCGTTCCCCGAACATGGAAGGGTGCTCTCGGGTGCTCTCTCTCTCTCTCTGTCTCTCTCTCTCTCTCTCTTTCTTTTTTTCTGCCCAAACGGGAGAGATCAGGGTCCAGCTCTCTATCTCCCAGAACCGGACAGACACCCCACACACGCCGACTGGATCGGCGGATTTTTGTAACGGGGCCCAGTGAGGACCCTCAGAGGTGAAAAATGGCGAAAATCCTCAGTGTTGAACCTTTCAATACGTTGGATGGAGGTTTGGAGATCTGGTGCATTGGAAGTGTGGGACGACGACGGCGGTGGCGACGGCGACGACGAAAGCGACGACGGCGACGACGACTGGCAGGTCCTCGACGACGACGACGACGACGATTGCGACGGCGAAATCGACCATCGACGACGGTGACGGCGACGGCGACGGCGACGGCGACGGCGACGGCGACGGCGACGGCGACGGCGACGGCGACGGCGACGGCGACTGCGACTGCGACGGCGACGGCGACGGCGACGGCGACGGCGACGGCGACGGCGACGGCGACGGCGACGGCGACGGCGACGGCGACGGCGACGGCGACGGCGACGGCGACGGCGACGCGACTGCGACGGCGACGGCGACGGCGACGGCGACGGCGACGACGACGGCGACGACGACGACGGCGACGGCGACGGCGACGACGACGACGACGACGACGACGACGACGGCGACGACGACGACGACGACGACGACGACGACGACGACGGGCAGGTCCTCGAGATGGGCTTCGTCGACTCGGAGGAGTACATCCGCTGGGTCTGGGAGGGCGGGCTGCCGCCCCCGACCGTGTTCCAGGGCTCCAAGGAGCTCGCCTCCTCTGGGGATCGTCGTCGTCGTCGTCGTCGTCGCCGTCGTCGTCGTCGTCGCCTTTGCCGTCGCCGCCGCCGCCGCCGCCGCCGCCATCGCCTTCGCCTTCGCCTTCACCGCCTTCGCCTTCGCCGCCGCCGCCGCATCCGCCGTCTTCGTCTTCGTCTTCGTCGTCGCCTTCGCCTTCGCCGCCTTCGCCTTCGCGTTCGCCTTCTCCTTCGCCGCCGCCGCCGCCTTCGCCGCCGTCGTCGTCGTCGTCGTCGTCGTCGTCGTCGTCGTCGGTGCCGCCGCCGCCGCCGCCGTTTCGTTTCCTTTTTTTTTCAACGCCCCCCAAGGCCTCGACCCCCTCCCTGCCCCACCTGGGTATGCAGCAGGATCGCTACCCCTCTGGGTTCGAGGGTCAAGGCCTGCGCGCGCTTCTGGCTCTTGCTCGGACGCCGCTGCTCCTCTTTCTCCCAGTCATCGTCCTCTTCTTCCTCCTCCTCCTCCTCCTCCTCCTCCTGTTGGAGGCGGCTGGGAGGTCTGCGCTGGATGGGCTCCGAGAAATTCTGGTCAAGAGGGGGGGATAAGGGGCAGGGCAAATCCAGTCAAAATCGGCCCCCGGACCCCTCCTGGGGTCGAAACTGACGTTTTCCGAGCTCTCCCTGTCCTGCTGCCGCCGCGATCCTCCGCGGTGGGCGGGCCAGGGCCTTCGAGTCTTTGCGGGCGGGTGGGTCCGACGAGGCCACCCCATTTTGCGGTGCCCGTTTGTGCACCGCAGCAGGCGGGCGCCACCAGTGCCACGCATGCTTCCTCCCGCTCCTCGTCCATCCTCCTCGTCGAGCGCGGCGGGGAGGAGGGGCGCGAGGAGGTGGAGGAGGAGGAGGGAGCACGAGGTGGAGGAGGAGGAGGAGGAGGAGGAGGAGGAGGAGGAGGGGAGGAGGGAGGAGGAGGAGGAGAGGAGCAGAAGAGGAGGAGGAGGAGGAGGAGAGGAGGAGGAGAGGAGGAGAGGAGGAGGAGGAGGAGGAGGAGGAGGAGGAGGAGGAGGAGGTCGCGGGCGCCTTTGGTCCCCCTCGTTCTCGCCTCGTCGGCGTCGTGGCCCTCTCCCCCCCTGGTGTTGCTCGGCCAGCCAGGAGTCCGGCGTCACGCGCCAGGAGATGCTCGGCATGACGGATCGCCAGGCAAGGCCGCTTGCGTTCTGCTTCGACTCGCGGGTTGGGCTCGCTATGACAGTTCGGATCGTTTCGGTGCGACTCAATGGCATTGGCTCAGTATCGTTAAACCAATCCCCATCCAGCGGGCCAGGGTATCGCAGCCCCCCAGTTGGGGATATGCCCCTCGAAACCCGAAGGGAACGGCCTATATCCCCATCTAGGATGTAGGGTGATACTTGGCCAGTGGGGCCAAGGCCATGCCAGTGGGGACGGGTATCGGTGAAACGATGCGCATCGGCTGGGGCCGGCTAGAGCCTCGCGCGGCGATGCTAGTTCGACCCGATTCGGGATTCATTGGCGATCCGATGCGTGTCCGATCCGATTCGATTTCGCAATTCGATCCAGCTCGGACTCAATGTCGTCTTACCTATCACCATCCCCGTTGGGCCATAGTATCTCAGCCTCACCACCTCGCGAAACCGGTGGTGGTGGTGGTGGGTGGTGGTGGTGGTGGGTTGTGGTGGTGGTGGTGGTGGGTGTGGTGGTGGTGGTGGTGGTCGTGGGGGGTGGTGGTGTGGGTGGTGGGTGGTGGGGTCGTGGGTGGTGGTGGTGGGTGGTG
This sequence comes from Prorocentrum cordatum, assembly GCA_963575745.1. NCBI lineage: Eukaryota > Dinophyceae > Prorocentrales > Prorocentraceae > Prorocentrum > Prorocentrum cordatum. Next base: position 20,543 of record CAUYUJ010004981.1, on the reverse strand, counting down.
CGTGGTGGGTGGTGGCGGTGGGCGGTGGGTGGTGGTGGGTGGTGGGTGGTGAGTGGTGTGGTGGGGGGGAGGGAGGGTGTGGGGTGGTGGTGGTGGTGGGTGGTGGGTTGTGGGTGGGTGGTGGGTTGGTCGCGGTGGGCGGGGGTTTGTGGGCGGTGGTTGGTGGTGGGTGTTGGGTGGGTGTGGTCGGTGTTCGGGGGTGGTGTCGGTGGGTGGTGGGTGGGGGTGGTGGGTGGTGGGTGGTGGGTGGTGGTGGTGGTGGGTGGTGGGTGACGGGTGATGGGTGATGGGTGGTGGGTGGTGGGTGGTGGGTAGTGGGTTGTGGGTGGTGGGTGGTGGGTGGTGGGTGGTGTGTGGTGGGTGGTGGGGTGGGTACTGGTGGGTGGTGGGTGGTGGTGGGTGGTGGTGGTGGGTGGGGTGTGTGGTGGTGGTGGTGGGTGGTTGGTGGTGGCGGTGGTGGGTGGTGGCGGTGGTGGCAATGATGACGGTGGTGTATGATGATGATGGTGATGCTGATGATGCTGATGATGATGATGATGATGATGCTGACGATGATGATGAGGAGGAGGATGAGGAGGACCAGGAGGAGGAGGAGGAGGAGGAGGAGGAGGAGGAGGAGGAGGAGGAGGAGGGAGGATGATGCTGATGATGATGATGATGATGATGATGATGATGATGATGATGATGGTGGTGGTGGTGGTGGTGGTGGTGGTGGTGGTGATGATGATGATGATGATGATGGTGGTGGTGGTGGTTGGCCCCTCCGAAGTAGGAGGAGGAGGAGGAGAAAGATGAGGAGAGCGACGACGACCACATCAGCGTCGGCATCGGCATCGCATCGGCACATGCACCGCCGTCACAAGCATGGCGTAGAACTGCTACACTAGATGGGACGGAACGGAGCGGACGGTGTCGTCGTCGTCATGGTCGTCGTCGGCGGCGGCGGCGGCGGCGGCGGCGGCGTCGTCGTCGTCGTCGTCGTCGTCGTCGTCGTCGTCGTCGTCTGCCTCCCCAGTCCCATCTGGGTGGGGGCCCGAGGGACCCTGAGACCCATCCCACCTTGGGGGGGGGGGGCCCGTGGGCCCAGAGCCCAGGATCATCTATATATTCATATATATATATATATATATATATATATATGTATGTATGTATATGTATATAGATGTATGGTCCAGTGTCGAGGGCTCCCAGGCCCCCACCCCAGATGAAATGGGTCCCAGGGTTCTCAGGCCCCCCCCTGATGGGATGGGGAGTGGGGGCGACGGCGTTGACGACGACGACGTCCACCACCACCACCACCACCAACGACGACCACGCCACGCCCGCAGGGCCACGACCTAAGGGTATCCGGGGCGATCCCATTAGCATTGGAGGGTGGGGCTGAAGCCCTGGATCATTTATGCATGTTCCTTCGCACCACCCGCCACCACCACCACCACCACCACCGCCACCACCACCCACCACCCACCACCCACCACCCACCACCCACAACCCACCACCCACCGCCCACCGCCCACCACCCACCACCCACCAGCCACCACCCACCACCCCTTACCCACCACCCACCACCCACCACCCACAACCCACCACCCACCGCCCACCGCCACCCACCACCACGACCACCACCACAACCACCAGCACCAGCACCACCACCAGCACCACCACCACCGTCACCACCACCACCCACCACCCACCACCAACTACCACCACCACCACTGCCGCTACCACCAAAACCACCACCGCCACCGCCACCACCACCACCACCACCCACCACCACCAACACCACCACCACCACCACAATCACCACCACCACCACCACCACCACTACACCACCACCAGCACCACCACCACCACCAGCACCAGCACCAGCACCAGCAGCAGCAGAAGCAGCAGCAGCAGCAGCAGCAAGCAGCAGCAGCACCACCAGCACCACCACCACCGCCACCACCACCACCGCCGCCGCCGCCGCCCCGGCCGCCGCACCACCACCACCACCACACCACCACCACCACCACCACCACCACCACCACCACCACCACCACCACCACCACCACCACCACCACCACCACCACCACCACCACACCCACAGCGGGGGGGCCCATCTCGCGAGGGGGGGTCACCGATGGAATCAGCATGTGGGGGAGGGCTCAGACCGTGGATCAAATATCCCCACGTAGGTGGGCAAGTCGGCTAGAGTGCGGCCAATGCCACGCCAGTTGGGATAGGGATTGATGGGCCGACTTTCCACCACCGCCACCACCAAAGGCAGGACGGTGGCTCCTCTCCTCCTCCGCCTCCTCCTCCTCTTCCGCCTCCGCCTCCCCTTCCTCCTCCTCCTCCTCCTCCTCCTCCTCCTCCTCCTCCTCCTCCCTCTCCTATGGTAGTGACGGCGGAAACTCGGCCCATCAGGGGTCGGTCGCCCGATGCTCGCAGCCCCGCCAGGTGCTCCTGAGGGAGCTGCGGCAGGGCACCAAGTAGGCGGAGGCGTCTGGCCTGGCGCTGCCGCCAGTGCCCGAAGCCTCGGCGCGGCTGGGCGTGGCTGTCGGTGGCAGCGGTACCGTGGGGGAGTTTGGGACGGGACCAGGACGAGGGTAATCCCGTCCGCTACATCTTCCCGAGCCGCCGGATCTCAGAGATTCTTGACCCACCCTCACCCAGAGCGTTCCCGAGTGCTCTGAGAAGGCCGCGACGCCCGATACATTTTCCAGAGCCGCCGGATTTCAGAAATTCTCGATTTATCCTCACCCGATTTTATCCCCGTCATGGCTTCGTCATGGGCTCAGGGGGGATGCATCGATCCCCAAGGACAGGGGGGGATATCATGGCGTTCAGCTCCTATCAGCCCAGACCGAAAAAGACATGTGAGCGAATGCGTGTCCAGAATTTTGACCGAAAAAGCAGTGTGACCAGAGTTGTGACCGAAGTCGAAAATCGCATTGTTTTCGAACCAGACGTTTCGATCACTCTCGGGAGCGGTCGGAAAACTTCGGGCACAGTTTCGGTCACTACGTGAGGGATAGGATCAGGGAGGAATGTTCAGTTCGAGGTTTTCAGGCGTTTTCATCGTTTCTCAGCGGTTTTCCAGCCTCGGTGCCTTCAGCGGCTGCGCCTCGCCAAGGGCGTTCTGAGGTGCCGGGATCGTCCCATTTGCAGCTGGAGGGCCGAGCCGACTTATCAAACATATTGGAATCACGAGTTGAAACATTGCAAGTCGAGGTTTCAAACCTTCAAGTTTGTTTTCCACAGTACGATGTTTGAAATCTCGATTCAAAACTTCTCAACCATACTACCAATTTGTACAGTTAAAAATCTTCCTTTCGACCGTTTCTGTTTCCGTGGTCTGTGGGGTTCGGTTTCCATTTCCGTGGTTTGTGGGGTTCGGTTTCCATTTCCGTGGCTTGTTGGGTTCGGTTTCCGTTTCTGTAGCCTGTTGGGTTTGGTGTCCGTTTCCGTGGCCTGTTGGGTTCGGTTTCCGTTCCCGTGGCTTGTTGGGTTCGGTTTCCGTTTTCGTGGTTTGTAGGGTTCGGTTTCCGTTTCCGTGGCCTGTTGGGTTCGGTTTCCGCTTCCGTGTTTTTTTGGGTTCGGTTTCGGTTTCCGTAGCTCGGCTTCCGCTTCCGTTTTTTTTGTGTTCGGTTTCGGTTTCCGTGGCTTGTTGGGTTCGGTTTCCGTTTCCGTGGCCTGTTGGGTTCGGTTTCCGTTTCCGTGGCTTGTTGGATTTTGTTTCTGTTTCCGTGGTTTGTGTGGTTCGGTTTCCATTTCCGTGGCTTGTTGGGTTCGGTTTCCGTTTCTGTAGCCTGTTGGGTTTGGTGTCCGTTTCCGAGGCCTGTTGGGTTCGGTTTCCGTTCCCGTGGTTTGTTGGGTTCGGTTTCCGTTTTCGTGGTTTGTAGGGTTCGGTTTCCGTTTCTGTGGCTTGTTGGGTTCGGGTTTCGATTCCGTGGCTTGTTGGATTTTGTTTCTGTTTCCATGGATTGTGGGGTTCGGTTTCCCTTTCCGTGTCCTGCTTGTTGGGTTCGGTTTCCGTTTCCGTGGTTTGTCGGGTTCGGTTTCTGTTTCCGTAGTCTGTTGGGTTCGGCTTCGGCTTCCGTGCTTTTTTAGGTTCGGTTTCGGTTTCCGTGGCTTGTAGGGTCGGTTTCAGTTTCCGTGGCCTGTTGGGTTCGGTTTCCGTTTCCGTGGCTTGTTGGATTCGCTTTCCGTTTCCGTGGTTTGTTGGGTTCGGTTTTCTTTTTCGTGGTTTGCTGGGTTCGGTTTCCGTTTCTGTAGCTTGTTGGATTCGGTTTCCGTTTCCGTGGCTTGTTGGGTTTGGTTTTTGTTGGGGTGTCGGGGTCTGTTCGTGGCGCGTGTGCGTCGTCGTCGGTGTTGGTGTGAGAAGGCTCTTTCGGAAGTGCGGGGAAGGAATTCGGGAGGATTCCTGAGGATTCCTCAGGATGGCTAGGGATTCCTGTCGGATTCTTGGGGCTTCTTGAAGAAAACCTGGGGATTCCTGAAGGATTCCTGAAGGATTTCTGACGGAGTCCTCAAGGATTCCCAGACATGATCCCCGAAGGCTTCCCGAGGGATTCCGAGGGATTCCTGAAGAATTTCTGAAGGATTCTTGATGATTCCTATTCCGCTTCCCGAAGGACTCCTCTGGGTTCCTGGCAATTTGCTGCGGCTTCCTGAGAGATGTCGGGGGATTCCTGAGGTTTCCCTGCGACTCCTGACTTTTTTGTTGGTGTCCTACAGGGTTCCTTGAGGCTCCCTGTCCTCAGGGTTCCCAACGATCCCCAAGGATTTTTGAAATATTCCTGACCGATTCTTAACAGAGTCCTGAAGGATTCTTAGGGTCCCCACGGATTTCGACGGGTTCCCCAAGGTCCCTGTGGATTCCTAAGGCTTCTTGTGGATCTTGGAGCATTCCTTGACATTCCTGTGGGTTCCGGAGGATTTCTGGCGGATTCCGGAGGATGCGTGAGGGTTCCTGAGGATTCCTGAAGGAATCCTGGGGATTCCAGAGGGTCCCCGAATTATTCCTGAAGGATTCCTTGAGGATCTCTGAACGATCCTTGCAGGATGCATGCACGATTTTTACGGTTTCTTGAGGGTTTCTGAGGATTCCTGAGGATCCCTGAGGATTCCTGAAGGATCCCTGATCATTCCTGCTGATTCTTAATGGGTTTCTTGACGATCCCCGAAGGATTCCAGACAGATTCCTGAGGGATCCTGAAGGAAGGAGTCCTGAGGGAGTCCTGAGGGTCCTGAAGGAGGATTTCAGACAGATTCTTGAGGGAAGGGCCCAGAGGATTCCCAACGGATACCTGGCTAGGAATCCGGAGGATCCGCAAAAGGTTCTTGGGGGTTTTAAGAAGACCCTTCAACACTCCTACAGGATTCCAGGAGGGATTGTTTGAAGATTCCTGAGGGATTCCAGTGGATCCCTCAAGGATTCCAGGAAGGATTCCTTCGGATTTCTTGATGGATCCTGGGGGGTCCCTGAGGGTGCCTGAGGATGCCTGAGGGTTCTTGAAGGATTTCCCACGGATTCCCACGGTTTTCTGAAGATTCTTGAAGGATTCATCGGGCTTCCTGAAACGATTCCTGAAGTATTCCTGTGGATGCATTAAGGGTTCCTGAAGGTTCCTGAGGTTGCATGAAGGATTCCTGCGGGTTCCTGGGGATACCTCAGGATTTCTGATGCGTTCCTTCAGGAATTCGGATGAGATTGCGACGATAACGATCGCACTGGTGATGACGACAATGATGGATGTGACGATGACGCCGATGATAACGCTGACGATGATGAAGAGAACGGTGACGATGACGAGAGCAGCGATGTCGCCGGGTTTGTCATGGTGCAGTCGTGTCCGCTCCAACTCCTCCCCTACAACATTGCACAGAACTGTAGAGGATGCCCAGCTGCCCGCGGCCAGTCCCGCCACTGCAAGCTCAGCACTTCGGGGGACGGAGACCAGCGGTAGCGATATTGATGATGCTGATGATGATGCTGATGATGATGCTGCTGATGATGATGATAATGATGATAAGGATGATGCTAATGATGCTGTTGATGAAAAAGATGAAGACCCTGACAGTGAGGATGATGCTGACAACGAGGATGATGAGGATGAGGATGATGATGATGCTGCTTATTATGATGATGCTGATGATGGCGGTGGTGATGATGCTGATGATGATGATGCTGGTAATGATCATGGTGGATATCACGGTGATTATGGTGGCCGTGTTGGTGATGGCTATGCTGATGATGGGTGGTTATGTTCCTGATTATGCTAATGATCATGATACTTGTGGTGATGATGATGGTGACGATGATGGTGATGATGATGATGCTGATGATGAGATGATGATGGCAATGATGGTAGCCGAACTGATTTCGATGATGATTGTGATGGCCCTGGAAGGGATGATATTTCTGATGATGCTGGCGGATCTCTCAACGACGATGATGCTGATGGTGATGCTGATGATGGTTGTGATGGGGATGCAGGTGGTGTTTACGATTATGCTGATCCTGTTGTTGCTGCTGATGATGGTTTTGGATGATGGTGATCGTGATGCGGGTGATGATGAGGATTTTGTTGATGCGGGTGGTCATGATAGTGATTATGATGATGATGCTGATGGTGAAGATTTTGATGATGCTGGTGGGGATGCTGATAAGGATGAGGATGAGGACGAGGACGCTGCTGATGATGATGATGGCGATGATGCTGATGATACTGATGACGATGATGATGCTGAAGCTGATGATGATGACGATGATGATGACGATGGGGATTTTGACGATGGCACCGGTGACGCGGAGGTTGATTGTCCAGGATGCGGGCACGAACATGGAAGGCTGCAGGATGCAGAATGCAGGATGATGATGATGATGATGATGATGATGATGATGATGATGATGATGATGATGATGATGATGGGGATGATGATGAATACTGTGATGACGATGCTGATGATGGCGATGATGATGGTGATGATGATGCTGTCGATGATGATGGTGATGATGATGATGATGATGATGGTGGTGGTGGTGATCATGATGGTGATGATGACGATGACCATGATGATGATGATGATGATGATGATGATAATAATCATGATGATGATGATGATGATGATGATGATGATGATGATGATGATGATGATGATGATGACTGTGGTGGTGGTGGTGATGATGATGCAGATGATACTGATGATGCTGATAATTGTGATGACGAGGATGGTGATGATGCTGATGCAGATCTTGATGACGTTGATGATGATGCTGCTGCTGATGATGACAATTATGATGGTAAAGACGTTGATGCTGATGCTGATGATGATACTGCTGATGTTGATTGTGATGCTGATGATAATGATGATGGATGGTGATGGGTGATGGGTGATGGATGAGGGATGATGATGATGATGATGATGATGATGAGGATGATGATGATTGTGATGATGATGATGATGATGAGGATGACGACGACGATGATGATGATGATGATGATGATGATGATGATGATGATGATGATGATGATGATGATGATGATGATGATGATGATGGCCGCGACCCACCTTCGACCCGACCCGCGACCCACCCGCGACACTCCCGCGACCCACCCGCGATCCACCCCTCAACCCACCCACATTGCTTTAACGAAAAATCGGCGCCTGCGGCGGGCTTCTTCAGAGCCTCGCAGACTGCAGACATCCTCGCCACCCCTTCACTCTTATCCGCGACTGCAGGGTGCTTCGTATTTGTGCTTTGCCTCCTTTTTTCATTTTCCTTCTCTTCCTAATCCTATCCGCCAGGGTTTCCTCCTCTCCAGCCTCTGAATCATGGGCATGCTACTTGAAATTAGACGCAATTGCTCGTTCTATCGCGCCTTCGTGGCCTGCCGTTCGGAGTCGTCTCCAACACGTTTGACTTGACTTTCTCCTTTTCCTCCTCCTCCTAACCCATCCTCCTCCGTTGTTTCCCCTCTCCTCTCTTCCTCCTCTTCATCCTTCTGCCACTTGTGCTGCTACTTCCTGTTCTACCGTCGCTTCCACTTCCACCTCGCCCTGCCTCTACCACTTCCTCCTTGCCTCTCCCTTGCGCACTCCTCTTCGTTTTCGTATCCTTCTTCCTGCCCCCGCCTCGCCTCTCGTGTTAGTTCTCTTTCGTCCCCCCTCCTCCCTCTTCTGTCTCCCTCGCCACAGGCGGAGTAGCGATTTTCGTTTCGGACGATTTTTCGCAAACCATGTTGTGTTAAGTTAGGTGTCTGTTTCGAATTCGCAGCGCCCCGTGTCTCCCCCTACTCCCGCTGCCCCCGCTTCCCCCGCCTTCCCTAACCCTCCGCATGTGTCTGCTTCGGCACCCTCGCGCGTTTGATCACCCCGTAAGTGACCCCATCGAGTCCCCCAACGGCCACGTCCGCATGAGAGGTCTTCGCCCATGTCGGCACATCCTTCCCGCGTTTCGTGGCCTCCCATAGAGAGCTTCACGGAAGGCCGCATTGGCCATGCTCCCACGAAGGGCCCTCTCCCAGCACAAGTTTCACAAGTATCTGGCTACCAGGCAGGGTATCGTACTTATCCGTAATCTTATTATATCATATACGTATATAGATGTATATAGATGCACCACAACACCATATACCTCATGATGCCGTACGTATGTACAATATAGTCATCAATGTTTTATGGCCCCGTACTTGTAGGCCACCATCGTATATCTTGCTGTGCAGTGCACGTATAGATATGCCACAACACCACATGCCAGATGCATGTCATAAACATGCCACAAGTCTGTATCTATAGCACACAGTATGCTGTCATACATGTATACATATGCCGCACACGCATACACCTTGTGGGACAATATATATATATACACCAGTCATTGCAGAGCTTATGGTATCACACACACACTGTCCACGTCATCCCATACCATCATCACATATCACACTATGTAGTAGCACGGCACGACACATCGTGTGACACCATGCATATAACACCGTTAGGGTTTTCATGGTACCATACATGTGCTTCACATCATTGTGAATCTTATGCGGTATGCGTAGACATGTGGCATTTACACATGTATAACACCACCATATGCTGTCTGCTATCACAGACATACCATCTTCATTGATTGGATGATGCCCTATGTATTGACATCACATCATCGAACCTATGACACTTCACACATGTATACACCGTACTATTACATAACTGAACACACATTACATCATCATATAAATCACGATGCGTTACGCATACATCACCTCATCATATATCTGATGATGCCCTACAAACACGTCCAAACACTATAGATCTTATGATACCCTACGACCGCCACTACCATTATGACTACAACTTTCATTATTACCAGCACTTCCACTCTTGGCGCTGGATGTTTGACATCTAGACTTGCAACTTTTTACCAGGGTTGTTTCTCTGGGCGAGCAAACAGTTTTAAACATGGATTTCAAGCTTTCTTTTTTGGTGGGCTAGTATTTTCAGTTTCAAACCAGATTTCAAATTTCCCAACTCGTGCATCCAAACTCTTCCGCCGACTTATGATGCGAAGCCACATCACCAGGATCCAGGATGGGCCCAGGGGGGCATGCATCGACCCCCATTGATCGCCGATACGTGTCTGACAGCCCACCCTGCCCACAGACTGGCTATCGGGGACCAACAGTCAAGACGCTGAAATACAGACCGCTTCTTGCTCAAGAGGAGCGCCTTCGGAGAAGGCCGATAATACTTCCCAGAAGGCGCGAGGGCTTCCGAGCAGCCCCGCCGCCTATGAGAAGGCATGCCCCCTCCCACTTCTCCCCACGGCCGCGCTTCTGGAAGGCGCGACCCCAGCTTGAGCCCGACACCTTTCTCCCCCATGGCCGTTCGGAGCGGTTTTGCTCCAGCCCCGCTTTTGGAGCTTCGCGCCGATTTCTTGGATCGGCGCTGGACCCCCTTCCGGGCGCGCGGAGCGCCCCAGGGGGCGGCGCCAGAGGCACTGCCGAGGGGCTCCAGAAGTTGCCCTTGGGCCGCCGCCCTCCGCAGCCTCGTGGCGCGGCAGGCGCAGCGCGCGGAGCAACGGCCTGCGCCTCGGCCGCCACACCGCAGGCGGCTGCTTGCGCGCCAGGGCTGCGAATGGCTGGAGGCTCGAGGGAGGGAGGCGTGCCCTGCGCAGTTTGTCTACTGTAGGCCTCCCAGCTGGGGTCGGAGCAGGACGGGTTCGTGTCGTTTCGACGCGGCGGCGACCGCAGCACGGGCGCTCGAGCTTGAACGCCCCTAGCCTGGAACCCGCGGGCATCGACTTGTCTTCTCTGTCGGGAAGCTGCGATCGCTCAGGGTAGAACGGTCCACGCGGTGTCAAAAACCAACGCGCAAGTCGTCACGAGAGGAACCAACCGCAGAGGGGTCGGATGATCGCGCTACATTGCCGATGCATCGGCGATGCGGCTCGATGTGGAGTCCGTTTTTCCCGACGCCGATACATCGCCGATGCATCGGCGGTGCGGCGCGATCCTCCGACCACTGCTCCAGGACCCCATCGAGGAGGCCTCCATTGCCACCCCGTGCCCCGCGCAGAGTTTCACAGACCCGCCTCCCGCCTCGGACGCCTCGGGGCGTGCTTTTCACTGAGGTGGACTGCCTGGGATACCCTGAGATCCGACGTCGCGTCAAAAAGGCAACATCGCGAAAAATCACGACCCGAGCCATGCACCCCATTTTTCTGCGGCGCTTCCCGAGCCGGATCGATCTGTGATGGCCCCGGGGCCCGAAGTTGGGTGAACCCGCCTAGGGTGAAGAAATGACAGCGCTTTGATCTGAGGGTACGTGGAGCAGTCTGGAGACAGGTCTTTCTCCGCCCTAGAGATCGGGCCTAACTGGACTGCCGAAGCCCTATCTGACAAATGGGCCTTACGTGAGCCAGCTTATATAGGCAGGACGGCGCCTGATCTTTCTTTATAGCTCGTCTCGTAGTGTAGCATGTACATGTGTGTGCGTGTTGCTTGTTCATCTGTCTCACACTTGCCCGGTTCCACGGCGCCGCCCTACGACGCCTCCGCCGGCGACTGTTGCAGGTCCGATGTCCGATGTCCGATGTCCGACGAGGATGCTGCGGGTGCTCCGGCCCCCAACCCGCGGCGCCCACGCCGTGCCCGTCGTGGGGCGCAGCTCGTAGTTGCCGTCGCGCTGGGTGCCGCTCACAGGTTCGGCACATCCCTGGTGCACTGCAGTGCGAGCTAGCTGCTGGAGTGGCTTCACACTTCTAGCTTTGGGTCGGGCATGTCCCTCCACAGGAGGAAGAGTCAAAAATAGTCAACAAATAGTCAGGGGACGTTTTTTTCACCATTTTTGAATCTTTTTGAATTTTTGTTGGACTATCTTATTTTGATTCCAAAATCCGCCTGTAAGGGGACATGCCCGACCTACTTCTAGCTGCTCGTCTTGGGGACCGTCCCTTACAGATCTGCTCGACTCTATCTAGTTCGAGTATAGTTCGACTTGTTAGACTCGAGTTCGCTCAAGGTCGACGAGCGTTGGACTTAAGTTCGACTCACATCGATGGACGTTCGACGCAGCATCGACCGATGAGTGGAGCGAGTGGCTCCCGGAAGGTCCCCAGAATGAGCATCAAACAGTGACCTGCGTGCTGGCAAGGTCGCAGGGCCTCCAGGTCAGAGTGGCGCGGTAAAATGAGCGATGGCGCGAAGTTCCATATTCCTCGAGCGCCCGGCTGATTGGGCGGCGGGTCCTGCATGTATCTTGCCTCCAATGAGTGGATGAGGACGGGGTGCGATGATGATGATGGAGATGCTGCTGCTGATGATGATGACGATGATGCTTCTGCTGCTGCTGCTGATGATGAGGATGATGATCATGATCATGATGATGATGATGATGATGATGATGATGATGATGATGATGATGATGATGCTGGTGATCATGAGGATGGAAGTGGTGCTGGTGGTGCTGTTGATTATGATAATGGTGCTGATGATGATGGTGATTGTGGTGGTGGTGGTGATGATGCTGCTGCTGATGATGATGATGATCATCATGACGACTACTATGATGATGGTGGTGGTGATGCTGATTATGATGATGATTCTTATGATGACTATTATGATGATGATGTAAATCGTGAGGATGATGATGAGGATGACGAGGATGATGATGAAGACGATGATGCTGATGATGATGATGATGGTGGTGGTGGTGGTGGTGGTGGTGGTGACAGTGATAATGGTGGTGGTGGTGATGATGATGATGATGATGATGTTGCTGACTATGATGATGCTGATGATGAGGATGATGAGGAGGATGATGCTGATGATGATGCTGATGCCGCTGCTGCTGATGGTGCTGATGATGATGTTGATGATGCTGACGATGCTAATGCTGATTATGAAGAGGATGCTGATGGTGGTGGTCGTGGCCATATGATGATGATGCTGATGCTGCTGTTGATGATGAGGATGAGGATGATGCTGATGCTAATGATGCTGATGCTGATGCTGATGATGATGATGATGATGATGATGATGATGATGATCATGATCATGATGAGGATGCTGCTGATGATCCTGATGATGATGGCGATGACGATGATGCTGCTGCTGATGATGATGATGCTGATGCTGACGCTGAGGGTGATGATGATGATGATGCTGATGCTGATGCTGATGCTGCTGCTGCTGCTGATGATGATGATGATCATGATGATCATGATGCTGATGCTGCTGATGATGATGATGATGATAATGCTGCTGCTGCTGCTGCTGATGATGATGATGATGATGACGATGATGATCATGATGATGATGATGATGATGATGAGGAGGAGGAGGAGGAGGAGGAGGAGGAGGATGATGATGATGATGATGCTGATGATGATGATGATGATGATGATGATGATTGAGGACGACAGGAGTTTAGGGAAAGGGCCGATGATGCAGAAGCCTGCTTCAACTCTCTCACCGTGCCTTCGAAGCACTTAGCGTGTCGACCACTCGAGCACCGCCGAGAAGGCCGTCACAAGTGGCACCACTCGACTCCACTTCTTGAGAGGCTTTCATGGGGCCTATTCGATCCGTCTTGGGGCTATCTTTGAATCCTCTGGGGCAGTCGTAGGGGTCTCTTGGGGTCCCCTTGGGCCGTCTTGGGGCCGTATTGGGGCCCTGTTGTGACATTTTGGGGAACTCTTGGCCGCCTGGGGCTTCTCTCAGGGTCGTCGTGGGGCCGTCCTGGCGCTTTCTTGGGCCGTCAAGGGGCTCTCTCAGGCCGTCTCGGGTTGCTCCCGATGGGGTTGCTCTCGATGCCCTCTGGGGCCAGCTCGGGGCTCTTTTGGTCCTGGGCCGTCTAGGGGCCCTCGTGGATCTCTCGGTGGGCCCCTCCGGACCATCGAAGAACAAACGTGGTTCAATTTTCGACCGAAAAGCTTGGAAAGCGAAGAACACCAACAAGTTATCGCGAAGAAGCGAAGGAAGCGAAGGAAGCGAAGGACAAGTGTTTTCGAAGTCTCGCAGGCCCCCAGGAGTGTGTCTTGGGGTGTCTTGGGGCCTGCTGGAGGCCTCTTGGGACCTTTCGGGCGCTCCTTAAGGGCTCTTGGGTCTCTTGGGTCATTCTTGAGGCAATGTTGGCTCGGTGGCCTTCCTGGGCAGCCTCGGAAGCCCCCGAGTGCCCTGGAGAGCCGTAAGGAGGCGTCGGGCTGCCTATGAAGCCTCGGGAGAGGGCCGATGCGCGCAGCTGAGCATTGCCGTATGCAGTCCGCCAACTCACTAAGCATGGCAAGCTGGTGATCGTTCTTTTTCATCGTTTTGCCGATCGGCGCGGGCCCTCGCACCCCGCCCTCCCCTCCCCCATGGAGTAGATCTTGGCTGTTTTTGGCGCCTGTTTCGAGCAGGTGGAGTCTCCCCCATCGGACGCACTGTTGCAAACAGTCGCACTGAACAGAGGTCCAGAGCCAGAACTCCCCCCCTTCACCCGTCCCCCTTTCGCCCACTGCCGAGACGCCGCACGGGGAAACGTTCACCTGGCCTCGACGCCGCCGAGCATGCTGGCGAACGCGCAGGCCGGGAGAGGTCGGGCGTTGCTCAAGGTGTCCCTGGGCCCGGCTGCCCCCCGGCTCCTCGCGCCTCTGGGGGCCTCCCTGGGAGCCCTAGGCCGAGGGAGGGAATAAACCACCCAGGCTCCGACACCCGGCGTTCACCAGAAGCGGCCCTGGGCGCGGACTGCACGGCCCTGCCCTGACCCCTCCCTCCCTCGGGTGCGCTTGCTGAACGGCTTCGCTTGTCGGGGTGCTTCTTACAGGGGTGGATGTGCTGCCCTCCTCCTCCTCCTCCGCCTCCTCCTCCGCCTCCTCCTCCTCCTCCTCCGCCTCCTCCTCCTCCTCCGCCTCCTCCTCCTCCTCCTCCTCCTCCTCTTCCTTCTCCTCCTCCTCCTGGGGACGCCCTGGGCCGAGGACACCCGCTGGCAGCACCGGGAGAGGGGCGCCCCGCCCGCTGGCCCCCCCTGCGAGCGCCGCCGTCGACCTCGCGCGCGCCCAGGCGGCCCATGCGGCGCCCTCTGGCTGGGCGAGTCGTGGGGCCGGTGCCCCGGAGCGAGAATCTTCGGCACGTCGTCGTCGTCGTCGTCGTCGTCGTCGTCGTCGTCGTCGTCGTCTTAGTCGTCGTCGTCGTCGTCGTCGTCGTCGATCATCGTCGATCATCGTCGTCGTCGTCGTCGACGTCGTCGTCGTCGTCGTGGGTCTTCGTCGTCGTCGTCGTGGGTCGTCGTCGTCGTGGGTCGTCGTCGTCGTCGTCGTGGGTCGTCGTCGTCGTCGTCGTCGTCGTCGTCGTCGTCGTCGTCATCGTCGGGGCTCAAGAGACGGGGGTCAATGCAAACGGGGGTCAGTCAGAGCTCCGGATCTTGCACTATCCTGCAGAGCCAGGATTGCACCGACCCAGGTCTGGGCGCATGATCCTGCAGGATTCTGCAGGATCCTGCAAAACCTGACTGACCTGGGTCTGGATTGACCCTGGTCAGTAGATCCCCGAACGAGTGACATGGGCGCGGAAATAATGGCCACCACGAGGGTGCAGAGTTCGTCTCGCTTCGCGCTTCGTGGTCTGGGCGATTTCAGAACTAGGCGCGAGTCCCTCATCCTGTTTCGGGGGGGTCGCGTGAAAGCGCAAAGGTAATCGCGCTTCGTGGAGCGCGAAGCGCGACGACAGTTGCCCTAAGACGAAGACCGACAGCAATTCCTTTCCATTTCGAACAGGGCTCGCTGCCGGTGTCGAGGCGGGAAGGCCGCCTGCCCAGCACTGGCCGCTGTCGGTTTTGGACAAAGTTTGCCGTATGGCATCGTACCCATTTTCTCCGCATCCACTTTTGGCGTCCGAAAACATGTGCACCCCCCCCCCTCTTTGGATTGTTTCCGGGCCTCCGGAGAGGGTGGTTGTGTCTAGTGAATACTCCAGATTTCGTAATAAAAGGGAGGGGGTCTGGACCCTCCAAGACGAGCCATTTCAGACCCCCCCCCGTGGGAGAACCCTCCAAAACATCGTCCCCAGACCCCCCCAGGCCCTCCAAGATAGCCTGGAAGAGACCCCCCCCGAAATGAGACCCCCTCCCTTTTATTACGAAATCTGGAGTACCCAGACCTTCAGCGCACCTACACCAGTCAGGATCATTTTTTTTTCCGCCGTGCTCGGCCTCGGGGGGCCCCTCGCTGGGCCTCGGGACCGTCCTGAGAAGCTGGCGCCGGGCAAAGGGCCTCGGGACTCTCTGGGGGAGCCCTCAGTGCACAAGCCAGGACATCGGATCTCTCTGGGCAGCTCACCAGGAGCCCAGGATTTTTTTGTGCACCGCCATCCCTCCCCGAGGCTGCACGGGAAGCACTCAGTGGCGGTCGTGTGTACAGTGCCGTTTTTAATGCATGCTCCGCGTGCGGATCATGCATTACAAATACAGGGATTTCGTATTAAGAACAACGATGAGTTCATGCATAACTTTATTCTTAAAGTAGTCATTTTTTAATATATATATATATATATATATATATATATATATATATATATATATATAAAAAATAATCCGATGTATCAAAAACTGCCCTGTAGACGCCTCCGGCGCAGGTGCTGGCGCTGGGGCTGCTGCGCGCCCTGGCGCGGGGCCCCGCTGGCTTCGTGGCGCCCCCCGCTGCCGCCGGGAGGGAGGGGATGTGGGCGGGGGCAGGAGCCGGCGGGGCGGCAGCCACGGACCACGCCGGTGCTGGCCAGGTCCATCCCAGGCTTATGTCGGGCCCATGCCCCTGCAGGGGGAGTTTCGACGAGAACTAAAGGATACCCCAAACATATACCCCAAAAGGGTCAGATAATATTCAAACAACAGTACCCAGACTATTTGTGGATTATGCTTTGACAATTTTTGGGGTATTGTTTATTTTTCGTCAAGAATTCCCCTGTAGGGGGACAGGCCCGACTTAATCCCAGGCCCAGGATGTCGTGTGTGTGTGTGTGTGCCTTTCTGTGATCTCGCCTCCAGCTGCACAGGACGTTGCGCCTGCGCCGCTCGACTGGTGCCTCGTCGGGCCGCGGGCGAGGAAGAGCGGCGCTCTCCTGGCCAAGCCGGGAAGGCGACCTCATAACGACCCTGGGTCCGAGGTGGGCCTGACCAAGTCCCGCGCGGTGCACAGCGGGCGTCCGCCTGTCCAGAGATCCAGGGCCCTGGGGCATTTCCCGCTCCCGGGAGGACTGGCCGGGCGGGGAGGAGGAGGAGGAGGAGGAGGAGGAGGAGGAGGAGGAGGAGGAGGAGGAGGAGAAGGAGGAGGAGGAGGAGGAGGATCGAGGAGGATCGAGGAGGAGGAGGAGGAGGAGGAGGAGGAGGAGGAGGAGGAGGAGGAGGAGGAGGAGGATGGAGGATGGAGGATGGAGGATGGAGGATGAGGCGAGGATCGAGGAGCACCGAGGAGAATCGAGGTTCCCCGACGAGGATCGAGGAGCATCGGGGGTTTGCCCTGGCTGGAGCCCGAGCGGGGTCCCATGGCCACCTGACGACAGACCTGCCGTCGTCCAGGGGATCCTCCCGAGGCCGACCTCGACGCCTCGAGGACCAGCGCCCTGTTCTTGCGACCCGGGTGTACCCAGGCTGAAGTCGGGCCTGTCTCTCTACAGGGGGAACATTCAAAAATATTCAAACCAAACAATGATCTGGGGACGTTTTTTTTTTTTTTTTTTTTTTTTTTTTTTTTTTTTTTTTTTTTTTTTTTTATTATAAAAAAAAAAATTATTTTATTATTATTATTATTTTCGTATTATTATTTTATTATTATTATTATTATTATTATTATTATTATTATTATATATATATATTTGTTTATATATATATATATTCTTGGTTGTTGTTTCTCTCTCTATTTTTGGGGTATTTCTTGGGTACTTCTTATTTTTCGTCCAAAATCCGCCTGTAGGGGGACAGGCCCGACCTGAACCCAGGCGCCTCCGACCCATGCCCCGGAACTTCACCTGTGGGTCGGCCCGCTCGCCCTGCTGCCAGCCACCACCTTGACCCCCCCCCCCCCCCCCGCCTGGCTGCCGACGCACCATCTCAGCATGCCGAGGCATTCGCATGGGCATGCCTGCGCGTGCATCGAGGGATGCGTCCGTGGACGCAGCTGGGCGCAGCCGGGCGCAGCTGGGCGTAGCTGATGCCCGGGCATGGACCCGGTGATGCCCAGGCTTCGGCAGGAGGGCGCACAGGGCAGGCGTCGACGGTGCAAGGCACCAGAGCCCCTGGGCCGTGCCAGACTTCACTCTCGCCTACCCCGCACGCGGCGTGCCGCGCGGGCGGCCCGCACGGTCGCTGTGCCATCGCGCGCAAGGCCCAATTCTCTCAGCGTCGTTCAACCAATCGCCAGCCCCACCCCCATCCCCTCCGAGACCCCCACCAAATTACCAACCCGTGTGGTGATACACCCCTCGAAGCTCGAAGGGAACGACCTATATCCCCATCTAGGGGGGTAAATCGGCCAGCGGGGCCCAGGCCACGCCGCTGGGGATGGGGATCGGTTAAACGATACTCATTATCTTCGTCGCCCACATGGAAGGACACAGTGGCACAGGTCGGGTTCCCCGCGGGACTGCCACGGTGCTCCTGGTGCACAGCTTCTGTGGTCGCACCTCCGACCGACCGTGGGACCTTCTTCCCCACGAAGGAGAGGGGTCTCTCTAATCCCGAGCCCCCACCGACTCACCGGATGGTGCGGGGGGTCTTCGGCTTGCCAGCGCTTCTCCAACTCGGCTTTCGAGGATGAAGCCAGGGTCGAGGCCATTCGAATCGGCGCAGTTGAATGAAAATGCATTCAGACCGAGGCAGTATCAGCCAACGTGGACCCCAACGGGAGTGTTCCAGCATCGGGGATGAGACCCCGAGGGAGGAACGGGACTCCGAGGGAAACGTGCCCCCCACGAGGGCACGGGACCCCGGAGGGCAACGTGTCCCAGGCCTGGGGGGGCACTTTTCTCCTGGGCCACCTCTCCGTCCCGCGTTGTCTGCCGACGGCCCGCGGAGGGCCCCGGGGGCCCAAAAAAGGGGCGGGCGTCTCCCAGGATTCGAAGAGGGATAAATGGCACACACACTCAGAGCAGGACAAGGTACCGATGACGCTACCCTTGCCTCGTTTTCCCCTTTCTGGGCCACCGCTGGATTCGCCTCGAGATTCTGGTCAGAACGCACCCCAGGGGAGGCCTGGGGAGCAGCGGGATCGGTACCTTTTGGTCTCCCCATGCGTATGAGTCTGGGGAGCTCCCCGCGGATCTCTTGCATCCGCGCCAGGGAGGGGGCCCAGCGCAGGTCCAAGAGATCCGCCCGGAGCTTCCGAACGCTTTTCTTTGTGCCCTGCTTGCTTCCTCGAAAGGCCCCCTTCCTCCGGGATCTGCTTCCTTCGTGCCGCGCCGCCCGTCGCGAAAGAGGCGCCGCGCTCCTCGCCCGTGGCGGGCCATCTGGCCCCCGCGGAAAGAGGCCCGGCCAGAGCCTCTCCGCGCCCCGCCTCGGGCGCCCCCGCGGAGCGGATCGGCACCCTTCCCGGGGCCCGCCTCGACCCGACCCGATCCCGCCCGACTCGAGGCCGACTGCGGCGGGCCCGATGCGATCCGGTGCCGGTGCTCTGGCGAGCCGATGCGGCGGGAGGAGCGGGGAGGGGGGAGGGGGGAGGATGGGGGGAGGAGGGGCAGGAGGAGGAGGGGGGCAGAACGGGGCAGGATGGGGCAGGAGAAGGGAGGAGGGAGGAGGGCTGAGGCAGGATGTGGAAGGAGGAGGTGGCGGAGGAGGAGGAGGCGGCGGCGGAGGAGGAGGAGGAGAAGGCAGGATGAGGCAGGATGAGGAGGAGGAGGCGGAGGAGGAGGAGGAGCAGGAGGAGAAGGCATGATGAGGCAGGATGAGGAGGAGGAGGCGGAGGAGGAGGAGGCGGAGGAGGAGGAGGACCAGAGTCAACCCAAGAATCATCAACGATGTGGGAATTCATCCTCCCTCCAAGCTCCCTCTTCAGAGGCCCCTACAATGGTTCATTTCCGTTGGGGGAATTGTCTCGTTGGAAGACAACTGTTTGAAGACCTTGAAGCAAACCAAAACATTGTGCTTGGGATCTCCACGCCACGGATCAACCTCACTGCTGCGTCCTGACGGTCCGGAATCGTGCCAGAACGCTATTTTTGGGACTCCAGCACCGCGAGCCAACATGACTGTTGCGCCTGCATAATCCTGAATCCTTCCAACAACTTTTTCTGATACGCTGATCATGGGAATGCGTGAGACCCTTGCACATTTTTTCAACGACCGTGCGCGGCGCTGAGGCGAGAGCCACATTTTTCAAAAGAGCCGCCCTCAATCCGCGAGGCTCTTGCACATGTTTACAGCGAATGTGCGCGGCGCTAAGTCGAGAGTCACATTTGAAAAGGAACGGCCCTCAATCCGTGAAACCCTTGCAACTGTTTGCAACAAATATGCGCGGCGCTAAGGCGAGAGCTACATTTTGGAAACGACCCGCCCTCAATTCGCGAAATTCTTGCACATACTTTCAACGAATGTGTGCGGCGCTAAGGCGAGAGCCACATTTCGGAAATGAGCCGCCCTCAATCCGTGAAACTCTTGCAACTGTTTACAACAAGTATGCGCGGCGCTGAGACGAAAGCCACATTTTGAAAACGACCTGCCCTCAATTCGCTTGCAAATGTTTACAACGAATGTGCGCAGCGCTAAGGCGAGAGCCACATTTTGAAAACGACCCGCCCTCAATCCGTGAAACTCTTGCAAATGTGAAATACGAATGTGCTCGGCGCTAAGGCGAGAACCACATTTTGAAACCGACCCGCCCTCCATATGTGAAGCTGCTGCCCTTTTTTAAGCTTCAGAGTCACAACTGGTGAGGAACTCTCAGGCGAAACGCCTGGCCCGCCCTGACAACCCGCCTCGGGGTGCGACAGGGAGCAGTTATGTGTAAGGAGGTGGAGGAGGATGAGGGGGAGGGAGGGAGGGAGGGAGCGAGGGAGGGAGGGAGGGAGGGAGGGAGGGAGGGAGGGAGG